>OZ016503.1:1159012-1521512 GCA_963966595.1 Physocephala rufipes | reverse complement strand
ATTGCTCGATCAAATACACACATTACAATGTCGTTGGTTTCCTGCGATCACTCGCCTCACGTCGTCTCGGAGTAATTTCAACGGATTGCTATATCGATCTATATCCTCGCTCTCCCAGCCTTCTACGAGAAATGAGTTCGTATTAGTGAAGAAGAAGAATAAGGAGAAGGAGGACAAGAGTTGCCAACGTTCAATGTTGTGCACCTTCAATTTCGTGCGGTCATTTCCATTGAATTGATGTGTTTTTTCGGCTTCCTTAAAAAAAGAATGAATTAAAAAATTTTTTTCTTCAGTACTTTTTATATGTGAGTATTTTTTACGGTATTTCCTTTAATTTCCTCTTAATTTTACTGAAGTGAGTGTTTTGCGCAATCAGCAAGAAAGGTTTTTAACGTGATTCAACTTTTTTACTATTTGTACTTTATTTATTTTTTCCATTTTTCGATGGTTTTTGGATGTGTTTCGTAGTTTATTTTTCAAAGTGTGAGTTCCGCTTTTATTCTGTTTTTCTTTATTTTTTTAAAATTTTTATGGGTTCTTTTATTGCAGATTCATTAACCCTTTACTGTAATTTTTTCGAAGCAGTTAAAATAATTGTTTTTTTACAATTTACTCTTTCTTCGTGTCCAACACATTTCGGTTCTATAGCACCGCGCTGGCACGATAATAAGCGAATGCTTGTCGTACCGTTATAAAAAAGAGGACGCGTGATCAGATGGGTATAGGGTATAGGGATCAGATGGGATAAGACTGGGTGATCAAATGGTTTGTGGCCTTAATGCGTTACAAAATTTATATAAAAACAACAATTTGTTCACAACAATATTTATTCATTAATTCATTCATTCGTTCATTGGTCACACCGTTGGTCACTGAATGTATCTTATTTTTTCATTAATTTCAAGTCCGATAGGATGGAGAAAAGATATCATGAACTTTTTTTAACATTAAACTGGTTTCATCTCCTTCCGCAGTTTCCATTTTCTTTGACACGTGGGTGAAATTCTGGAGAGTACATTAAGTGTTTCTTACGGTTTTCGTTATGGCTTTTCTTCTTTCCCTATCAGTTCTCCCAATTTAAAAACCTCTTTTAATTTTTGGAAAGTATTAACTGAATTAGCTTTAATTCATTGCAATATTTACTAAGAATAAATGTAACCTTCACATAATTAAAATTCCTTCGTATGCAAAATTCGTATTCACTGAGATTTTTCTAAGTAATTTCTTTTGAAGTGTTATAGTTCCATTTATTCTTCATAATACTTAATACAAAGTGTACTCTTATCATCAGCTCAATTTTTTTAAGAATTTGATTTAACTCACTTTTAAAATTAATAGTCGGAGCAATCTCCTTTTCCAAGGAGAAGATTTAGAAAAATTTCTTTCGATGGGTAAAAGATTTACATAGACTTCTTGTAAGAAAAAGGAATCTTTTAATCTTTTCTTCCCTTACCACACTTTTTTATAAAATTCACTTAAGTAATTATAAGAAAACATTGGTTAATTTCCTTTTTTAACAAATGCTAACCAAAAAACTAACAACAAACGTTTGAACAAGCTGTTAAAAAACTGGCAGGAAGAGCTATGCGAACGGAAGATCGGAAAGGCAAGATCGGTAGGCGGATGGATAAAAGTGTAAGGAAAAGGCATAAAAATCTTTTCCTCTTTGCGGTATCTCAAAACCACAACTACCAAAACTTCAACTTTGAATTCGTCCCTTCTTGCGGTTTTTATTTTATATTCAAGCTAATTAATTAAATTCGCTTCAACATCAGCGACTAAGTACGGCCTTCACTAAACCGTTGCTAGTGTGCCTAAGATGAGCTTCACTAAGCACCTTCACTAGCAGTTCTCTCTTTACATTCTTATATTGAGTAGAGGAAGTCTGTAAAGACGAAAAAATTACGAAATTCAGATTTCAGCGGAAATGTATATTTTCACCACCTTTCGAATCTATTTTTACTGTTTGTGTCATAATATCCGTACGTGTTGGTGTCTCGTATATATTTTCGTGCATTTTCGTTTAATAAATTTTCTTTCCTGCTTTTTTATTTCTTTATTCTTCATCATTGCCCTCGTGCATTTACTTAATTAGTTTGGGTCAGACGAAATATTAAAACGACATCGAAATTACGAAGGAAGTCGGCCCAAAAGCAAATACTAATATCCTAACCTCCGACTCTCCCGCCTCTATAACCAACATTTTAGACTAACTGCATCTAAATGGATTCATTTGAAAAGTTTAAATAAGTCGCTAATTTCAAACGTGACCTAATCTCAAGCGTGCTCTC
Source organism: Physocephala rufipes (assembly GCA_963966595.1). NCBI lineage: Eukaryota > Metazoa > Arthropoda > Insecta > Diptera > Conopidae > Physocephala > Physocephala rufipes. The sequence continues at coordinate 1,519,221 of OZ016503.1, read as the reverse complement.
ACTCGTTCGTGAATTAACTAACTCAATTAAATTACCATCTAATTCGTTCTATTTCTTCGCACTTTCTCTCTCTCTCTCTGTGGTACTCTCTTGCTTTCTCCTTCATCCACTTTCCCTGTCTATAACTTCATTTTTTCTAAAAAGAAGCGAAAAACTCGGCTTTTCAAACAGATTTCTCAAAAACATTTTCAATAGAAATTATTATCCTGGAATTTTTCTTTAATCATTAGGTAATTTCGACTTCGTTTTCCCCTACATTTACAGCCATATATATGTACACTTATAGCCTCCGTATTCTTGTTTTTGTTTCACACCCTCATTAGTACCTTTCTTTTCCATTTATCTGTGATGCTATCACTACCTTCTCTTTATTTCACAGGAAAAAAGTCGTTTAAGGCCATTTTTCTGGAAACCGTATAAATTGGGTGACGTCAGTGTCATCAATTCTGTGGTCATCCATGGATTGCAGTATACTTCGTAGTAGCCTCAAATAAAGCCTTCTAATGCCATCAACGTTTTGATAATAAACTGGTTGAGTCAGACAAAGAACTAATGCAGTGTGTCAAGCACAAGCAAGGAAAGCAAAGCAAAGGGAAGCAGGAAAGTAAGAAAGTTAGTCAGAAACCAAAAATTGGCATAAAAAATTGGGGTTAGGTCGTGAAAAAACAAAATGAGAGAGATTAAATTTAGGGTGTAGGAAAATAGAGCTTATGCTTAAAGACGAGGTACTCAAAGAGCATTGGTGTTAAACAGGAAGATTATTGTCAAGAATTTACAGTTTCTCCACATTACAATTTTGTAGTTATAGATCAATCAATCGTTATATATATATGCATGCAGAGAACGCTGACATATTGTGCAATATAAATAACACACTGTGTTTTTACTACCGCCCAACAAGGTACAGGAATTTTTATGTGTATGTGTCATAAAATGACTGGTGCTTTTTCTTGGATGTATTTCGATGCAAAATAAACACTTTGCTTTTACAAAATAATATGCAATTTCCTGTTTTGTAAAGTCTTTTATCGTTTTCATGCGAAGCGATAAATCCTTTTTATTCAATTCTAGAATGAAGATGAAATTTTGTATAGACTCCATTAGATTTTATACCTAACTGTATACTGTACTAATTCCAGTTTAGGAGATTAAAAAAAACGAAAAGGGAGTAAGAAGAAGGAGAAAAGGAGAAGAACAAACAGGGTACAAGAAGTAAGATAGGGAGAGAATTATATGGGTAACATATATGGACATATTATGTATTATAATATTATACTTATGACAGGAATTAACTTTTAGAAAACCAGAATTCCATTACGATCGAGATCATGTTTGCTTTTTACCATCTCCAAGTTTACAAACAAAAGTGGTTTTAAATATTAAAATTTCAAATGTTTTTTACCAATAAATTCTATTTTCATAATTTTCCAAAAAGTTGTTGTAGCAATTCGAAGGGCTTCCACTTTAAACAAAAGCAAATTTATAAACTAATTCGTTTGTCAGTAAATAATGAGTTTTTCACTTTAATAAACACCATCAAGCGATCAAATAATTGCTCGGGCATATAATTTCATCATGTGGGTCTATATGTATCTGTGCGTGTGTGGTTATGTCCGATGCCTTTCACAGGCATTCTTTGTGGGAGAAATAAGAGAAGTGCAATTGAGAGATAATTAATTTTCACAAACATGACAGTAATTTAGGAGTGAAAATTTCCGTCAAGTGCAAAAGCAAATGCAGCTTCAGCGACAGCAAAGCAATAGCCAACAAAAGCAGCAGCAGCTTCAACAACTTTCACAATGAGAACAAAAGCGGCGAGAACCATAATACAACAGAAAATATAACGGTTATGATAATGGGGTTACAGCCTGTCCGTTACAGAACGAGGGTGCTAACGGCAACAGCTCGCGATCAACAGCTGTTGTTGTCACAATTGGTGCAACTAGACGACGAGAACTTGTTGGCCAAGTTTGATTTTTTCTTTCAATATTGATCTCGTTCTTTTTGTTCAATTTGAACCATGGTCATAAAGTTATACCCTCTTCTTCTCGCTCTCTTTTTTGTTTAGCATTGTCACAAATTATTTGTGCAGCGTAGTGAAAAGCAGCGATAACGTGATCAAATGAGAAGAAACGTGACAACGTGAGAAAATTGTTAAAAATTTAATGAACGTTTTCGAAAAGCGAAAGTCGTTTGTGTGTGATATGCAAATAGATAGATGTGTGGATAAACAGATAGAGAGGGGGAGAGTGATAGTGGGTGAAAGTGAGTGAGAGTAGTGCGTAATTTGCAAATTTGTTCGAGTTTTCTTCCGCTTTTAATGATAATTTGAGAATTTGTTCACGAACGTGATCGCACGTTAAAGTTTGAACACGTGTTTCTGTTAAACTAATAGTAATTTAAATCTAATTTAAAATAATCATTAGTTTGCATTTGTTTCATACAATTCTCTCGTCCTCTTTCTCATTTTCTATTCGTTTGCATCAGGCATAAATTCCGAAAAATTTGTTCGTTAATCGCTTCTTGCGACAACCTTCTCCAGTTCATTCACAAATATTTTTTCTCAAATTTATTTAGTTAATTATAGGTATATTTGCGTCATAATGTATATGTTCACAGGTATTAAGTTTTCGCAACATTTTCCGTTAAAATATTCAATCGCGAACTTTTTTGTTCGAGAGCATGATTTTGTAGGACAGCAGTTTTTTGTAGATTCACTCAATTTTTACCAAACACACTCTTTTTAATTTTTTTGATGGCTAGCTTATGAAAGCGTGGGAAATAATGGGAAAGAGACAGGAGATAGAAAGAGAGGGAAAGAGATTTGGCTTATTTCAGAATTAATCATTTGATGCTTTCACTAGAGAATGCACTAAATATGGATTACTTGGGTGTTTTTCCTCTTGACATTTCCTTGCTTGCAACTATACAGCCATGAAATTATTACTTCCTTTGCCAAAACACGTTTTTTCCTCCGTCTCCGGTGATTCATTCCATTGTTTCCAAACGAGGCTAATAAGGGCGTGTTGAATCACCGGAAAATCATGAACGGAAGCCACAACTATCGATTACTATATTGACTCTTTCGTCCGATAAGAGTTGAGTGGATGTGAAAATGAAAAAAGTAATTTGGAGAAGAAAATTAGCGACAGAAATGCAAAAGGTCGATCCCGCAAAAATATTGGCGAATGAGAATCCAAGCCACGAATGATAGTCCGCGACATTCTTTTAAGAGATATATGTATATATAAATGTAGCTCCCATTCCTACGAAATGCAAATAAAACAATCAGGGTTGGCTTTATAAAAGTAATCAATTCACAGTAGTGGCCTCTACTCTCTAGAGTAGTAATACTCCTCTTTCTTCAATTATTTAAATTTATTTTCATCGATGAAGAGAAATTAAATTCAAATTCATAATTTTTTTTCGAATAATTGAAAAACATTAACATGCAAAGGCGTTACGGTAAAAGAAGCAATCGTTATTTTTATGGTTATTGTAGTGGCAAGAGAAGGAGGTAAAAATAATATAAAAGGGCTGTATTCCAAAATATAATATTGTTGTTGTTTTTGCTGCTGCCGGCGGCAACGGAAGAGAAAATTACAAAAGCGGTCAAGCAATGAACGGACGGGACGAACCATGAAATCTGGATACAAATGGAAAAACGAGAAAAAATGGCATAGAAATATTCAAATTCGTAGAAATTGTTTTTGCGATGTTCGAAATGGAACAAAAGACTTCCCGGCGGGCGCAGATAAATTGGCGCAGATAAATGAAAAACACAGGAGCGGCAGTAGTAGAAAACGGTGATAACGATCTCGACCAGTCTTCAGGGTGTATTATATGAAATCAATTTATTTTTGAGCTGATGCCAAGAATCTAATTTTTTAACGTTGTCGGATAGACGAAAGGGCTGGTACGTGGCCGGAGAGGATTGAAAAATAAAATAAAGTGAGAACCAATGTGTTAGAACCGCAGTAGAAAACAATAATGTCAGTGGTTTGGGGGGCAACAGCGTAAATGATTTTTCTGAGTACACGATTGAATCAGGAGGTTGAGGAAGGATGTAGAAGAATCGCGGTTTACGGGCAAGACACCGTAGGCCCCAAACTTGCAGCAGATATTTTTGAGTTCTTTAATTAAATGAATGCATGTTTGAAGGCCTTTAAATCAGTGAAAGGCTAAATGAACAAAGGAATGAATCAATGTCAAACTAAACGTGAATTATGTGTGTTTAAACGGAAAAAATAAATGATGGTGTAAATAAACAAATGAGCAAATAGGTCAATGAATGTAGTGATAAAAATATATGAAAAAACTACCAGAGGCTTCAAGGAATGGTGATGCACAGGAATGAAGTGCATAGAAACTCAATAATTTATGAAAACTCATTTCATATATTTATTAGTGTTGTATCGAATAGAAAATGAAGTGTGTGTAAAGTATCGAATAAAAATGAAACGAGTTATTCGATAGTTGTATATTATTCATTTATTCGATAGTTTCTTTCGACGGTTTTTAGTAATTCGGAAATCATTCAACGATTGAATCTGCCTCCCAGAGTTTATAATTACTAGAAATTATCGAATAAATCAAACATTTGCTAGTGCTTAGTAATTCAGAAATCGTTCAGGAGTACTTAAGAAATCGAATGAATTGAAAAGAATATGAAAGACATTGTCTATTATTATCGTTAAAATATCGTCTATTAAATAATAATAGATATTATCTATTATTATAGTTAAAAATGAAGCAACTTTTTCATAATTAAAAGCTGGTGTAAGACCATGGCTAATGTTTGGTTTAATCTTGCAAACAATTATCTTTATGACTAAGTTATGAAAATTAATCTTGGCCTAATTAAAACATCAAAGCAATCAAATTAAAATCGCAATTTTTGAACGTACTTTTGTGCTCTTTATAAAATTTATAGACAATGTAATAAAGTTATGTTCAAGTTGGCGTCAAACGATAGCAAGTATTTTCTAAGTTAAGCTACGTCCTCATTAATTAAAATATTCAAACATAATCGAGACATTTAATTAAGCCATCATGATCGAAATATAGCCAACCAACCGACCTGAAAATCTAGAAACCAATCATCAAACCAACCAGCTGCCTTTTAAGACTTTCTTGTTATTAATGAAATAGTTAACCAAATCTGCAATTTGTAAAGTACTTTCAGGGACTAATGGTTTACAGTGGAATGGCGTAGGTAAAGAATATTTTAAAAACTAGGGAGACAGCTTAAAAGTATTCACAGTTATTAACAAAGACTTTGGTAAGTTTATAAAAAATTAAATAAATTAAAATTAAAATATTCGATAAGCAATACAATATTAGAATCGTGAAATCTTTAATAAAATGTTTATAAAAGAATTAAAAAATCGAAAACCACATGAATATGAATTAAAAAGCAAATTAAGAGAAACAACAATAAAACAATAAACATAAAAGATAAAATACTTAAGCAATTTTGAATATATTGTTAATAAGTGAAATTTTATGTAATTGATCTTCATATCTTGTTTTAATTTCAATTTTATCAAAGAACAAGGTTTGATTTCTAAATAAACAAAATAAATTCGTTAGAAAATTTAGTAAAGTGGAAGAATATTTTCTACCGATTTATGCACGATTTGCCAATGAAGATTACTATGGAAAATATTTTCAGCTTCTGATTTAGTCCCACCGCTCTGCCGGTAATTTTGTTAAACTCTGTGTAAATATTGGTTTCATTTCTATTAGTTCTTCCCCTCTCTTTTTCTTTCCCGCTTTCCGCCATCTATTTCAAATCTATCGACAAGAACAAACAATACAAGCGCATTTTGTATAAACGATATCCTGCAGCCACAAAATATCCTTTTGTTGCAGCCATTGGAGCATCTAAGTAAGGATTTGAGAACGATTCCTTGACCAGGATATGAAGTAAGCGATAAGTTGAGAAGGTTGAGGTACTACGATTGCGATGATGGTGGATATGAAGGGATTATTTTGATAACAAATTTTAATATTAGCAAATTTGTGTGAAAGACTAGAAAGAGAAGAAAATCAAATGAAGCAATAATAACAACAACAACAAGAATACTATTATAAATCGCATAATTAAAGGAACAGCAATTGTAGCAGAGTAACAACAGCAGCAGCAGAAACAACAACACCATTATACACCAACAACAAAAGCCAATAGCCAATTATAAAGATATGATAATGAAATCGAAGAGCGATATAATTAATTCGTCAGAGATTTAAGAGGATGCAAGGACATATAGTTTAGAAACATTAGGAAATAAGGGGAGGGGACGAAAGGGAAAATAATATAAAGGACAAATTGTAAACGATAGAAGCATAAAGTACGATAATACCAATAGATATAAAGATTAAAGGGAATGATTTAGTAAATGATTATGGTAGAGCAAGAAAGACATTGGAGGCAGAATGATCATTATAATGATTAAAAAGACAACATTAATAATAATAGCGTATGAGTGACCGTATGATAATTTCTGGACTTTGAGAGAGCTCAAAATAGTAACGATGAAGTGCGGTGGGTTGAGAGGAGTAGGTGGATGCAAGCAATACGCACATGTTACGTTTGTTTATACATGTCTTTGATAATTTTATAACATACTTGTCATGGATTTCTTCGAAAGCTATCGATCTATCTTTGCTCAGAAAGTTCGTAAACCTTGGTTTGCCTTGGAGGATAATTACCATTACCTCTTTCTCTCGCCTACAAACGAAAATGATGGGAGGATGTTATTGCTTGGTATCGTTTGCCTTTGTTAGCCTGGATCGGACTTTGCAGGATTTATAGATCTCGAAGTTAATTTAATTGAGAAGACAGCTTTTAAAGTTTCATAAATGTTAACAACTTGTGGCAATTTAAGAGAAAATTTTTGTTTGAAACTTGATTTCGGTTTTACAACTTACAAAAATATACCTAATTTCACCAAACGGAAAAAATAGTCATTCGTTCAAAGTCAGATATTTTTGTCCTATTTCTCTTTCTCTTTCTCTCTCCTCCCTGTTCCGTTTTCACTCACATGCTCTTCTGACTGAGTGAGTCTCTGCAATTGACTTATATTTAAATAAATTAGTTGACTAAACAATAATCTGTTTTAATTGGATTCTGTTTGCATAGAATTCAGTTTAATATTCAGAACAAACGAACCGACGAACATCATCAGCGTCTGACTGAGCGACTTACAATGTAATGGGTGGGGTGGGTTGTTATGCGGCTGTCCTTATTGAAGTCGTGCAACATATCATAAGGAGTATTGTAAGTGTATAGGACTGATGAAATATGATAACGATGGAAATGCCCTAAAGGACCAATAAGTGGAATATCGAGCGTTGGCACGCAGTGGGGTGTTTTAGGGGCGAGAAAATTCCTTTCAAACGAGGTTATCGTTTAAAAACCCTCCAAAGTAATTCTATATTTCAAGACTCCCTAGCCCTATTGTAACCCCTCATATTGTCTTAGCTCTTCTCAAATTATCGTTCTAATATCTTATAATTTTTATTTTACATTATTTTATATCCTGAACCGGGTTTGATATCCTTTAAATAGCGTAAAGTTTAAGAACATTCTCTGTTATTATTCATTTATTAGTCTCTCCTCCTTACACTGTTGTTTCTTTGATTTTCTTTAGTCGTTAATATTCACTACTTTTCCTGATTTACTTCCTTACTACTTCTCATTCATTCTGTCGCTTTAATACAGACATTGTTTATGATTTACTATCATTATTATCATCTTTTATTATATTTGTATCTTACTCCCTTTGCAAATTTAGTTAAGCTTAAATTTAGAATCTGCACATTTTATTTCAGAGCTTTCTGTCTATCGCTCTTTTTTTATTTCTATTATAAATCGTGATGTATTTATTTCAAAAGCGTGTTGCATGTCTGGCTTTCTGCTGCGGTTGGTCCACCTGTGAATGTATTTGTCTTTTAGATACATTTATCTGATCTCTAGAGGTTTCGACATTTTTTTTGGTTTGACTTTATAATCGTGACAATTGTTTTGAATTCATTTTTTCGCCGAAAGCAATGTGACTGACATTCTTGGAATGTTTCTTTTTGGCTTTGCTCCTTTGACGTTTGGTTTTTAAATTGTTTAAAAATAATAAGGTGCAAGTTGAATTGAAAGAGTCGGTAAAAGGAGAATGCGAAAACAAAAATTAAACAAAATTTGGCAAGTTGGAATGAGAAAACACAGGTTGGGAGAATGAAAAGTACCATAAATAAGTTTTCATTTGCAAAAGGATGGGAATTAATCTTAGAAAAGGAGATTAAAGAAAGTTGTTTTTTCTCTTTGGATAGACTTCTTCCTAGACACATTTTGTCCTTGAAAGAAATCAGGATGTAATGCTGAAGATGTGTTTGCAAGTCTAAGGAAAATACTCGTCAATTTCAAAACAATAATTGGAGATTGCGAAAATGAAAAGGAGAAATGTTGGAGATGAAATGCAATAACAGAAAACATTGCAAAGAAAGCAACATTGTTTCAGAAATTGTTGAAGAAAATAATCAAGTGTTGTTAGGAACATCTTGAAAGCTCGACTACGAGGACCTCAACGGAAGTTGGTAAAGTAACGAAATAACACCCTTAATGGAAACTGATGCGGAAACGGAGACAGAAAACAGCATAGTTGTATTTTCTACAACTTGAAAGCGAGAACAATAGAAAGAGAAATTTGTGATATCGTCAAACAGTGTTGGTACTTACTGCATTGGTTTTACTAAATAATTTTGCTACTCACTCGTTTCCCTTAACATGTTCAATAATGGTCAATGATCAACAATGAAAACAACCAAACGTTTCAAATAATGAAAAGGAAGAATTAGAAAAATGTCGAAGTAATAATTGAAGAAAATATATGTGTGCGTTTGGGTTCGTAGCGCATTTTGAAAAAATACGTTTGAAATCATAAAAATTTAACCAAATTTTATATGTCTAGAAATATCCACGTAGAATTCAAGAATTTAATTTGCTCCTTCTCCTTCGTCTTGACTAAACCAAATCCGAAAGATATTAAAAAGTATTTCAGAAACATACTTAAAAACAATTTCATTTTCAAAGAAAGAAAAACAGCGACTATTTATTCCTTTGCAAATAAATAATGCTCATTATTCATTTTACTTTTTTGATTCATTTTTCAATGAGCTCGTTATTCTTGAGTTACATTCTTTGGAAGCATTACGAACTCGTGGCAGTAATTTGTCTCTATCAAAAATAAAAGCTTCAACAAACAACTTGTTTATTACAAAAGCAACAGCAAAAAATAATACTATAAGAACGAATATTTATTCTGAAGATTCTGAACAAATAATATAAATACACTTGTTGAAAGCAATATAAAAACTATTGTTTCTGAAGAAGCGATATAAACACGCGCACACCTAAAAAAAGTTAGCGGTTTAAAAAGATTTAAAACGCAAAATTTTTAACGGCCGATTAGGAACTATTATTCTGAAATATTCAAAGCTATTAATTTAATTTTTTGTTAGAAAATATAGTCTTGAAGAAGTCTCGCTCATTTAAAATTGAATCATTGCCTTATTCATTCGTTGCTTGATTTGATCATACTCTGACTGAATTATTCTTTCTTTAAATCGTTTGCCTATAATTTTATTTAAATAGACTCATATTATTTTTATGCATTCAGTTGATTAACTAACTCCCTGACAAAACTCTTTTGGTTTGGTATTTATAAAAATCCGAGAGATTTAGGGAAGTTTCACAGATTAGATTTAATTTTCGAGATACCATCATTTGTCCTTGTAGGTAGATAGCACAATATTCTATTGTTGAACATTCTATATTCTTTCCCATACTTGCTGGTTTATTCTACTGGCGGTTTTCACGCCTTTCTTGGATGTTATCCAAATTCTACTAAATTCGTTCTTGAACTCGCTTAAAAGTTTCCAGCTTATCATTGACTAACAAAAGCTCATTCATCAGTTGGCTACACTTTTATGTTGGTTATTCAGTCAATGTGTTTCTCCTTGTATATACTTCGTTACACGCTCCTCCACAGTTCCCAGCCGACGTCTGAAATCGGTAATCCCACTTCGAATTTTCGACAGTTCTTCTTTCTTTGCCACATTTCATTTTTGCTACAATAACATTATCTTTTTTCTGCCTTTCTGATTCTTTTCTGCTTGTTTCTATAGTTATTTTTGTTGTTGTCAGCTTTGATTGATTTCCTTGACTCGCTTCCGACGTTTTTTTTACAATAATTGAAGTCAGTTAGATATTTTTCCATTATTTTGTTGTTGAGGTTGTTGTTGTTTTTCAGTTTTAATGTTTTTTTATGTTGCCGCCTCTTCAGTGAATGATTCGGTCTCTATTTTTGCTTTTGTCATTTCTGTCATTTTTATCGTTTTCATTATTTTCAGCTTAATCGCTTTTGTCATTAGCAAACTTTAGCTTACATTTTCTTTCTTTCTTGTATTACTTTCCTCATTATTTTTTTTACTTTCTGACGAATGTATCGTATAATGAACTCCTGAAAACCCCAAAAACCACTCAAAAGATTGCTTGTTTACAGGAGTGTAGTGTAGTGCGGCGTATCAAAATTTCATTGATCTCATGATAATCTTAATGATATTATAATATATTATGCATTTCTTTTACGTATTTTTATTTTGAAAAGTCATTCTTGGGAAAAATTGAATGAGTTTGAGATTTATTGTACTCTTATAAGACCTTAATGATATCAAAAACTTTAGACGGATAAGAATTTGTTATACAATTTGCGTGAGCTTTCCCTTGAATCCGCTTTTCGATAAAAAATCATTCAAAAAATTTGTGTGATATATGTAGTGAATGTCATGTAATAACACAGATGTAATCTTGAGACAATCATTATTAGTTAAGCTTATAAAACAATTCACGATTTCTATAAAGTGCTATCTGGTGGAAGATAAACGCCAACAAGGTTGCCAGGATATCAAGTAAGTAGCCAAGTTATTTGAGTTGAATTAAAAGAGTGCTGAGACAACTGACACAGCTATTGAAAATAAGAGGAATTATTTATAATAGGAAGTTATTATTCCTCGCAAAACTTATTTAAATAACTGACACCAAGAGGTTTGCATTTAATTTAAAAAGTCAACCCTCGTGCTCAGTTTGGTTAGTGATAAACAGATGAATCTGTCAATGCTCACCGTTTAGCATTATAATATTTTTTTCGATCACAATAAGCTCTATTTGTAGATCTGTTTCCTGTTAGGATTTATTTGTTAATCAACTGCAGGAGCTGTTTAGGGATCCGATATTTATTACTGAGAGTGCTTGCGTGCCTTTTAGATGTTAGACCACTAAGACATCTACTGAAAGATCTACTAAGCGTACACTTCTCCATCTACTTAAAGACCTCTTCTTTTCACCATTAGCTTTTGTATAGTCGAGGATTCATTTAAGTACTAGTAAGAGGTTAGTCATTACGAATACTACTGCCTAGATAAACTTAGCGAACGAACTTTACAGAACAAACGAACGAATTCATTGTAATCCTCGTGAAATTTGTTTTTACCCAAAGTTTTTGAAACAAAATGGCGAATCAGCGCCATGTGTCAGTCTTATCTCAATTTCATTTCATTTCAAAAAGTTTTCAGCAATGTCGTCTGTTGATAAAAGAATGACTTTGATGATTTCACTTCAGAAGGAAAATGTGTTGCGCACTACATTCCCCTCTTTGGTGTCTCAATTATGACATTCCCACTACCCTCTGGTTATTTTCCTTTCAATTTAAATTTATTTTGATGAGCTGTAAGCAATATTTTGAATCGCAGTTAATTGTAGCCCATAGGGAATCCTTTGGTTGCTGGAAATCATTAACGTCATTTAAAAGGTTGCTCGCATCGCATCCAAAAGATTTAGAAAAGTACTTCGTTAACTTTCCTCGTAACTAAATCGAAAACGTATGCAAAATACTCTGCGGTGTCAGATTAATTGTGATTTGATGTAGGAAACCGAGATGAGGATAAGTAGAGAATGGATATCTCGTGAGATAGTTGCTTAAATGAAGGCTACGTGAATATTTCGTTTCAGACCTTTTCTTTGAATGATATTTTTCGTTTTGTTTTCGCAAGCGTTGACAACGATGATGAAGGCGATGTAGGAGATGACCTTTTATGACAACTTTGACAGTTCCATTTTGTCTCAGATATCTATAGTTCCAATATTTGTGCGAGTGTTGCTTTTCCATGATTTTGTGATTGTGCTTGGATTTGTGTCTGCAAATGTATTTTTATCACAAGTTTGCACCCCCCCTCTTCTTTGCTGTCCTTCAGTGTTATGATTTGTTTTCGTTCAATTCGATTCGATTCGATTTGCTGAAATCTACATTTCCGCTTTTCATTTTGCGGTTGACTTGCTGTGATTTCATAAAAAATATGATTGATGATGGTTTACAAAAGCAAAGTTGAAATTAAAATGTATAGCAATGAGAGATAGCAGTAGATAATGAAAATTATATGATCGAAAAATGGTATGTAGTAAGAGTTCTTCCCACAGAAGGATTACCTCACTGTTATTTCTCAAAAGGATTACCTTACTCTTTTGTGAATGAATAAAACGTTTTCCTGTGTAATGTATTTTCTTTAGGAACAGCAAAATTTCTTTCTTCATTTCACTTCTTTTATATCTTGATAATTCGCCTAAGCCTTCTTTGCACAGATTTTGTTTTCCATCGTATCAATCACTCGTTGGAAAACGATTATTAGTTCAAAAGAATACCTTAAAAGCAGCCATCGTAAGCAGATTGATTTTAAATACGTAAGCGAATCATCAACAAAATTGATGAAGTAATTAAAAGTATCACTGGGTGTGAGAACGATTTCCCTTAAGTTAACGAATTCACGAATGTGTACGTTAAGGAATTAATTAAAGGAGTCCGTCTCTTAAAAAGTAATACATATTCATTATATAAACGATTTTGTGATTGTGCGTGTGTGAGAGAGATTCTTTCCGAGATCATTAACCTTCTTTGCCTAAAACATACACAAATAGGCATTTATGGATACACACGAGTAAACGCACTCACACAGGTATGCATAAAACTAGATGAACGAAACACTTTTAATTTTTTATAAAAAGTTTGACGTTTCTGTTTTTGCTGTTTAGGTGTTGTAATTTATTGTTGTTTTGAGAATAAATAAATTTCAACATACTTTTACAACAACATCAGTTAGAACGGCAGCAGTATCGACAGTAAAAACAACGTCGTGGCGGTAGCATTTATCAAAATATTAACAACAAAACCAACAACAAAAGTTCTGATTCTTAATACTTATTTTCTTGCAGGCATCGGAGCCGCGGACCTAAGGAGAATATAGGTTCAAGAACCGAGCAAACACGAAACTTGATCAAGAAATACGCGTAACTTTTCTATCCAAAATTGTATCATTAAAACATACTTATAACGTTATCTAAAATTTCATGAATTTTCTGATCTGTCTCTATGCAAAATAAGTCTGAGACTATTTAATATACCTTTGATATATGTGCGCGCATTTTCTACGCTTGTATGTGTGTATGAACTTTTGTATATGTGGGGTATGATGCTCGTACGTTTACTGAAAACAAGCCTTCTCTTCTTCTACGAAACTCATTTAACTCATTTTGCTATTGAATGTCTGCTTGCTGGTTCGTTTACTACTCGAGATACGTTGGAAAATTTTCGAGTTTGCTAATGAGTCTCGGGTACCTGTGTCTATAAATCATTATTCGAATGTAAAATATTTGCTAGACTGAATACGCCTGTGAGGAGTGGGCGTGTAGGTTGAATTTTATTGTCACGCGAAGTAAACTGTCTAAAGTAATTTGTAAAGAATTCTGCAAATCGACAACACACGAGACAAGGAAGATAGAGAAGTTTTAAATACAGACAGATATAAAGTAGAAAAAAGAGGAGAAAATTATAGGAAAGCGAGCAAACATCAAAAGAAGAGAAGGGAAATTAAGGAGAGAAGGAAATAAAAGAAAAGGAAAACAAAAAAAGGAAAATAAAAGTAAAAACTCAGCGAATGAAGAAGGTTAGTAAAAAAGCCGGGTAATGAAATTAAACGAATTACTAAAATAAAAATAAATTTGAGGAAATTAACGACTAAAACAACTAAAGTCAAAAACGTCAGAAAAGCGGCCTGCTTTCATGTTTTCAAATTGTGTGATTATGAATGATTTGATTTCAGAAAAAATTTTGGAATTCCTGCTTTTATTTACCTTCGTCTCGTATGCTCTCTCCCGCCAACATTCACATTAATTCCAATTTTTCTAAAATACCTCTATTAGTCTTATTTGTTTTATTCTCGTCCAATACCTGTAATTTTTTTATCACTTGACAAATTTGTTTGAACTTTACTTCATTCTATTCCTTGAGGCTGCTGGCCGTTGAGCTCATCGACGGATAATATAAAGCTCTAATCACGTTTATGAGTGTCGAGGCAATAAATGACTTATGCTCCATTTTTAGTTTTAAATAAAGATATTAAGGAAGGTAGTAGGGGTTTGGGGAAGGTAGGCGAAGGAAAGTTTTGTACTGTAATGTCAATGGAAAAAATATACAAAAAAACAATACCATTCTTAACTCTAAGTTTTTTTCATAACTGAAGAAATGGATGTAATCTTCAAGAGTTTGTGCGCTTGTTTGTGTTTTTGGTGGGCTTCAGGTTTTTGATATTTATGGATCAACTGCTGCTTCTTTTAAAATGATATGAACAGCAGCGGAAGAAGAAGTTGAAACTGACAGGAAATAATACCCGAAGGAACAGAAACATAAGAAGGATATGCATTTAAAAAGTTACCAGAAAAGGGGGCAAAAGATAAGGAAGCAATTAAGCAAATGAGATTATGGAAAAAGAAGAAAAAAGTCGTGAGTAGAAATAGCAGGAGTAGCAGTTAAGTTCATGGTAATCCTCCATTGCCTCTTCAGGGCACTTTACATAATAATTAAAATATAATTTTCGAGGCTAGCAGGAAGAAATGCACATGTACATAAATAAAAAGTAGGAGATAAAAAGGGAGGACATTATCATAAATAAGAAAAATGTAAAAAAGCCACAAGAGGATACCGAGACTGTAAGGGGAACAATTTTTCTGAAACAAAATTTTAATAGAGTAAAAGGCGGATGGAAGGGGCGGATGGAAGCAACGCGACAATAAAGTAATTTCATTATGAAGAAGTTGCTTAACGCCTTTTGCATAACGTCATTAAATGTTATTTACGATTTGTCGAATTTGGTTTTTGTGAATATTTAATTAAAAACATATTTAGAGGTTTTAAAAATTTACAGAAATTACAGAAAAGTTATTGAAAATTAGTGAAGAAGAAAACACAAACTATTAATAATTGCATATTTTCATGTCTAAGCAATCCTGAAATTTCGCATTTATTTTCGATTTTATCGAGTCTAAAAAGCCTGAAGTTTCCGTATTGGAATTATTGGTTACTCATACGCAACGAGGTTTTGCTATTCAGACGCAACTTTTTCCCCATAATATTAACAACGCGATCAACGGAACCAGAAATTTGTGGAACGAGAAAAATATGTCTGATTGAGGGCGTCGTAAATTTGCAGCTCGGTGCCGCTTACAGACACGTAAATAAGCTTACAAGAACAAAAACAATGGCAGGTGCAACAAAAAAGCGCAACCGTCAATAACATCCATAAGCAAGATTTAGAAAGCTTAGATTAATACATTTTTTCCCCACACACTGAGTTAGCAATGTTTGATGGTAGTTGGACGATGTAGTTGTTGTTGCTGTTGTTACGGATCCGGTTGTTTTCGTTGTAGGAGGGTCGCAACACTTGCTACATAAGCAAAATTTTGTTTAATTTGTTGCAAAGTTTTATAATATTTAATAACGACTTCTCACAAAAGTTTTGTTTTTCCCTCCCACCATTTTTATCCTTTTAACATCTCTCTCAAAGGAAAATAATATATTAATAAATAGCGCTTCGTATGCCATATAATGTATAAACAACCGAAACAGAGACAAAAAAGTGGCACGGAAACAAAAGTAAAAAAAGACGCGCTATAGCGAGAAGAACAAACAGTTGTTGCAATCTCTTTGTGCTCTCGGTTTTATTTAATAATTAATTACATGATTTATTTGTAGTCACTTGTGCTATACTGGCCTAAAATGGATTGGGCTGTTGCTCCATTGCCATAGTCAGAGACTTTCCAGAAGCTGGCCCTTCATAACGTACACATCCGCCTGTGAGTGAGCAATAAAATATCTTGTAGATATATAGCTGAATGAGTTCCCTTCCTGGACTTTAACCACGCTCTATAAACATATAAAATAAAAAAAACATACTGAAAGGCTAGAACTGAAATTTTCTCAAATGAGGCTAAACATTAAAATTGAACGAACACAGAGCGTGGATTAAAATTTGTAGATGTATATGTGTTCCCGCTATGCTTTTACACTAAAGGTGTATAATCAGGATAAAGCTAAAGCAACTGACGGCATGGATATAAGCAGGCCAAGAAAGCATAAATAGGCGAAAATTATCCTTGCCTCTGTCGGGATATCCAATTAGGCTTGAAAGCTAACGTGAGAGCAACTATCATTGTTGTTTTGCCTCTGTCGCCTCCATTATAAAGCATCCTGCAGATATTTCCCTTCCGTTGGAAAGCTATCAACTACATTTTCCATTTGCTTTATTGTAATTACGTAAGAGACTATACTTTCAATCCATTAACTCATGACAAACTCTTGCACTCCTACACTTCGTCGCACATTCTGCTTTGGGGGAGGTTATGAAATTTATCACCCGTGGAAAATGCGATGAGAGAAAAGAGCGCCTCTCTCCCGCCAAATATGAAACAACAACTAAAATTTTTTATATTCAATACTTTTTTGCTATTTTTAAGCAAATGAGGAGCGGAAGGAAATGGAAGAGAAAAATAAGATGAAGGTACTGGAAGGGGAAAGTTGATAGTTTGGTTAAACGCCGTGGAGTTACTGCTGTTGCGACTGATGCATTATGTTGAACTAGTTTTCTGCAATTGCACTGATTAATATTTTCCTCATAGACATTTGGGAATATATTTTTTGAATATTCTTATTTTGTATTATTTATTTTTTCTATTATTTTTATATATTTAGAAATAAATTATTAATCTAAAAAAAGACTCAAAATTCATGGAAGCGGAGAAAATCACGCAAAAATAATTGAAACACAGAAAATGAAGAAAAATATCAAAATATATAAATAAGCTAAATACGAAATTGTTGAAATTTAGAAATGTTTTAGCTTTGTTTGTCAATCATGCTTTCGACAGATGCCATTACCTGCAGTCACGACAGCGTTTGTGGCATAAACGAAACTATTTAGTAACAAATTACATAATTCTTATTACTTAGGCGTTTATAAATACATTTAAGCACGTATACATAGTATACTTCTGTGACTGTGTTAGGGTTTGGGCACGGTTCAGATCACGTGTGAATGGGAGGATGTTGGCTAATATTTGTTAGCTTGTGTGAATATTTATTGCTAAAGAGCATGTTTATGTATGCGTATGTGCAAGTGTGTGCCGTTTCGTACTTGCATATACAATAATGTGTGTCATATATTTTGCCAAAAGTGTTGCAAACTTTCTGCTGTTTAGTATGACATGTCAAAAGGTGATTAAAATGGCGGTAATGATGGGGGTTATATAATTTCGATGGGCGGAGAAGTGGGTTAAGTTATAGAAGCTTGTTATAAAAGTAGTTACTAAGCAGATTATTAAATTTCCACAAAGTGTTCGTCATAGTCATGTTGACTTTATTTACGATAACCTTAATAACAGGAGGAGAGAAAATTAGTGTGAAAATGTGAAATAGGATAGTGAGAGTGAGAGAGCAATCGAATGTGCAGAATGAGATGAAATCAATGAAAGTTAGAGATAATGACCCATGAGGAATTCAAGTATTATCCAGGGAATCATTTTCAAAGGGTTTCTAGAGTTAAAGAACATCCAATTCTTTCTTTTCTATCCTTTCTCCTATCTTTTTTGTTCCTTTCTTCTTTGATTTGACCATTTATATCGAATGAGATGCGAATTAAATTTTGATTTGATTCAAAATTAAATTAAAAAAACTGAACAAACTAACAAATGAATGAATTGAAAGAAACAAAAAATTTAAGAATAAATAATGAAAAAAATAAAAATTCAGGAGTTCAAAAAGAGCTAATTCTAAACCTTTTTATAAACTTTAATATAAAATGAAGCACAATATGTTCCTTCTCGTTCCCTCTTTATTCTCAGGTATCAAACGTAAATTAAATATTTAGTAAATGATTTCGGTATTTTAGCTGTATTTTTTTCTGTTGGGTGATGTAAGAAGAGGAAGACTTTTTGGTAAGTGTTTGTTCTCTTAGTTTCTCATGTGTTTGTTTTTAGGTCGCGTCAATTACGTCGTCAACGTCTAAGCGTGTTAGCGGTATGTCAATATAATGATGCGGTTAACACAATATACAATGTTTGTGTGTAAGCTATACTTGATGAGATTATTGCTCACTTTGGAACATATGAAGACTCCTAATTACTAGTCTTAGGATATTGGGTAATTTCCCAATTTTCACTGAGTTTTGGGTAATATTTTTGAAGGCAATAATTTCCAATTAGTCCTTGGAAATTGTTGGACTAGTTTTGATAATCAATGTTATATTAAACTAATTTTATATTAAAGAAAGTATTTTATTGAAAATAAAGGAAAAACAAACTTATTTATTTTCATATTTTCAAGAAGAGCTTTGCGAATGCTTGTTAATAGTATTGAAAAAAGCAGCAAAATAAACCCCTTAAAAAGTTTTTTCGTACTTTTTGCAAAAATTCACAGTTCAACAAATTAGTTTTAAATGTGTCAAAAAATAAAATATTTGTGAAAGCTCTTTAAAGCGAATATATTATATAACTGATATACAAAAATTTAACGAATTCGGTATCGGCCGCGCGGCTTAAAAATTATTTTTTTGAGAGCACTTGAGCTAATTTTAAATGAAACTTGTTATAACTTGTCGAGGACTCGAGCAAATTATTTTGTTGATGTATATAGAATACGACATCTAATTACTATGTACATAAAATACGACATGAAATTTAAGCAAATATAGGCGGAAAAAACCATGATGAAAACCAATATTCAATGGCGCACAGATTGAAGGAGTTGTTGCTTTTGTCCGCACAGCCATCCGAACGTCCACTATTTACGGACTTTCCACAACAACCTTTGCGTTTGTATTTGTTTGTAAAAAATTAGTAAGAAAGAGTAAAAGTGTAAAGAAGAAGTGAAGGAAATGTAATTGGGTTTCTTCTAAAGACAAAGGGAACAAAACAGTCGGAAGCAGCAGAACCTTAATTACTGACATCTCGAAAATCAGCGGGACATTATGCTGGTTAACTGATCACCTACAACAAATCGCTCTGTCCAGACCGATCATTAGGTCGGACCGCGATGTCATGTTGTCTAATAATCATTTGTGGAGATCTTGCTGTTTTAAAACTTAACATTTAATTATACACGCCATTTACAAATTAATTCATTGAAAAAATTAACGAAAAATTGCGTATGGTAGACCATTGTGCGTAAATGTACGTTTAAGGAAATTAAACGCTAATACCGAGAATATGCCAAACGGCTTCGTAAATATTGAAATATTCGTCAAATATAAAATATTTACTCATAGTTAGAGGAGGGAAGGTTGAAAATAAAAATCGTTTCAATTAATTAATGAAAAATTTTGAGGAATGAAGAGAAATTAGATCTGTGAGTTATTCGGCAAAAAGGTTAACACAGACGCTAGATTTCTTAACTTATGGCGAATGCATGACAATTTAGTTACTCTATCCTTGAACAACCCTCACTTTTATACTATTCTAGTTTCAGCGCAAGAAACACACACACATTCACACATAAATTCACTCATAGACACGAACACACAACACACACACTCATACATTCACATGCACATGTCGTAGAATTCGCTACGGTTATCAAAAGTAAAGGATGAAATTCTTTCATCTAGTAGTTAGTCACTGAAGGAAAATTTTGTTGCCGCAACGCTATGTAAATTAATTAATGAATCACTTGCTCCACTTCTCAGTAACAGCGCTTACGGTTGGTGTTGGTTTTGTTGTTGGAATTGTTCCTGTTGATGCCGTTGATTAAGTGTTTACAAGAGTCGGAACTAAAAACGTCGTTCTAAATCCTAATTAATTAGTGAGAGAGATAGAGATTGAGAGGGACGGCAGTATATGACGAAGAAGTAGCAGAGGAAGCATAATCACATTCGATTCCGTTCTAAAAAACATTTTTTGAAAGCGTATTTTCTTTGCAGATTTCAAAATATATTTCTTCTATTTCTGCTGTAATTTTTGTTGGTTTATTTGTTGCCACGGAATGATCATACCTACACCATTCGCGACGTGTGGGTTACTGCGACTGTGACTCTGTTACTGTGACTGTATCTGTGCGTTTGCGACTTTGTTGGCTGACTCTGATGAGTGTGTGATGATCATTAGATCTGTATCTATATGTGTGTATGTCGGTGACTGCAAAAGGAAAATTTATATAGTTACCACAAATTAAAATTCTACTCAAATGTCACAAAAATCGTATTCAGTATTTTCTACCCGAGTTGCGGCACGAAAGAGGAGGATCTTGCATCATTGGTTAGTAAAACATACGTGTTTGCTTTCGCGACGAGGACGAAACCTTACGCTCCTTATGCTTTTTGTTCGATATTTTTGGTTTGATTGAAAGTGTGGGGCTCAGCGCGGAAAACATAAAACAAATATGGAGGCGGATGTTTATAAACAGAAACTGTTAGAAGAATTAACGAAAAAAGAAGGGAGAATAAAAAGCAGTGAATGATAAAAAGAAAAAATAAACGACAAGCGGATGCAAGGAAATAATGTCTGCCACATTTTGAATCTTTTAGACACTGTCCGAATAATATTCGCCCTCCCACAAGTTATATCTTCAATGATTACCTTCTCATAATATTAGTATTATTGTAAATTTTTTCTTTAAAATACAAGTGAAGCTTTTTTTATTCAATTTTTCTTAATTATTCGGTTTTCAACCTCAAATTTATTTAAATTTAAAACACTGAAGTAATCGATGTAGTAAAGTGTTTGAGCTTGATGAATCTGGCATGCCCAAATGTGACCGATAAAAAAGGTTGAAAAATGAATGAGAAATATAATAAAGCTACAGCATTTCTCAGGAAATTTGTTCTGCTTCTTTTCATGAATTCAATTTTTTCATGTCAAGTCCGGTCAAATTCGGGACAGATTGAGTAAATACAAAAATTTAATTGCTTTTAATAGAGTTGAATGTTTATTCCTTCCACTTAGTTTTTATTAGGTGAGAAAAATGGTTTTGGTTAGTGCGGTGGTAAAGTGACCGAAATTGATTTAGCGTTTTTAAGGGAGGCGTGCTACGCGGTGCTTGATTAATTGCATGCTTTGTTAAGTTTGCCTTCATGTACGTTAACGATTCACTTTAACTTAACGGATTTTCGTGCACGTTTGCAAAAGCAGTTTTACTACGGTTGATTTAGAGTTATTCCGGTCGCCATTTTTATGCCAATTTTTTACTGTTTTGTAATCTTTTGATAAAATATTCCTCTCCTCCCTTTCTCTCTCTCTTCATAAGCCATTGGGAGTAATTTTGGCTTTGTTTTTCCTTTTGCTTCTACTCCTTTTCTTCTTCTACTACTCTTAAGTATTTTTTATTAATGCGTCTAAATAAAAATAGCTTTAAAAAGGTATTAAAAAGGCTTCAACAAACTGTTCGTTTATTAAATGGTCGGTTAGATGGTCCTCTGTGTATTTCTTCCTCTGACCTTATCGGTTTTCACTTCATCCTTTTTATCTTTTCGGATGCCTGAGTCAATTTTTTCTTCATCCTTTCGATTTACATTTTCGTCTTGTGAGCTAGAGTTCGGATTTGTTTGAATGAGTGGGGGGTAGGAATTTATATTGATGAGGTTAATATCTCTTGTTACTATCTCTATATACTTCTATCTCTCTCTGTCTTCTTGTTTTCTCTCTCATCCTATCTTCACAGTGAAGAGGATTATAAATGATAACCTGACTACCATTAATCAGCAGTTCTGCAATTTTGTGGTTTTCGTGGTCAAGTGTAAATCCAGTATTAGCCAAAGGGAAATTGGTTTTATAATGAAAAAACTGGTATGAAAAATGGAGGATAGAAAAAGGAGTAATTTAAAAAAATGGTAAGACCGTTTTGAAACACTATAATAATATTTTTCGAAGTTGAGAAACTTTACAAGTAAATTGTGGAATACCAATCAGAGCAAATTAAAAAAGAACATTCGAGTTTTATTATTTGCTTAATAAAAAACTTAATGAAGCATTTAGCCAAAGTTAGTTGACCTTGCAGTCTTCGTCAGAGATGATTTTGCTTCTAGTTTGCAAAATTTAGTAAAAAAAGTTTTCTATTTGGAAATCTTTATAACCCGCATAGCCTACGCCACTGCGTACTAGATATCCTAAGGTTACTCGAATTTATTCGCACGACATATGGTCTATGTGCTCTATGTACACGATCGATATAACAATAGTATACTTAATTGAACTTTGTACTTCATTAACACTTCATTAGTGACACTGTCTGAGGGTAGAGATTTAATAGAATTATATCAACTTGTTTGTGGCTTATCTGTGGTTAACTATATTGAAATATATAAGACAAAACTGTTGAAGAAAATTTAAGTCCTGCAGAGAATTTCCAGAGGTTAGTAACTCTCATCGGAGATATACAAGTTATTGGAGATTGTATTCGCAATATTCAACCCTGGCGCTAAGGATAAAATGGTTTGGAAGTAACATACATACACAATAGCACATACATATTCATGTTAACGCACAAAGAGATGCACATACATGCACGTATATACACTCATATTTATTCATATGCACGTATATTTGTAGATAGCGGTTAGCGGAAATTTATAGAGTGTCAACTTTATAAATGGCAGATTTGCCAGCATTGCAAAATAGTGAAAATAGAAATATTTAAAACAAAAATTCTTCCCGGACAGTTTTTTCACACGCGTATTTTCCACGTAGGTTTTTTATTAATTTTTTTAATGCATTTCGTAAAATATTTAAACGTTTTTAAAGGCCTTGTCGAGCATGTTTTTTTGAATGAAATTTAAATTTTTTCTGTAGCTTTGTGTCAATTATTCAGCTTATTACAATATGCAAGTATTTTTTTAGGTTCATATTTTATTACGTTCTTTTTTCCGACTTAAACATTTTTTATACAGCTTACTTTATTGTTTTATTGTTTCCCCGTGCTGTTGTTTTGGATACGTTTTAATCCATTTCTCTTGGTTTTAAAAACTCGATTTGTTGTTCTTGTAGTGGTTTCCATCATATTAAATTGATATTTATTTAAAAAGCCGTTTTTTGCATGCTCTCAGTGTATTTTCGGTGTTTATTCTGCTTGTAATAGCGCTCTCAGGGGTGGTTTTTTTTTGTCCTGCGGCTTTTGATTTAACAGGAAATGATTGCCGGATGTTAAGCCGTAAACAGGAAGTACAATAGCGTCCCCCAAGCATACGTGGAATTGCATGAATGTAACGTGAATGTTTCTCACTCTCTTCGTGTGCGTATGCGGGCATGTTTGTATTCTCATGTGTCATTATGTGCCCAAGTGTCAGTTTGCTGCACCGGAGTGTTGTTTCCAAGTGTCGTTGCTCCCACCTCGCAAAGAAGTGAGAATTTGAATTATTTATTGATTAATTTATTACCAATTTTTATTTTAAGAGAATATTAATTTTATTTTTTAAATTGAATATAATTTTTTTACAGAGCCAGCCCGCAAAAATAAACAAGATCATATTGCTTTAAAAGTTAAAGCAACCTATAATAGTTTTGTTTTTGCTTTGTTGTAATTGTTGTTGTTGCTTTTATTACTTTTTCAGTAGATTTTTCCAATAAATATAGTTGTCTTTAAACGAAAGTGGTCGGAAGTAAGCAATAAAAGATGGTCGAGCATGCCGGATCAATAAATTTTTATTGCCTTTCCGCATAATTTTGAGTACAATATAATAAAAACGACCACACCGATATCTGTGATATACTCTATTGCTTTTCTTCTTACTGTTACTTCTTGATCTTCATTCTCTTTCTCCCTCACAGTAATATGGTCTTAGAGCATTCACACTATATTCATAATATTTAAATTCCTTTTATCACGGTATTAATTTTCTTTACGAAATTATCATACTTTTTAAACACTATTTGGAAAAATTAATATGTTCCGAAGATTGCATCAAAGGTGTGTCTATAAAGCGATTGCTGACAACGCTGAATATCTTTTTGCCTAGTCAAATATCCGGTCATTGATTTTTTATAGATTTTTAAATTTTTGGTGAAAATGGTGAAACATTGATATTCTCAGTAAGAATTCAAATAAGAAATTCAGAAACAAAATTCCAATGGTTTTGAGTATATACGCAACTCTTCACGTGCTATTAAAACCTGCAAAATAATTTTCATAAGAATTTTAATTTTTTTTAAATAATGAACATAATAAAAATATCTTCTTTAAATATTCACAAACAAAAGTTTCCTATAGTCAAACATAATTTCTCCAAAGCATTTCTCAAGCAAAGCAATAAAATAATATCCGAAGAAAATTTTTGCTGTCATTTTATATCACATCAAGTGCAAAGAATTTTAGCATTTCATGACGTAAAGGAATTTTCTTTCATTTTCAATGATTAAATAAATTATTTAAATTTCTCCGGAAACGTTTCAGTGTTATCGGACGAACAATAACTTATGAAGAACTTAAAAGGATTGTTGAAAGACAGAAAAAAATGGCAAGATAGGAGGAAAACGGAAAGGAGTGTATAAAGGTTTAAAAGTAAGAGAACAAAACAATGCAAAATATTGAAGAAAGGAGTGAATAAAACAATGAAATGAAAGGACTGAAAATTTTATGATATTCTGGCAGTGGTAGTTTATTCTAAAAGGTTTGATTGTAGTAAGTAAATGAATCAAATGTTGGGCGACTAATCAAAATTTATCAACATCAATGCCAAATTATAACTAGCGGTGTCATGTTGCAATTATTTGCTAGTGGTTAAAGTTAATATAAGAATACTATCTATTGTTTCTTCTGTTATCATTAAAACAATAGAAATGAAGATTTATAATCCGCTAGATTTTACTCAGATTCCGAACTAAGGTGGATAAGCGTAAATCATAAAGTTATGCAAATAAATACGACATAAATAATCATACGTAGTGTCGATTTAAACTCTTACATACACGAATGCATGCACAAACGCGTTTACATTTATACCTGTGCATAAACCGCAAATAATGATATATTGATTTAGGCATTGCACCGACCTCCTTCCCCTTCATAAGTTCAAATATTAGAAATTATTAGTTGCAACTGTTTGGTGTGAACTTTGTTGCTGATGTTCATCCGCCTCTACAAATGAGGTAACGAATATCTTGCCTAAATTCGATTCGATTATTTATTTGCCAAATTGTTTAAGCAAATTCATTTCAGATAGATAATAACACAAACATAACACTCACTTTTGTCAGAAAGAGATAGAGAACTACAGTGGATATCACAACAACTGTGATTCTATTAGTTTCGAAAATATGCAGAGCGAGGTTGAAAGCATTTAATTTATTAGTAACTAATTAAACTAAAATGCTTAATTTGGCAATTATCAAAACTAAACACGTGCATGAAAACGTACGTACGCCTAATAGTGTTTGCAAAAGCCGCACGACAATACCACACGACATACCAACACAGCAGTGGAGTGTATAAAATGATATGATTTAGCCTTTTGGGGAAGAGATTTGATGTAAAATAAATAAATTCATATTTTCGCACTCCATATTTCGCACATTTTCAGTGTGGGAGCAGTAGTAGTAGTAGTGATAGCAAGAATTTAATTTAATTACTGAATGTATCCTTCAAATTGAATTAATGAATGGAATTAAGGTGAACACCAAAAATGTTTTCTTGGAAATGGATAAAAATCAAAAGGAGCCTTTAGAAGGATGCAGAATGATTTCGTGTCCATGGGGATAATTTCTGATAGTTTTTATTTCTATTATTTTTGTTAATTTATTAATCTTATTTTAATCTTATTAATTTATCGACCAAAAAAATGTTTATCACGAAAAAAGTCGCCAAAAAAGTAAAAAGTTATCTAAAATAATATACTTTATCGAAAAATAGGGAAATATTCATGACGTTATGGTACCATCCTTCTCTTTCGCTGGATATTTAATACGATAAAACATTGAAATTAGTGCCTTCGCAATATTGAAATTAATCTTTGATATTTTGATTTTTATTTTTGATTTGGGTAAGAAAGGAATAAAATCAGATGAAATAAAAAGAAATTTAGATATTTAGACATTTTAGAGAATCCATAACCAAACTATGTTTTTCTCACATCCATCTTCGTGATGGAAAACCAAAAACTATACAAATCAATAAAACTACAAGTAAAACAATCATCACAAGCAAATTCAATACAATTAGACACTTTAAAAGGTTTAAATTCGACCTCAGTAGACGTTTTTTCTGGCCTGTAACCCCACTTGACAGACTGGTTGGCTGCAAACTGGCTCTACATGAAATCAAACAAAAACTTTATTCGAGCTTTTTAGGCAAGATAAATTACATTGCTTTAGCTTTGCTAGAATTCCAATTTTATTTCTTATAATTTTGAAATTTTATACACCAGAGGTGACTGTCATTAGTTTATGAGTATATAAATAGTAAACAGATCAATAATATATTTTCGTACTATTTTCACTTTGCTCATTTGTCATCAAATTGTCCCTTTGCATTTCTTTTTCTCCCACAAGTTTTCTTTGAAATAATTAAACTTTTCATTGATTACTCAGTGTTTATGAAACCTTTATCAAATAATAAGTTAGTTTCTGAGAGTTGGGCGGTTCAAATTAAGGAAAAAGAATTGGGAACGCATATGGATTATCGTGGAGTTTGCATTTGAAAGTAACGACTTCCGGTTTTTGCACAAAGTCTAGTAAAACGGAAGCGCAATCAGGATTCATCATCGTCGTCACGGTAATTTGAATTTGTAGTCGATTTTCAGGAGTACTGAATAGTTGACTGGTTTGACGGTGTCGTTTATATTTTTATTATCGCTAATGTTATTGTTGTTTCAAACTTTTTGCAACTGGCCACAGCTCTGCATGCTTCATTGCATTTGGTGTTCCTTGTTTTTAGTATTGCCATGATTGTTGGTTTGTTATTGTTGTTGTTGTTCCTGTTGTTGTTGTGACTTGTTTCGTCCTTATTGTTGTAACAGTCGATTTGTATGCATTCAAACAACTCTCGACTTTATCGTTTTGTCATTTCGGTCGTTGTTTTGTCATTGCTTCAAATACCGACGATAGAGTTTGTGGTGGTTTTGATGCTGTTCGTGGTTTGATGTTAGTGGAGGCGGCATTGTCGCCCGTTGTACCAACAATTTTAAACGCATACTGGCACGCACATAAACATACAAATATTCAGTGGTAAGCACATGCATAAATTCATACGTACAATTCATGCACACAATGCTCAGATCAACGTTAGCAACAACAAAAACGGAAACCAAAAGGAAGTGGATGAAAAAATGTCACGTTTTATCGCCGGCATTTATGAATATTTGTCATATGGTTTATACTTTCTGGTTTGTTAGCCATATCTTTACGTTTTGGAATTTAGCGAATAATTTATGATATAAAACGAAGTTTTCTCATGCACGCAAATCTTCTGTCATATTTCATACGAAAGCGTTCACTCCGTTAAATTGTACTATCGTTGCGTTCCGCCCACTCATCCGCCCTCAACCTAATGCTTAAAGGACTTGGTTTTTTTCAATAACAATTTTTTAATATTAAAAAGTTTTTTGAGGGAACTAAAAGATCTTTTTGATATTTTGAATGACTGGTAAACACTATTTTTTATAAATTATGCAAGATCTCGGCCCGTACTTATATTGGCGATTGAATTTAAGTGCTTGCTTGTGTGTATATGTGTGTGCGAGTGTATGTGTGTGTTTGTGTGTGTGCATGTATGTGTGTTTGCTTGTGTTTATGTCTGGTGTTGACTTTTTTGGTTTTTTTGCGGAACCACAAGCAAATTTTTTTATTCAAGTCATCCAATATAATGCATATAATGTATCAAGACCGCAGCAACAACTCCATTGGGTTTTTGTTGTTATTGCCTTTTTAGTTAGTGTTAGTCTTGATCTCTGTGAATTTATATGCTAAATTTATGTTAAATTCTTTCCCGTTTTTGAAGGACTTAACGAACGAACAAAAAGGCTTCTTTAATACTATTCCGACGCTAAAGTTTCAGTGTAGTCTCACTCTCTCAGCTACACCATAAAGATAAATGAAAATAGTAATAAAAGGAATAATAAATAAAAGGAGTAAAAGAGGTAGATTATTACTAGGAAGTAATATATTCGTCTGTATACTTGCATTTCTGCTGCCTATTTTCTCAAAATTGATATCAAGTGTTAATCGAAGGTTAATCGAAAGTGTTGTGAAAGGAATCAAGCATGAAGAAATGAAGAAAACAAATGGGAAAAATTATAATTACTTTCCTGTAATCCGTTACTTCCTGACTTTCGTGCTGTCCTGGAAGAGTATTTCTGATTTTTGAGATTTGTATGAAAAATATCTAAGCCCCGAGATATCACGAGTCAATGATTTGTAAATTTCGAGACATTGTGTATAAAAAATCTCTGTAACGGGTTTCTGTTTTCGGTTTATTCTAAGTCTAAGATGTCTGAACTTCGAGATATTTCGAAATAACGGTTTTGATATTTTGGGATATTTTGGATTAAGGTTTTATGGATCTTGTCATATTCTAAATATCGAATTTTTTAGTTTTGAAATATTCCCAATTAGCGTCTTTTGAATTTCGAAATAAACTAAATTTAAATTTTCGTAATTGAAATGAGATATTCTAGAAAACGTCCAGTAAATTTGAAATGAATTTTTCTAAGTTCAGGTTTTGAAAATGTTTTAAATTAATAGAAAAATTACACGAAGTTGAGTGAGTTTAGTGCTTATAATTAATAAAAATATTTTTCTAGGAAAATAAGAAAATATATATTTTTCTATGAATTTTACTTTTTCGGTCACTATTGGTTTTATATTATTGTTGTTATTACTAAAATTATTATTGCCTCCCGACTGATCAATAAAACAATTTCGAAGGAATACTAGACACGCACACATACACACATATACATATATATACAGATTCAGACACCCGCGTATATATGCAGTCAACCGGTTTTCAAAAACAACTGCTGCTTTTGAGATGTTTTATTGGTCTTCATCTTCACGTTCTTCGTGTGAAAAACACGATGAATATTTTTTATATTCTATTCACTAAAGCACGAGAGCGTTTTATGGAAATGCAATGCTGCAAATTAAATACATGCACATAAAAACACATGAGCACACATTCACGCAGACCCACATTTGCACACAACCACATACATACTTACACTCTAGGATAGAAAACAGTGATCCATGAGACGAAAGGATGGAAAGAGAGAGGGGAAGGCAGGAAAGGCGACAGAAAGAAGATAAAAAGCATATAGTGCAACTGTCGCCAACAGGGACTTGCTATGCATTTCCTGATTTTGCAGCAGCTGCCAACAACGGCATGAATAAAATATAAAGAAGTAACAAACAGGAGCAGTACTATCGACCCGAGGGTTAGGTTGCAGCAATTCTGATAACTGATGTTGATGTTGAGAGCAGTGATGGAGTGATGGAGGAGGAGGAGTCAGTTACCGGAGGATTAAGTTAGTACCCCGTGAATCGGATTTGAATTAATATGAGGGGGTGGTCTCCTGGTTATATGAAGTACGTTGGTAGATCTGTGACTGACGAGCACTGTTTTTTGTTGCGCTTTACGTGATTTCTGCATAATTGAACAACAATTTGGAATAAGTAAACAGTTGCGACACAAACGAAATATGTGGTAAAAGACAAAAGGAGGAGTTGAAAAGGAAGAAGAGAAGAGTAAAAGGAGAAAATTGTAACTGTAAAAGCTTCAATTATACCGGCAATAAAACAGCAACGAAAGCATCATTATTAGCTCTTATATGGAAGGGAATTAATAGAAACAACAACAACACCATCGTCTGTTACCACAATCGAAACTTGCTAGAAACGACGAGGTGTGAAATTTATTGTCTTCTGCTGTTCGAAACGAAGTTCTGTTTCTTACTATCTGAAAAAATTATTTTTAAAAACATCTTTAAGGAAAGTCATCAACTTTAGTCCGATGAATCAAAGAAACTGTTTCGAAAACTATCTCGAACTATACAAGATACTATTGTTCAATAATCTGCCTGTTTTGGCCCAAAAATTGCCTGCTTAACAAGCACTTCCCACAACTACATTATAATATCTTTGATTTTATATTCAATCCTTGTGAAAACCTATCTTTCAATCATGCATAACGAAAAACGGTACAACATATCATAAATACTCTTTAATCATGATGGTGATGATACTGATATTGACGAGAGTGCTGATGAGGATGACGATGTGTGTCTTTTTCACTTGGTCGATAGTGTTTGCATTTGCATTCCGTTGGTATGTAAACGGTTGACCACATCTCCCCAACTCAGAGTGTTGGAATTTTCATTGAATATAAAGTGAACTTAATATTTGCCATCATTATCATCCAACACATCCATTCACGCTATGTCGTTCTGCATTTGCATTTCGTCGGCGAAAAAAGTTTAACCATTCATTAGACGCCTATGTAAAATTTATTCACTATTCCGTTCCATTTGCTTTCGATCCTGGTTGTTATTTGGCATAGTTACGGCTACCAAATAGGCAGAATTTTAGGCCATAATGAGTGCGGGACACGCCTCCACCACGACCCCAATTACCGCAACTACATGCACAACCGCACGCGTAATTACAGTAGAACGTAATAGAGCAATGGTGTTTATTGTGAAACACTCTCGAAATCGAGAAATATGGACTCGTACCCGTAGAACGAAATAATAATTTGTGTGTTTGGAAGTTTGGGGAGAAAATTGAAATTTTCGAAATAATTTCAGCAAAGGAATGTGTATAAATAATTTTCTAGTTCATACACACGTTTGCAGTCGATACCGATTGCGCACACATAAACTTACTGATATAGAAATTGAAGCAAAAATTCACATTTTCAAACACTGACGCGAAAACAAGGAAGAAGCAAAAATATTTTTCTCCATACAGACAAACCAATACATACAAATAGCACAAATACGTAGGGTAGGTGCTGGTGTAGGCATATTTACTTGATGAATACTGCTGAGTGATGGATATTTCATTTTTCGCCAACAATATTTCAATCTTCATGGCTAGAAATTCCGAATTGTATTGCCAAATTGCGACGGGTACGGAATCGCAAAACGGAACCAAATTCATTTGAAAAAGGCTTATTTTCCATAATTGTACAGCTGTTTCTAGTAAACTCATTTAGAACTAACTTTCAGATTCCGCTTCATCCTTTTACAGAATAACCCTTTGCAAATTGAAGTCGTCTATCCCTCAATTTGTCGTTATATTTTCAGATTTTCAGAGAGAAGCCTGATTCCCTTTAATAAAACTGAAAATGTAATTTATAAAAGAAATTCTAAAAAGAATTGCCAAATTGACCAATTCGAAAACTAATTCCTCACTGATTTCTGTGCGCTGGAATCTTAGTCATTAATCTTTCTTTCTCAACAGAAATGCGAAAAGAAACCATTAATTTCTTTTAATGGAAACTGTTGTTTTTCCTTTATTTGGCGACGCCCTTTCCAATGAGTTCGAATGAATTGCAATCAAAAGTCAAGATCTTGATCTAATGAAATGTCATGACTCAAACAAAAATAAATTGTTTCCACCTTGCTCGGACATTCGGTGATATCATTTTCTCTCATTCTCAAGCGGTGCAAGCACGTAAAACTCTTTGAGAACTATTAAACCGATTATCAAGCAAATATCTCCAGGACGTTTGCAATTTTTCTTCTATTTTTGGAGCTGTGGGGTTTAGGGTCGTCTTTGTCCTTTTTTTCATTGCCTCGGATCCACTGCCATCAAAGCTAGTCAAAGGCGATAGACTCCTTATCAACGACATCGTCACAACATATTCCGCAAATTTGCTGAAATAACATTAAATTACAGCAATCCTCGGAGTCCAGGCAATTCTACAGCGGGAGGGGTTGAGGAAGGAACGCCTGGCGCTAGCGGAAGGGTGAATGTAAACATTTAATGTAAGGCTAGCGGAAAAATGTTCTACGCGCCTTGAATTCTCAATTAATTTTAATTTCTTGTCACAACACCTAAAGCCAGTCATGGGATAGTCACTTTGTTTTGATAGTAGTTTAATGAATCTCATTCTTCTCCTTTACTCCTCGACTGTCTCAATTTTTTTTATCTAGTTGCTTTTGTTAGAAGGCCTTGCTTCCCCTCCCCAAATTGAGTGAGCTATGTCCTAGGAGTTAATGTAAGCATAATTAGGAAAACGTGTGCTCAATATACGTGATGGTCCACTTAAAGGATCTCAATTATAATGAGTAGAATAACTAATTTTTCTGGATTGAGGTGATTTATGAAATTTATTTGAAAATTATGAGAACAAATTAATAATTCATAACTAATCGTTAGTAAAGTGGCCGTAGTGAGTTAATGTTGGCACGCAATTTTAATGGAGGCTAAATTAACATAAATCGTATAC
Source organism: Physocephala rufipes (assembly GCA_963966595.1). Classification (NCBI taxonomy): domain Eukaryota; kingdom Metazoa; phylum Arthropoda; class Insecta; order Diptera; family Conopidae; genus Physocephala; species Physocephala rufipes. Next base: position 1,486,420 of record OZ016503.1, on the reverse strand, counting down.
CAAAAAAGGAACAAGCGTGGCGTATTTCTGCCACGTAATGAAAACAAGTAAGGACGCTAATTTAGAAATGATCGGAGCTTATGTAGTCTACATCTATAAAATAAATTTATTGTTCGATTAATTAGTTCATTTAGATATTTTAACTAATTTTCTGTGGATTTAAAAAGTGCCACCAGTGCCACCTCGGCCATAAAATTTCAGCTTCAAAATGTTAGTAGAATCCAAAAAAGGCGCTATGCAATTTCATTTTATAAAAAACGTGCTTTTTATTTCAAAAACACTTCATGCTTCGGGTGTGGCTTAAGATAATTTCTCGCATTTTCAGCCTACAATGACAGACAATTTTCATGTCAAATTTTATATCGATATATCTTTCCGTTCTGCTGTAATCGTGATTACTACAGGCAGACAAACATCATGACGAACATGTTTAAAGAGATGATTTTTAGCGGGGATATTTTCATTTACGTTATTGTTATTGTTCCTTGACTTGTTTGTTATTGACTTTTATAGAAACTTTCTATAGTCGTCACCTCTTTCTCTCTTTCCCTAACGCACTGACAACAAGTGCTTGTCAACCGTTGGATTCTTTGCACGTTTTCCAAGATTCTGACTGACTGAATGGCTGTTGCATGTTTCTTGTTACGACGCGACACGATGTCGTTACGGGCAAGGGTTTTGTTTCATTGTGTATTTCATGCATGTTTTCTATTATTTTGTGTTACTCTTCCTCTTCTTCCATTTCCTCTTCTATGCCCTCCTCTCTCTCCCCACCCCCTAATCAATTCTATCATCATTACTACCATTGTTATTGTTATTCTTCCGTATTTGTTATTGACTTTTATAAAAATTTTGCTCCACATTGCGAATGTGTTAAAAGTTGAAAATAATGAATTATTAATTGAATATACTCAGGCCCGCTTCGATGTTAAGAAATTGGTTTTCACTTCTCATTTCCGAGTAATCCCTTGTCTCATTATTCTCCTTTCAATTTTTACTTCGACAGAGATGAATATATTAAAATTATAATTATAAAGACTTAATTATTTTTATTCTGTTTAAATTATTTTTATACCAAAAACTAAGATTTATTCCTTTCCGATTCTCCCTCTTCTTTTGGACGAGAGTTAAATTCGTGGCTGTAGATATGAAGCATTATCTTGTTTATTTTACTCTTGTTGCTTTTGTTGCCTTTACTAAGATATTGTTTACAAATTGTCTTGTTTTTCTAAAGAAGACAATTGAAAGGAACTTTTCCAGTTGCGGAAGACGATTCAAAAGAACGAGAAAAGTAAAATTGAGGAGAGATTTACCTCAAACATCCGCATTTAAATTTTCTTTGGAGTATCCTCAAAATGTGGCTTGATCTCTGTTTTCTGCATTTTTTCAACTGTAGTGAGTTTTAGATAGATTTCTTTGCTTCTTCTTCTCTTTTACTTTAATATCAACATTATCGGCGTAGATTTTATCTTAACCATCTATATCATCATTCTACTAAATTGAATTTTCGTAACGAAATCAATGATGTCATGTTTGGTGTCCGATTTTCTGGTTACCAGCAATGCATACTTAAGAAGTTATATAAAATCACCAAATACACGAACACGTACACACGTACGTACACCCAGCCGTACAAAACTACGTATATGCAATTGCGAGAAAATACCAACATTTACTAGACGTCGTCGGCTTCACCATTGCTTTGTTTTTTTACTCGAAAGGAATTGTGAAATAAAGAAAAAGCAACAGATATTGGCGCACCCATCGAATGAACTTTTAAAGACAAACTCCATTCTCTATAAGACTCGCAGGAATAAAATCAGTCGATCATAATGAAAATGATAATAATGATGACAGAACTGATTAGGGGGTGGGGAGAGAGAGGTGGGCATAGAAGAGGAAATGGAAGAAGAGGAAGAGTAACACAAAATATTAGAAAACATGCATGAAATATATAATGAAACAAAACCCTTGCCCGTAACGACATCGTGTCGCGTCGTAACAAGAAACATGCAACAGCCATTCAGTCAGTCAGGATCTTGGAAAACGTGCAAAGAATCCAACTGTTGACAAGCACTTGTTGTCAGTGCGTTAGGGAATAAGAGAAAGCGGTGAGGACTAAAGAAGAGATAATGATGCTGGAATTCAAAAAAGTTTACGTGGAGTGGTTTAGTCCTTAGGAGTCCTTAGAATATGATTTTTTTAAAAGAATCGGGATGTGAGATGGATGGATGAGAAATTTCTTTTCGAAAAATAGCAAAGCTTTTGCTTTATAAAATATCAGTTTACGTGCTAAACATTGCTTTTGTCTTCGACCTTCAAATAAATTAAATTCTAGGAAGGATTTACAGCAAAATCATTCTAGAAATACAGACAGACCAACGCAGACCAACAAAAAAGAGTACAAAAACAAAATTGCTCTTAATTGGGAAAAGTTGATCAAATAATAGAAATTTGTTTAAAATTGTTGTCTAAATTGTTGGTCTTTAAACTACTGGGTGGAATGCTGTAGACACCCTGGAACTGTGTGAAACTATGTGTACCAATGTACGCTTATACGAATTATACAAAACATCTTTTAAATACAATCACATTCACATTCAAAACAACTCTCGCTCCCAAAAGACAAACGCAACCCATGTCTCTATCCCTTTCTCCCCATGTCTTTCTGGAAGAGGTATTTATTCCTGCTCAATCTTGTTCTATTGTGTATAATGATGATGATGATTACTTTTTATCACAGAACTACTAAGGAAAAATTTTAACACTACCAAAACATTTCAAATTACAAATGGTAAAATTTTGTGTAAAACTTTGACAATTGACCGTCCAATATGGTTTTTTGGCATTCCTTTACCCTTTTCGATATCATAGTTTCCCCCATTTCATTTTCCCGGAACTTGTTTTGGTATTTCGAGCGCCACACAATTTTTATTTTTCTAAATGAAAGAAAGGAGTCGCCTAGAGTTGGTCTATCTTAATTTTGGCACAGGTTAGACACCATAAGGGAATATTTGATCATACAATGATGACCTATTTTTCCATTCCACAAATTCACAGAAAAGGTTTAATATTTCTAGCTGACAAACAAGCAATACACTACGTAACTACATAACTGTATTCGAATTTTTTTATCATATAGTTGGTACTATATTAGTCGACTAATTCTGAGAATTGAGCAGCTACAGCAGACTCTGCTGCAAATTTTTCAAATTTTTTTATTACAATTATTATACCGTAGAACCAGTGAACTAGCATCGTTAAACCTTCAAACCTTCAAACCGTAAATACAAATACACACTTAGAGGCACAAACGCACACATTTATCTGTACACACTTAAATCATGCTTACTTAGACAACCATAATTTTCACTCTATGGTGAAGGAATTATATTATCGTATACATTTTTCTTCTGGTTCTTCTTCGTTTCAGTTAATCGATAAAGCTAATTGAATAGCTCGCCGGTCGGTAGAATAATTATAATCTTCCCTAGTTGTTGATGAGGTTTTACTGTGTTTTTTCGTTCTCTGTTGAAGCATTTGAAACATTTTTACGATAGATCGATATAAGAGATTAATCGATATAAAAGGAATAACAAATACATACGATATTTCCATATTTGTCTGAATTGTCGAGTTTGGGGCTGGAAATACCTTCATCTGAAGACTTAAATCGATTTCGCAAATCAGTCTGGTCGTAAAATTCAGCCTAAGCTTCCCACGTGGTTTAAATGGTTTTACATTAGATTGATAGTATAATCAAAATCGGTCCATATTTTGCGAATAAGTGGACTCGCTTTTGAGTCTAACTTAGGTAGAATGTAATGAAATCCAAGGTGGTAGGAGTTTCAGTTTCATATTTTTTTAGAGACCCAAGGAATTTATATTATGCACTCAGTGTAATACAAATGGGTTTTTGTGAGCTTCTTTACGGTTTTAAATAATCCTGAATTTCCCCACTCTAGAAGTCCATTTCTAGATTCAGAACTCACTGAGTTTCCACACGTGTGAAGCCTTCAATTCTTCATTGTAATGCCGTTTTTTCGTTTTCGTTGCTTTAGTTCTGATATCGATTTTGATTTAAATTTTGATTTCCTTTTCGGTTTCGTAATCAATCCATTGTTCTCGTTATCCTTTATATTTGTTCCATTTGTCCTTAAATCAGCGCCGCCACATTTATTGAAGCATTACACATTGTTCAAGCATTCTTTCATTCAATTTATTTGCCAATTTGGGGAACAAAAAATGCCTCATTCATTACCTTCGTTTCGATTACATTTTTTATCTTTATTCCTTTTTTGTCCTTTTCTATCCTTTTCTCAGCTCATATTTTACTATCGGGAAACTTGTACGAGGAAGGGAAGGGGAGAGATTTTGCTGTCAGTTGAACTATATTGAACTCACTTTTCGTTATCCTTTTCGTCGTTCCTCATTCTACTCATTTTCTGAGGTCATTCATGCTGCCGCCACTCTTCACCGCCACGTTCTAGCAATTTTAGCGTTTTGACAAAACTGTAAAATTGGTCCCATTCCGCCCATCGTTGACGATGTGGGAATTAGTTTCAAGCACCTGCGCCATATTTTTCCTTTATTATAATTCCTCAGTGTTCCCGCTTTCCATTTCCTACCTCTTAGTCTTTCAGTCATTTCAATAGTTCGCTTCCTTAAGTCAGGTGGAAACTCCCGACTAACCAACAGTTTTGTTGGCTTCGGTTTTTTTACATCGGGAAAGTTTTATATTCGCTCATATCGAACGAAGTGAGCATAATCAAACGTGCAAATAAATTTACATGTTTTTGCTTTTCTCGTCGCAAGTGTCACCTGCTTTATAAGGTAGTTATTGGGGTGAATAGATGTCAGTGGCCACATTATTATGCCGTGCCAGTGAAGAGGTGTAGCATGAACCGAGAGGGAGGGTTCGGAGGTCGAGAGTTTGTACACTGGAAATAATGCCGTGCAAAAGGTGTTGCCATAATAAAATGTGCCCACTGGGCGGATATTCAATTTGAAAGTCTACCTTATGGACTTTATAGCGAACATAAGAAGAGTAAAATAGATTGGATATGTTCGGTTATAGCTGATTTACTGTGGTAAGGCTACACTCTACAATTATAAAATAATTAATAAATTTTATATCATTGAAACATATTGGAGGTGATTTTCCCAAAGAATTTTTGAAACGAAATTAGTGATAAACATTAAGTCAATATGCTAAAATACCACATCGTAACAATAATAACAACAATATCAAGTGTAGCAAAGTGTTACCAGCTCTAAACGAGATAATTAATTTTTAGAAAATCATTTAATTTTGGATGTTTTTATTTCAATTTCAACATAATCTTGGATGGAATTTCCTTAGTGTGCATGAATCCATGCCGAAAATTACCCCAGAAAAATGAAAGCTAGGAATAAATACCATTAATCCTTTAGGAACCACAAGCTGGCCACGGCTTTTCGTCACAAATTCATAAATGTAATTCCTTATGAATGAAAAATAAAAATGCTTGTGAAGAGCTATTACGGTATTACGATTACGTTGTCAATTTATGATGACCTTGTCAACGTGTATTGTATTGAAGGCTAAATTCATGGAATTTTCCATTAAATTCTTATTCGATGATGCATAGAAACACGGTGAGGACGAAAAGTTGCTGGACCATTTGCTGTTGTTTCTATTATTGTAGTTGTTATTTTTATTATTGATGATTTTCATCTATTTGCGGCAATTGTGGTTGACAGACAGACCGCTCTTTGGGTACAGTCAGCTCAGCTTTTGTGGGATTAAGCAGAGATGCCACAAAAATTTCGAATACAAATTCATAACAATAATAAAATCCATAAGAACAACTACAACAACCAGTAAAGCCAAAAAACATATTCCAGATAATCCAAGTGAAATGAGTTTTGTCCATCGGGCGCAGCTGAAGCCACGGTATAAACGGCTGCACAAGCACAAGCATTTTTGTCGTATTTTTCTTTAATCAAGATCAAAATCATTCGACTGAGTATTAATATGATCGAACTTATATTATACGACTTTTGTATATTTTTTGTAAATAATTTCGTTTTTGAATACAGACAATACGTTGCATATTTTTTCATGATTCGATGGGACCGTAACGTTAGTTTGGCTTAACTTTGCTGTAGCGGTTGGGACTTTATGAGAAAGCGGTGCATAGATTATATTAACAGTTACTACCAGTCTCCTGACCCGGTGATCGTAATTTTATTTAATTTTTTTATCTCAATAATCGTCTTCTCAGACATTCTGCGGAACCAATTTCTATAAAGGTTTTGATTATTGAGAAATATGCGCCTGTTTTCCGTTGGTCCAAATCTAAGAGCTGAAAGGACTTCAATATGATCAAGTTTAATTGCCTTTACATCAGTCATAAATGTAATGCTATCTGTTTCAAATTTGCGCAAAATTTGGCTTTTAAAATGAAATAAAGAATACAAGAATTAAGGTAAATTTATATCCTATGTGAACCCTCTCAAAAGCCTGTACCAAAATAACGATATTTTTTACAAAATGCTTTTTATGGATTTCATCCCGTTCTACATCCTATTTTTATGTCTCTACATATTTTTTCTCTCTACAGTGTTTCACATTTTTTAGTCATCGCAGTTTTTCTCAGCTCTTCATCACAGTAATGAAGATTTCGTCGCAATTTAATCTTCGTGACATTCGATCAAACCGTAATTCAAAGCAAAAAAATGCGATGAATGCAAAAGAAATAAAAATGATTAATTTGATAATTGGAAAATTATGGGTCCCGTATATGGGTCCCATGCTATTCTAGATCCAAATTTTTGTTTCTACAAAATTTTTTTCTCTCCATACTTTTTCACACTCACTTTTTTCCTCATCTGTCATAGTTTTTTCTTTGCACTCCATCACAAATTTCATCGCAATTTCATCATTGTGACATTTGATCAATCCATTATTCAACGAAAAAAAAGACGGAAAATGAAAACGATTAATTTGATAATTGGAAAATTGACAGGAGCAGATAAAAATATTTATATACCATGACATAAAATTTACATAATAAATTGGTCTATATTATTAAGCTTATATTTTCAAGGAAACAAAAACCTTTAATGAAATAGAAAATAAATAAAATAAAACAAGTTCTGAAATTTAACTTTTTCAATTTTAGATAAATTTTTATCTAAAGGGCTGCCGGAAAAAATTTCAATGGCAGGTCTTCATCTCTGTCAATTGAATCGGAAAAAAGTATGTAAAGAGGTGGGATCCCTCAAAGAGGTGGGGTAGTGAGGAATGTCGCAGATTCTGATTATATTCATATTCTGTTTTACATCCAGCGGTATATTTTTCATTCCTTTTTCAACCTTCTGTCTTTTAATATGAAACAAATTTATTAAAAAAATAACAATAAAGTAGTATTTTATTCTAGAACTTATATTTCTTTTATCTTTTTCAGGTAAGTGAATAAGTAGTTAAGAGCTCCACGCGCGTTGTTTTGTTTTCTGACAACGTAACTTCATTCATTAAAAAGTATGTAAAAGATTTTTTCTTAAAAAACAACTAAAAGTGAAAAAATTAAGGTAAATTCAAAGAGCATTTTCTTCAAAGAATATTAATATAAAAAACTTGCAAAAAATTGAAAAAACACCAAGCTAGAAGAATAAACTACAAGAAGAATTTTAAAATTATTGCTAAGAAAACTGCAAAGAGAAAAGACAAAAAACTTAATGAAGGAGAAAAAGCGAAAAATAATTCTTTTTTATATTATTCTTTTATTATCGGAAAATGTTTTGCCTCTTATTTCATTTTCTTCAACTTTAGATAAGACTCTAGACAGGAACGTCAGCAGTAAAAGCAATTGCGAAAATTAAAAGTAACTGGCATTGTTGTTGTTTTTCTTCATGAAATCTATTCCTATTTCTTACAATGGTGTATTAAAGATCAAACCATATTTGAATGAATTCATATAAAGCCAAATTATGAACTCAAGATGTCGTTGCGAAGTATTCCGAGCATACTCCAATAGTTTTTTCTGTAAACCATGTAATAAAGAGGGTGATATCTTGCGATAGTTATTCATTAACTGAGTTGAATTAGATGACAAAATTAAAGGAACACAATATTCTAAGAGTGCATTAACTAATACAAAATTAAAAAGAAAGATTTTATCGTTACGACCTCAAAAAATTGTGATGACGTTGTTGTTGTTGGCCTTCCATTTTGAAAAATCATATAATGTGTATTTCTATGTATGTTTATTACAATTACAATTGATTAAAACTCATACAATTTTAGAATGAATCCAAGGAATAGAAGGGTTTACTGATGTATCTAATTCTATTTAAAATTTTTGTATTAGCCACTCTAAATGGTTCTCCTTGCGAGCCGACATCAATAAGATTCAATTAATATTTCTATGATTTTTAAATAAATTCTTTCGTGCGCACAATTTGCGAAGGTGAAGTTACGCTGATTTGCCAGTTGATTTGATTGACGTGACGTGACCCAAACACGAATAAAAATTACTAAGTTGTCATACCCACAGTCGCGGTGAAATCCGCAACATAATTATGATCGAGTGATATTGCTTTTGAGCATGTTATGGTTTTTTTCAAAACGAAGTAACAGATTGTGTTTTGCTTTTTACGGAATAGTGACTGATATTTTGATTCTGATATTCTCGACTTCTTAAGTGAGAAATTGAAAGCACGCATATGTTTAAGTTTTAACTAAATCTGGTTTAATACAACGTTAAAATTAATTAAACGTGAAGCGAATTTTGTTAAAGCATATTAAGACGTAACGCTGAAGATTTTCTAGCAAAAACACTTCAAATAATTAAAAACCAAAACAGTTTGGAAAACTGTGGCAGCTGTTTTAACAGAAACATCAAGACCTTATATTTCAATATTTCAAGGAGAATTGAAAATAATGTCTGTTCTATATTCGACGGTATAAAAGCACGACTTATTCTTATGTTTCCCCCTTCCAAATTGTTTTTTTTTGGATAAAATTATCCCTTTTCCCTTCGCCGCTATATAACCTCTACTACCTACCTTCTACCCTCTGCCACACTTGATATAACTTTCTGTGTCAAAGAAACGGCGTTTTAGCCACGAAGCCTTGAAAGCTTTATTAATAAATTTCAACGCTTTTGCTGCGCTGAAAACAACTACTGTTGAGGCGTACTCATGAGTACTCTTAAATTATTATACTTTACGACGGTTGGCATATTTGCCAACGATATTTAAGGATACACTTAATGAAATCGATACGACTTAAAAGATTTGAACTCGTGAGAGGCTTTAAGGTGTATGCAAACCACAAAAAGAGATGGAAACGAGGAGGACGTCGATAGTTTCCTTTCTGTTTGTTCTTCTTTCAGATCTCCTTTTTCTTCTTTCTGAGGAAATTCTACGGAAATTTCTACAAATGAAATTAACTTTTCGTCCACTTAGGCGAAATTTCGACAAAATTTAAAATAACTTTAAATTATTATCCGGGGTAAGCATTGGAGAGACGCTAACGGATGATGATTTGGTAGTGGATACAGTGATATGAGCAGCTACAAACAGATGCATTTTATTAGCACAGAGTTAATCGATCCTATCTATTTATTCCATCCTTCGTTTTCACCATTCTCCCCTTTAAAGAATCCGTTTCATTTTTGAACGTTTTAGTTTTAAATCGTTGTGCCCGTAAGACTTAAAGCATAGTGCGTGCGGGGATTAAACATTTCAAAAAACTTTTTGTAACTGCTTTTATTACCATTACTCCCATTCCCATGAATTTTAATGTTATTGGTAATGATTATTTTTGTTGTTTTGGTTATTATTAATATGTAAATTAATCCCAATGCTTTCGCTTAAGTGAAATTGATTCAAATTACACCCACTCGTTTAATTCCTCCGAGGTTATTCCTCTCAAATAAATTCGTAAGTATCACGACAATATGCATACTATTAAAATCTACCCTTTAATACTTGTAAAGCAGGTATCCACAGCATGTGACAATGCTCGCTAGAACACATAGTAATTCGTATATACTGTAATTCATCGGAAAACAAGCAGAGCAAATACTGACTTAAATCTATCAGAAAAGAGATTATTAAACCACAAAGGTTGTCTGGGAAAATAATGAATGAATATTTTCTAAAACAGAAGAGAAAAACTTCTCACAATTCGCGAGGAATGGATGAAAAGAAAGGCACATTAAAAATGAATATTTTATTAGGGTCTTAGGATAACTGATTACATACAAAATGAACCATTTTATTTTTTATAATAACTGATGGTAGGTTGACATAGTTATATTTCGATTTTTTAGGAAAAACTTTTTAAGGCGTTTCCCGACATTCCCGAATTTTTTAAGGCCTTTCCTGATAACTAGTTCATAATTTTTATTATTATCGGATATTGGGGCTTTCTAACCTGAAATTTTCTTTTGGGATTTATTTACCTTTACCTTACCTTTATAACCATAAAGGTACAAAACCATAATGGAGGAAAATAAAAGTAATATCCGATAAATAATGGTAAATATACGTAATGAGAAAAATTTTGCTCATACGTCATAAAAGAGAATTGAAACGAAATTATCATACCTTTATCAAAATTATGACGATTAATTAATTGAAAATATGACTGTCAAACTCTTTTTCTTTGAACATTTTCCTAATGCTAATAAGATTTCTAATGATTTTTGTTATAAATAACATAAAATTTAAATCATGCTTTTCGTAATTATTACCTCAAATGCGACAAATGCTACTCATACGCCGTGTGGCACATAAAGACACGATTATAAATGTAGTGAGGACAGCCCACAATTTCGGGTTTTTCCTGTAATTACGGAAGGGAAGAGCGGAATAATTATACGGGAAATTATTGTAGAGTTTATAAATTTCTTCTTGACATTTTCATAAACTGAGTGCGGTTTCCTATGAAGAAAATAAACTGGTGGTAATTTTCACAGATTATCATTTTTAAAAAAATTTATTATGTGACAAATACTTTACACATTAAAAAATCACATACTTCATATTCCTTTGCCCGTTCTAAACACTGTCTGCGGTTTTCTGTGCTGAAATTCGATTTTTTATTTCTATTCATTCTGTCTTTGCTTCATTTTATTTATTCCTTTTCTCTTTGGTGACCCATAAATTTTTACTCTTACTTACGCTTGCTAATAAAACGTTCAAGCCATTGTGTGCACGCATTCTCACTCAACCACGCACGGGTGTGTGCGTGTGTGGGTATTTGTGCCAATGTGTGTAGGGTTGTATGTTCTTCTATGAATTATTGTAAAGTTCGTCGTTCTTAGATTCAGGCGACAACAATACGGTCTTAGAAACGAACAGAGCTTAAGGGCTTAATCGCAATAAATCAATCAATTCAGATCAAATATTTTGGGGCAACACTACACTGTGCCGCTGACGGGTATTTTTATCGTACTCGCCATTGTTGTCCTTGTCGTCAGGGTAGCCTTTGTTGGTATCCATTTTGTTGTTGCTGTTTGGAAGGTTGTTATCGTATTGTTGTCGTTCGGTTGATCATCGGTTGATAATGATAATCACAATCTTCATTAATATGTTAAACTATAAAAGCAGCAATAATGGTTTCCTGATTATCCTGGTAACTCTAGAGAATCTGTAAAGATATTGAGGGGTTGATATCAGCGTTTCGTAAAGTGGCCCACTTGATCCACACAGAGTGTGGACAGAGTGTTGAGCGGTAACTCGATGGAAAATATAAAAACTAAGAACTCGGATAACGGTTCCACGGATCGAAACAAAAACTCCACATGCAGATCTGGTACACAAAAGGTAATCACATCCAGAGAGAAGAATATGGTTAAAGAATATCGAAGCAATAATTTGTAGGCAGAAAAGCTAACTTGCATTACATACATTTCAACACATTTTCTGACGCGCTGAAAAATCAACGGAACCTCAATGTGTGGGTGCATTTCTAGAACCATAAAGCCTCAAAATTGCAATGAGGTGAATTTCTGCGTCATTAAGGCTGCCGTGGTTAACAAGTAAACGGTTTGACACAAAAAGCCAGGACTTTAGACCTATATCAGTTTTTTATTCGTTTTCTAAACGAACGTGATGTATTTGAATTGATCACGAAGAAGGTGTCATTCATTTTATTGTTTGTCAATGGATCGTGGATTATAGTCCACGAATTCACAATTTTCGTTTTACATTCATTTCCACTCGCTGTGGTTCGATTCAAAAAAGTAATCAATCATTTTTTGCATTGTATTTTACGGATGGCGTCAGTATTTTTAGTACATACAAGGTATTCAATATGTCTCTCTTGTGTGAATGTGATATGTGGATAAGGATATGTGTGACTGCACAAACAGAAATTAAATTGATTTTATGGGGTGGTATAAGGGTCGAATTTATTTTTTCCGACTTCTTCAGAAGTCAAGCTTAAATTCCAAACTGTCTTTAGTATTTGCATTTGCTAGTTACACTTTATGTAATGTATGGATTTGATTAGAGTATGCACTTTCAGATATATGTTCTCTGTGCGTGTGGAAATATTCTTGATAATATATTTGTTCTTATAATAAATTTTCCACATTTGTTCTGCCTAATACAATACGTGTTATCTACCTCTTTCTTTTATTTCTTCTTTAAAGCTGTTTAATAGATAAGCTTGAATTCAGTGACAAATTCTTCTCCCTCTAAGGAAAGCGAAATATATTTTCAAACTGTCGCGCTCACAAGTTAAGTTAACAGTGAGCGAGAGGAATAACCCCAATTAATTTTACCGCTATCGCCGTAAACCGCAGCATTTTATCCAACAATTTACTTTTTATGTGTTCTTTTTTACTGCTTTGTAATCGTTTGCTCCTGAGTGTAGACGTTTCTTGCAACTATTGTTGTTTTTCCCTTTACCGTATCTTTCGTCTCCTATCATTTTTGGAAAAATCATGTCATCTGACACTTACAAATGACAAATGTACCATTTCTTGCTCATGCGACCCTGATGTAAGCGTACATAAGTGTGCGTGTGTGCTATATATTTACTATTGGGGCTTTTGCATACCAATATGAAATCTGCCGACAGGTAGGCGTAGAAGGAGACAAATTAAGGCCTACATGATGGTTTCGATGATGAATCAGCATCAGCAGTAGCATCACCCGAAACAATCTGTCAAATATGGGATACGTTTTCTAAATGGTTTTCACAACAGCGCCGACAACATCAGGAAAAACTTCATCATTTCGGTCTGTCATCGAAACAAATATTGTAAATGGTAAATGGTCTTCAGTGGAAATTTGTCGTCAAGAACAATGATGAATACAGAGAGGGCTAGAGAAGGAGAAAGGGACGGAGACGAGGAAATGTGAGATTGATAGAACGGTTGTACTTTTTGAAGGGAAACAAAAATCGACGTCAACAACAACAACAACAATGATCGAAAAAATCAATACCATAACAAAATCAATCCATCCTATATCATTCCTTTCCATACCTCTCGAGCCAAAAGAAATATATATATAAATCACCAGAAAGTAGACGTGTGCCCATTGAGATGACTACGTTTCCGAAATACCCGCAGCCCCACCACCGCGTTGGTTTTTTCGCTTTTTCAGTCTTATCCTTAGTGTGTTGAATTATATGCCAGTTGCAGCCTTGATGTGTATGACCCACGCACAGTGGTGTGAAAAATAACTTCATCGGCTAAAACTCGATAACTTTTAAGCCGATAAAAATTTTTTAGTACGAGCTTTTGCAGCTGACAGAGAAATGTTGAGATGTTTTTGAGAAGTAATATAAACCTCACTAAATGTGGCAAGGTCTTTAACGTCAATTTTTTCCTGTTAAAAACGTTTTGCAATTCAAACTTCTTTTGCGTATTTACTTGTTGAGGATATATTCGCAGTAAATGGAAGGTTATAAAATAAATAGTAAGGTTGTGACTTACTTTTTGCTTCTGAATAGGGTTCCATTCTTTGGCGTTTTGAAGTTAACTCTTTCAGTTATTTCTAAACATTTCAATTCCGTTTTTATTATACACTCTAGCAGTATTTTGTTATCCACAGAAAAGTGGGAAAAGTGGGTCTACATGTATTTCGAAAACAATTTTCCAAAATTAAAAAACAGAAAGGAAAAGGGGAATCATTTTTAAAAAAATTTCAAATATTATAGCGCAAACGTTTTGTTTGAGAAAAAGTTTAGTTTAGAACAAAAAACTTCCACTGAAATATTAAAAAGCTCTCCGAAAGTTATCGAGTTTTGGCTGAAAGATTTCTATTTGGCTCCACTGTGTCACGTATGTCGCTTGTGAAGTTTTCATTTCAAAAATAATACGACCAATTGAAAGTAACCAACCAGCCAACTGCACAATCATTTTCACCGCAAATTCATTAAAACACAATAAAAATAATTGCACATTTATTTTAGGTACAAGCACTATTTGTTAAGGAAACCATGAGCTCTCTAAAGAAACTGGGTGGTGCATAAATATAGTAGTTGTATATACGAAGTTCTGTGAAAGAGACAGTTGTTATTTTCGTGCGGTTTGCGGCAAAGTTATTTTCTGCCCGTATTTGCGGGACTAATGACAATAATGATAATAATGACACCCCTTTGACGTACCGTTGTTAGCTGTTTCTTGCAGATTATTGATGCAGATTGTATGGATTCTAATAAGTATGGATTCTGTGGAAAATACCAATGAGAATAAGGTTAAAATGCGATTATGAAGAATTAAAAAATTTTAACTTTTAAAATAATTTTTTTTATTATCATGTACTTAATGTCTGCGGTAAGTCATAATCATAATTAAAATCAATTAGAAGTATAGCACAGAATGTATGGTATATAAACGCTAAATCCCTGAAATACGCCCAGGGAAACACAGGCATAACGTCCATTAACTGAGCTCAACCACAATAGAATAATTTGTTATAAATAAATCTGGAAATAGCTACAAAACTTTGCAAAATATAAACGACACAAAAAGTGTTTCACCCATCCTTCACAATACTTTCGCTACATTTTCTTTTACACCTTCGCAACAAAAGTACATACATTCCTTAATTTGATAAAATGCTTTAATTTTGCTTTAGATTCTTTGTCACTTTGTTTTAGGAAAAAGATTGAAGATAGAATTTGATTACGACTCCCCAAAGCATTTGTTAATATAGGACATAAAACGAACGAACGAACAACGAAGCAAGTGTATCGTCAACCTACTGGTCATTTACAGAGACACAGAGTTGTTTGTTGCTCAAAATTTAGAATCCATCACACTACAAATAAAATGATTTTTTATCTCGATTTCCATTTTCAATTGGAGATTTATTTCATTTGAAAGATGATGATGATGATCAAGATGCAGAATGAAATGGACAGCCAAATTCTATTGATTTTTTTTGTATTTTTTCTATTTTGCTCCAGAATATCATTTATGATCTATTGAATTTGCCCGAGAGTGATTTTGACCATTTTACAAAAAAATTGGCTTTGTGTAAAAAATAAGAGTAATAAAATGCAAAAGTAAAACAGGAAAGAAAAATAAATAACTAAAATAAAAAATAAATTCAAACTGGAATTCAAAAAGTATAAGCCTAAGAGACCAAATGTAAATAAATTTTTGTACAATGTTTTTGTCGGAGTATAATTTTGTGTGCGTTTAAACATTCCGCAACGGCTGAAGTGATTACAATTCAAGGTAGTCACCGTTAGAATGATTGATTAAAATGAATGAATTAATTTGGCTCGTAGCAATTGTTATTAAATTAATATAAAATAAAAACCTGATAAACCAAAAAAGTGAATACTTCAAGCAGAGAAGCAATTTTTCGATTTGATTGAAATATAAACTAATATTAATTAGAAAGATATTAAACCAAAATATTGATAACTAATCTTTTTTCGTTCGGAAAACCCGAATCAGGGGCTGATTATCGGTGTGAATATAAATACTTTTCCATGACTGTCACAACTGATTTAATGCTGTTTAATGTTTATTGGAATATTTTGAAAAACATGCCCTTGGGAGTAGTGTGGAATGATATTTGTTGAGATTTACAGACCCATAAAAATTTACGGAAATGAGAACTGTCAAAAGTTGTATTTAATTAAATAAAATTTTGAGATAATATCAATTTCACAAAAAACTCTAATAAATTCAGACAAAATGTTAAACACTCTCACACTCGTATATACACATTCCCATAGAGTTAGTTTATCGCGCCTTTTCTTCATTCTTCAGACTCAGACAGAAGCCTTCAGCGTTGCCACATTATTCATCTAAATTATTCACATCGTAAAATAAAAGAGCAAGTAATAACCAGAAGAAGAATAGAAAAATGTGCAAACAGTTTTTCCAGATGCGAGTGTTGTCAAGTCTTAAGCACACTTTGCTGCCAACAAACTGTAAATCCTTTGCGTGCACTAAAATACACACAAATTCACAAGCACAAACTCTGACGCATAGCGAAATGCGAATGGTAATGAACAATGGAATTTTTAATTGTCAACCAACACACCAAGAGTCCAATCCCAGAGAAAAAAGAAAAATAGCAGCAATAGTGAAAGGAGCGGAAATAGAATAAAATATCAAAAGAATAAAAGCAACAATAAACTAAACATGGAGTAGATGAAAAGAATGATGATAATTATGCTGGTGTTGGTGTTAAGTGGATGATGATGATGGCCGTGTTGATGATTATGAAATGGTGAAAGTGTTAATAAAAGCAAACTGTTAGATTGCTGTTTTCAGTTACTGAATCTATAAGATGAGTTTCTGTTATTATTTTTCCTGCTGCTAGGAGCACTTGTGGGTGAATAGTAAAGCCGATGAATCCTTGATTATGATGTAAGTTTGTTAACAACAACAACAACTACAATCATAGAACAGTCTTAGAGCAATTCGAGTGGTTGGAATCAGATGTTGCTGCTGATGAGTCTAAGAAAAATGACATGGATAGAGGGTGAAACGGGAGAGGAGTAGACTATTTCTTCTATGGGTAAGAGTGAATTGTTTCAAGCATGGCATGTAATTGTCATACTCGTATATTCCACACTTTCTTCTAGCCGTTCAACAAGCCTTGAGGATAGGTCGGCAATATTTTTTTCTTTAACTTTTCCCTTTTTCTTAACTTTTCACGTCCTGCATCATGCTCTAACGAATCTAGAGCGGTTACACAGCAACTATTTAGGGTAAAGATTTTTGAAATTAATCGGAATTTCCACTATAGACTCACTTAAACCATAATTATTAAATATCGCGCTAAAATTAAAGGCTTGATGGAAAAATTTTGAAACGATATTTATTTAAAAATTTAACTTTAGAATCATAACGATTGATATTTATTTAAGAAACAAGGGTGGGGGAGATCTGTTTGTTGGACCACCGTGCGCAGGCGGGTGTTTGCGCCGAATCTTATGATAAATTTGCATCAAACTTCATTTCCTGGGCAATATTTTAGAATGAGGCAAAAGACTAAATTCCAGTCTTGAGTTTATTCTAAACTAAGAAGTCCCAGGAAATTCTCAAATTCAATTATACAAAAAGTAGCCACGACAATTGCCCATTTCAATGCTAAATATCGGAAAAGGGCTGCCATGAATTTGAATATTAAACAAAATTCTAAAAATGCATACAAAAATTAAACAAAGTTAAAAATTTAACGAAAGCTTCTAAAATTAGGTCAAAAAATTATGAATCAATTGAAAGTGTTAAAACGAAATTTTCCTATAAAACTCCTATAAAATTCTCTGCGACAACCTTAAAAGGAAACAGATACAAAAGTCAAAGAGAAAATAAACAAATCAGCTAAAAGTTTACTAGGAGTCACAAATATATTTCTGTTAAAAATTTCACCATTACGTTTTTAGCCGTGTATCAAACGATTTTTTAAATGTGTAGGCGACTTTGGGGTGAAGGATTATAAATAACCCTTAAGGACGTTTTATAACTTTTGACATTTAAGCTCGTATGAGGTTGAGCTTGACTACGAACACTTGACTCGCGAAGGCAGTCAAAAAGCAAAACCACTGAAAGAAGGTAGCAGTAGTCATTCGGATTACTCGACAGTTAGTGACTTCGTTAGTAAGTCATTCAGTTGTTCGTTGAGGTCTTTCAAGTAACAAAAGTCGGAAAAAGTCAGAAAATTAAACCGACAGACGACAGGCACGGCAGCAAGAACTGATGATGATATTGTTGTGGTTTTTGTATTTGCTGTTGTTTTGACTTTTGGTGCTGTGGCTGTTTTGCTTGAAGCTATCTTTTTGATAGACGGAAACAAAAATTGAAATGAACATCGCAATTAAAAATCGTACAAATGAAAACGAGAATGCAATAGAGAATTGGAAGATTCCTGGGACATAAAAAGAGGAAAGAGAGAAAAGTATTAAGCTTGCTTTTATAATTATTTATGACATGTTTTTTTCAGAATCCTTGCAACAACTTAAACAGACTTCTATTGAAGTCTACAGAGATGTCAAAGTGGTGATGGTGTCGTGGATAACGATGTTGATTATGTCGGGAACAGAAAATAAAAGAAATTGATTATGTCGGAAATAAAGAATGAAAGGACCTCTTCCCTTTTTATTGTCTGCCTACTCCCCTTTCTCTCTCTCTCTTTTTTCTCTCTTTCTGTCTTCACCTTCCTATCACTACACTAATTTTTCCTATCACGTCATCACTATTTGTTGTATTGATTGACTAAAATTTATAGAGGACGGAGTAATTGAGTAATTTCTCTTGAATTTGCACAAAATCGGAATAAGTTTAATGAATTTCCGGTTTTTCAATTTCACTTCCTGTTCGAACAAGCAAAAACGCGAAAACAAAAAAATTGATTAGGCTTGTGAGATGGCGACGAGGCTCAATGCTTGAATATTTAATTGATAGTTGGAACATTTCTCACTTTTATACCGAAACTGAATTTAAGAGTCTTCGTCTGGATTTTATTGTGATTGTAGTTTTTTATCATTCATATTATTGATATCCTGGCGTTTTGCCATGCCCTGCTTTCTATTTGTTGTATACATTAGTTCTTGTGTCAATACATTCACACATTTATTAGAATCGCTCCAGCTCAAGTAATTAACGAGTCGTGGAAAGCAGATATTGGGTCCACGTATTCCACTCTCCCTCTCACATAAAATGGATTCAGAAAAAAATCACGAAAAAATGACCAACAATACAAACACCATGAAAAATAATCAAGAGTCAAAAATAATACGAAATAGTTTTTGTAGTTTGAAGTATTTGTTTAAATCTTTACAGAATTTCTTAATAATCATCAAAAGGTGTTGATTCTCAAGGACATCGGTCTCATCAGCAAACATCATCAGGTGCCATAATTACGTGATATACGTCACAGCACGTAAAAATCCTCGGTTTGTAATTTTAATATTAAACGATAAATTAAAAAATGGGTTCAGTTTTTCATTTTCAAGATATATTGAACTAAAAACAATAAATATATTTGAACAAAATTTTATGGCTGTAAAAAACCAAACATAAAAAACTAAATAGAAACGTGGAAAGAGAAACGTGATCAAAACACTTCACCATTCTAGCGACGTGCTCAGAATCTTCCATTCACATGAAGACTCATACACATGCAGATATCCTTAAAGGCATACTCTCAATTGCAACAGTTGTATCCCTCTCGTAAGATCTATTTCGTTGCTCAAAATCCATTTCTGAAATACGAAGCACTGAAATACACTTCAATTTCCTTCTGTGTCGTAAGAGAAACCTTAAAGCCTTAAAGGTTAGACATGAAGCAAAATAACAACAAACTTAAGAGAGGAGTAAGTACCGGTTACTCGAGAAAGACCGCTTTAATAAAAAAAGCCAGATGATAACAAAAAAGCAAACAAACACAGCAGGCAACTGCAATAACAAAAACACTATCGACACTAATAATAAAAAAGACGACAAATAATAATAAAAACAATAAGGCATGACGACGAGGAGCCAACAAGCAAAAGGAAACAAAGAGAAAAAATTGCAAAAAAAAAAAGAAAAGCAAATGGAAAATTAAGAAAATATTAAAGGAAATTGGCAAATTGAAATTGAGCCTTTTTGGCAACGCGGCCAACAGTAATAACCAGAATAAAGCAATGCCATAACAAAATATGTGCAAAATGACAAGAATTGATGACCAAACAAACAAAACCAATAGAAAGAGGATAGATAAATAGATGGTGAGGATGAGAGAAAGCAAACAAACAAAAAAAAAACAAGAAAAAAAATTGTAACAGAAATAGGAAAACAGACCGCATCCTTTCGAGGAACATCAGAAAAATTTTTGCTCGTATGTGTTCTAAAACTAAAAAAGACGAAATTTAGGAACATTTATAAAAAGAATGGACATAAAACGACTGCAGTTACAACAACAAAAAAGCAAACTAAGCGTAACAGAAACAGCAGGCAAGACGCGATTTATTTCTCGTTATTTTTGTCTTTTAAAAATCATAAACGTCTAATGCATCACATTTTATTATTGTTCTTGAATGCATTACACTTGTAAGGAACATAAAGAACAAGTCTGGATGTGCGCCTTCCAGATAATTCGTGTCAAAAAAAGAAATTAACTCAAAGTATTTAGTCCATGTCAGGAGATTCACTGTTTCCTTTGAAGGATCGGAAGAAGCCGTCAGATACTCTTGCATTCAAGTTGATATTCTTACACAACCGTCGGTAGATTTTTTCATTTAGTAAAATCGTAGGTAAATTCGATTTAACGACACTGTCTTGATTTTTGTTTGCAAATACCTTCGTAAAAAAATTAACCAATTATATTTGCGATAAACTCCGTAATTAATTTTTTAGTTTATTGCTTCTTCCCAGCCTGGGATTTTTTCAGTTATTGGCTTAAACTCAGTACCCACATAGAAGAGTATAGGAGAGTCATTAAAGGGTTCAAGATGACAATCTTTTCGTTGACAAATGACCGTACCTTTATGAGGGGTTCTTGTTGCATCATTTTAATTCCGTATTGAATTTTTTTCGATTTTAGTATTTGGTGGGAAAATTTAGTCTCTTCGCTTTTTAATAGCTTTAATAAATTTCAATGGTGTCGCTGATGATTTTCACTAATCATTGCCATCAACCAAATCTGATTTTTCTCATTTCTCTTGCCCTTAAATTGTAATGTAAGAGTAATAACAACAACAAAAACAGCAATAATGATGGCAATACTGGCAATAATGATGGCAATAAATGAGGCAGCAATAATGATGGCAATGTACTGTATGCGCTTGCTTTCACGGCTCACATAATCTCAATTTGTTCCTCATCATCAGCTTGAATACTCTGGCTCTGTTGCCAGTCTATCACTCGCGTCACGTAAAATTTTGAATTTTCAGTAAACACTCTAAAACAACTTCTGCAAATACTTTATTACCCTCCACAAGCAAAATAAAACAGCAAGAAGAAGAATTACGAAGTATGATGAGCAAAAAATTGGTAACCATAAAAAATATCGCTGCAACAATTGCAACAAAAACCCGAAACAGGAGTCTATGAGTAGTTTTTCGCCGCCTGATGCCTTTCTTCTTCTTTGACAAATATAAATTTGTCTTTGCAAAATTTTCTGCCAAATTGTTTATAACTGTTTTGACATAAAATATGTGCCACCATATATTTCATAAGGGTAGGTGTTAGTGTGTATGTGTATGCGCACCAAAAGAGTTGGGGATCTAGTTTGTAAGAAACCGACGTTAGATTTTAGAGTTCAAAGAGAAGAATCGAATGTCGTTTATGACAAATCAGTAATGAAGTCTCCCCAGCTTCGTTATTGGACTTACGTTACCTATTTATTTCTTAAATTAAGTATTGTGAATTGTTTCTTCCCCGAAAATTATTTATCATCGACAGACGCGGCACAGACTGTGCAGAAATGTCATCGCTAACGAACTTTGAATTCATGAAAAACGGCACGTTTGCCGTAGGGATAAAACTAAAAAGAGATTTTCGCCTTGTTTTCTATGGTTATGTTATTTCTCAAACTTTTTACACTTTAACCTTTCTTTAGTCTTTTACATATCCATCTCTCTCTTCTGTAGAATTTAGTCCTGTCTTACCCCTAGAGTAAATATATTTACAGATAGTATGCATTTTTATGAATTCGCGATTGCTTTCATTTCTAACGTCGTTAGTTGCTTTTGCTGTCTTGGGATGTGGTTACCGTCGTAATAAAGTGTTACAGCTGTCTGTTGAAAGGCTTTGAAAGGAAGTAACATTTGTTACCACAACTGATGTGACGCAGCAGCGAGAATCAACGAGAAATAAAGATAAATCAGCAAGAATGAAAGAAGATTCATTGCACACCGAATACTTTAGTTTTTAAAAACATTGCCAAAGAAAATATATCAAAATATTAAAGTTTTCTGGTTCTTAAAATTGCATATTTTTTTAATTGTTACTGGTTTGTACGTACGTATCATCCTCCCCTCAAAGTAAAGTTTCCCCCGAGACCTTCGAGAATATCATATTTACCAGTAGTCAGGGTTTTCTTGAATTCTCGTTTCCATATGAAAAAGATTAATTCAATTTTAATGTATTGATACAAGGAAAACACACATTCGTATTACAAATAATTTAATATTTATAAGGAAAGCATACGCTCGTTAACACACGAAAACACAGTGTTGGCACGTAACCACAATAGGATTAATGGATACGACTATGTATATTTTAAACAAATTCTTATGTTATACCCATTTCAGCAGTAGTTCACGTATGACGAAAAATTTCGTCAAATCGTTAAAACGTTAGAAGTTTTTCCTATAATTGAAAAAGTAAATTATAAAATCTAAACAAAATCAAACTTTGGAAAGAACTGTAGTATAAATCATGAAATATTTGGGACTTTCTCCATTGCTTTCAATATAAAGTAATGTCCTTAAATTCGAACTGGGTTTTTTGAGTTTTAGCTGACGAAAATTTCGAAAATACCCCACAGAGGTGGCCAAAATAAGTAGCATTCTGGGAACTCCTAAGGCCGTTTATAGCTACAAATACTTCTCACTTTTCTTATGGATGCTCTAAATTATGTCTAAATGTAAAAATTCGAATATTAAAAATGAACAGAAGACATCATCGAAACCAATAATCGGAACTGTTCGAAATTAACAGTATGGAATGTGCTAAAATGTAAAAAATAAGCTTGTAATATCTCTGGTACGAGAAAGCTCTGGTAGAATGGAGAAAGGACAAATTGTGGAGAAAACAGTCGAGAAAAGTTTAGAATTTAAACTTGTTTAGGAAGAGAGGCAGTTTCGAGGAGAATCCGAAAGCTTTTATACTCCAGTTAAGTTATAAAGTTTGCAGCTTTTGAAAGAAATAAGTATAGTTCCAAAAATTATGGGGTATAGGAATAAAAAGCTCACAAATACCGGAACATTTTTGCTTCACAATTAATTGTTCTTATGATTGAAAATTATAGAAAGATTTGAAAGATTAAATTTAAATTATTCATGGATGATTTTATTCATAGCGGTGATTCAAGCCATCGGTTGGTGTCTGTATATCGTATTCAATAAGTTTTTGGATCCAACCAAGTCACAAAATTGGTTTAGGCTTTTACAGAAAATTCGGTCTGTGTGGATGAATATGTGGTGATTCATATACGGGCCTTATTTCTGTTCTTGCTTTATTCAGAAAAAAATTGAAAATTGGTTAATTGATGCCACAAATAGGATTGATTTTTATTTTTAGGAAATAATGTATATTTTCTAAAATGTAATTAAACTAATTTTTGGATAATTTTTATGACGTTATTTTGTAAACAGTCATGAAATCAGTGTGAACTAATATGGAAACTGCATAGAGCATGATATTAAATTGGAAAGAACAAATAACAACCTGTTGAATTTTTCAAAAAAGGAGTAAGAGAAGAAAAAAGAGATAACATGGAAAAGTCTGCAATCTAAAAAGGAAAACTAGGCCAATGTAAGAGTAAGTTGCTTTGGTTAGAGAAATCCTGTGGGAACGAAGAGATATATAAAAGTGGAAGAAATCTATGAAGAGACTGAGAACTAAGAGAAAATTAGGATTGTAAAGAATACACACAGAGAGAGTTAAGAAATGCCAAATAAAGAATTCAAAGGAAATTACAATCAGATAGGAAAATTACATTCCCTGAAGAGAGTACATTATACCTTTAAGTAGAGAATACTTCAAAATTAAGGATATTAAGGAATTTATCTGAAACTGGTTTATCTGCAGGAAGGTTATCTGCAATTGGTTTTGAGAAAGAGCGCAAGAAAGAGAGCTAGGCACAGACGGAATTGAACTCTTTTATACCTCTCTACAATATTAAAATATTTTATGTTTCGATGGTTGGCACCGATTTGAAGGCGCCGATGAGAATTCCAAAATAAGAGGAAATTAATCGGAGTGCACTGAAGTTGGTCTCATACTGAAGAATAAGATGTGATAGACAACGAAAAAAATTGTGGATAACTGGAACTGAATGAGGGACTAAATTAAATATTTATCGATTTTTAGATTTCAGAAGATAAGATTTGTTGATCATATTTGTTATAAAATACTCTAAAAAGATCACTGATAAATTTAAGCAAATAAATTTAAGCAAATAATGGAGAATATATTCTTTTGTGAGAGTATATTTTAGTTTATATATTTGAGTAAATTGTGCAAGAATCTGTGTATGATTGGAAGCTAATGCGCTACCGTCGTTACCAGCGAGAAAGAAGAAGAAGAGGCAAGTAAAAAAGGTATAAAACAGAAGCGGAAAGTTTTTTGCTTGTAACCAAACCGTGCCCTTTTAGAAAATGAAATTGTTGTTGCTATGAATACAAATGGTATTCAAAAGGCAGCGATAAAGCCTATCTGACAAATTGGTGTGAAGGAAACAGCTCTGGTTCTTACAGCCCAGACAAAAGGAAAAAGAGAAATTGATAAACGCAAAAAGGAAGCAATAAATTCAAATATAAAATATGGAGAAATAAAAACATTTTAAATTACATTTTCTTCAATATGCAAAAATTTCTTGAGAAACATTTAATGCGGACATTTATAAAAGTTCCTTTTTTTCCCGTCCTGCTTTATCTTAATTTAACAGCAAAAATCAATAACGATGGCCAATAAACGACAGCGCAAAGAAAAAACTTTATTATAAATATTATGAAGGCATGCCCTTCTTTTTTCTCTCAACAATATTCCTCCCCTTCAGTTTTGTCGAAGCATTATAGAACCAGCTCATGATTTCCCTAAAAGGCTTTTCATCGAGGGATCCGCTTTTAGAGCATCCCCACACGTATTTCAAACGGCTTCTTCTGGACACGTTCATCCCACTGTCATTACATTTCATTTCATTCCCTTACATTCCTTCTTCGTTTAAGTGTTGTCAACTTGAAAGGATTTTCATA
The DNA here is from genome assembly GCA_963966595.1 of Physocephala rufipes. Classification (NCBI taxonomy): domain Eukaryota; kingdom Metazoa; phylum Arthropoda; class Insecta; order Diptera; family Conopidae; genus Physocephala; species Physocephala rufipes. The sequence goes on along the minus strand of OZ016503.1, from coordinate 1,461,036 downwards.
ACAAATGAGATTAACTCTTGACGTTGAGGTTGATTTTATTCTGAGTGTTCACTGCATTTGACGTAAAAGCAGCAGCAGATCCTCCGTTGAAGCAGTCAGAAAAGATTTTTACATAGAAAAACGGAAAAAGCAAAATAAGGGAAATAAATTATAATATAAAAATATAAACGTGATTACGAATGATGGTGGAAGAAAGGGGGAGGGAGAATGGGTGCTATTAAAAAAAGTGTCATTACACGGAACAGCAATTTAAATGAGGTGATGGATGAATCCTCTCTAAAACCGATTGGCTGAGAATAATCATTGATTCGAGAATAAAGAAATCTATAGATTTGGATTTATTGGTTCCAAGTAGAAGAAATTCAGTAGAACGCATAATCGTTTGGGTGTACACTTCCAAAAATTATCTCCAAGAAGAGATCACAAAAATTCGATTTAAATTCGTATCGCAAAATTGAATCAGATTAAAATTGTGTCAAACAAAATATCGAAGGTCATCGCATCCGTGAGACTTATTCTTGTTAGACCTATATTTACAGTGAAGGCCGTTGTCAAAAGTTAAACAGTTGGCCGAGACAAGATCCGAGAATTGATACCAAAATATCAAAAGTTCAAAATATCGAAATTAAAACACACTTGAGTTTTTTTGTTTTTCTGAAGGAAGCGCTAGGAGAAAACAAATACTTTTAGCCGAAACCAAAACCATTGTAAGATAACCTAATATAGGACGGATCTTTACCGAAGACAAAAAATATAAGAGGAAAATTTTTCTCGATTATTGAGAAGAACCTATTCAATCCTGAATGTTTTCCATCCAAAATATTGACTGACAAATCTTTAATGATTACGTTTTTGAATATCCGATTTTTTTAAACTCTTGAAAAATCAAGGTCTTACAAATTCATTCATAAATCTGACCTTTTCGTGTCGAAAACAAATGCTTTCAGTTTTTGTAAGATATTTCAAAAAATGCCTTCAAAAAGAAATTAGAAAGAAAGAGAGGGAAGAAATGCAAGGGAGTTGTGTACTAAAAATGCATTTTGCCAATTTCGTAAATTAATATTTTATTATTTCAAACTTATTACAGTTATAAACATCGATTTTATGACGCCACAAAAATCGTAGAAACAAATAACAACAACAACAATAACAAAATAATAAAATCATCATAAAGAACAAATATAGAAACGTTCGAACGCCCGAAGGCGGCGCAATGATAATATCATATGAAATCATTATTTGGCAGAAACCAATTTTTATTGCGCCGGTTGTGGTTTTTCCGTACTTCCTTTTATTAATTTTATGACACACTTTACCTTGGAAAATAAATCATCATAAATTTTTAATTTCTTTTTACTTTTCAAAAATAGCAAAAAGTGAAAGAAAATGAAATTAAAACCAAGAAAAATAATACAAAAGTGTAAAATAGGAAAAAACCAAAAAAATAAAGCTCCAGCAAATAAGAAGAGACAACGACAAAACAAGGAAGACCACTAAAAGGCGTGGAAACTGCAAAAAGAAACGGGTGGGATCATATGCAAAAATAATAAAATGAGTAAAAGCACGGGCGAGGCACAAGAAGCATTCCATATGCATTCAGGTCTTCGCATACAGTCACACCTACAACAAAACTAACATATAATGCTTTTCTCATACAGTATTATTAAATGCCTTTGTACAAGCACGTTTCAAGGATAAAAAAATTAAATAATAAAAAATCTATAAAGACGAGAACAAAAAACATTAAAAAGAAAGACAATAAAAAATTATAAAAATATTCATATATAGTGTTTCACAAAGGATTCACGGGTGGAAGAGAGTAGAGAAGAAAAACGCTTGAACAAAAACATACGACTGCGAAGAGGAATAAAAAGAGAGAAGGATAGAAAATGCATGAAACGCTAGATCTCTTTGAAATAGAAAAAAGAGATGAGTGTTTACGGATAAAAATAGTAAGTGTTTATATAAAGTGTGTGTGTGTGTGTTTGTGGCTGTGTAAATTGTGTAAATGCATTAAGGTGAGCTAGGCGATGTCAATAAAAATAGCGCAAAAAATGATGCACGATTGTAAACAATGCAGAAATTTACACTTTATTGTCGTTACTCTTTGTTATTCGTGTCATCATTGTTGAATTTTTTTTCATCGCATTAATATTCGTTGTCCTGGTTGCTTCTTTTTTTGTTTTCGCTTTTTATTTATTTATTTGTTTAGTTTATTGTAAGCTCTTGTTCTGCTTTGAGCTCTAAGCACTGAAGGAGAACATCATAAATAACAACAACTTCTCCCTTTATTTATTTGTTTGTTTTTTTATCCTTAACTTAATTTTGTTTAATATCGTCATAAAAATCTGCACGGTTTTATTGCTTATATACACTGAGTTGGTTAGGGTTGGGATGAGTTAGGATATATTAAGTTTATTTCTCCATTTGCACCGCATTAAAAGTGATGCGTAAAGTATGAAAAGTATGAATAATGTTATCAAGTATTCTGACTCAAAATAATCTTCTGAGTAAAATATGCTTTTCCCTCTGTCTCCCTACAAAAGATGACGAAATTTTATCCTTAAACTCACCCACGATGATTAAGTAGATCTAAACTATCCATGAAAAAGGAAATATAATATTGAAGGAGGCGTGCACCGCCCTCGGATTACGACCAATAAGCTATAAATTGCTATTACGGGTGCAGGATGTTTAAGGTTCGGGCAGGCAGTAGTTTTCATTCATACATTTATATTCACCATGTCCAAATTTTCGTTATTTCTGTAATTTCGAAAATCTGACGATCGTCATTCATTCGTATGGCATTTAATAAAAATGTTAAACATTTTTCGATATTTGCCAAGTTTTTCGTTAAGATGAAAACATAAGTTAATAATAAGTTTATTGAGCAAAATTTTACGTAGCCTCAAACCACGCGATAGCCCGATACATTTTTCATTCTTAGATATCAGCTCCGCAAAGATTCGTATCTGAGAAAGTTGAAGGTCGTGCGAACTGTTTTGGCGGACATACACACAAGGATTTTTCGTAGATGTTATTTGACGAGTTTATTTGGTGTCAGTTTAGGAGAGATCGATTTCATTGTGAAATCACATTTCGCCCAAAAAGGTCGTAGTTTATTGGTGTAATAATTCCTCACCTGACTACAATTAACTGCACCTAGTGTTGAAACGTGCCCGATTTTATCTAATTCGTGGATATTCTGTGAGAGTTGTTATCTTGTTCATGACTATTGTTTTAACTCTTCGTCTTCGCCATTTCAATTAAATAACATTAACATTAATATTACTTCACCATCTCTTATAGGGTACCATAAATTATAGTATAGGTGAAACTCCGAAAGAACGAGTGAGTTCAACGAAAGCAATACATTTTGTCAACTTAGTCTTGAGGGCTATTGATGAAACTGATAGGAATATAGAAAAATTTGAGATAGGATAATATTAATTGTAATATTCGTTATAATTACAGTGATTATGAAAATATCGACTACTGTAATATTGGTGACGATAATAACAATAATACTGATGATTACGGTAAAGGTGGCAATGGCGGTAATAGTGGTGATTAAATTAGTGGCTTTTGATGATAATTTTGATAGTATTGATATTACTAGTAATAGTATTGACGGTTGTGGTAATGATGATATTAGTGACGACAATTTTGATAAAAATCATTATGATTGTTAGTTTATGGTGGCCACATCTGCTTTTATGTCTAATGTATTCCGTCCGTTTTTTCATTTCAAAAAACTGTTTGGAATCTACGAGTAGCACCAATAAAAACGACACTTGTTCGCACACATACTCCCGCACACAAAGCGTGATAATTTTAAAATGAAGCATTAATTCAAATAAAAATCAAGCTCGCACAAAAACCAACAATATCCAGAAAGCACAACCACCATACACACAAATGTACCATTGCACATTTCCCATTGCAACATCCCTAGAGTTACATCGGTCCTTGAAAAACCTATTCACCCCATTCTCTCGTAAACGTGTTGCATGTTATTAACTTGTAAAAACTCATAATGGATGCATGAACGAATGTACTAAAGAAAGAGTGAATAAACTAATGTTGGATTCAATGAGTCGCGAAAATTGCTGCTCATAAGCCAAATTATGCATTAAAAGCAGCGAGTGATTCACCGTATGACGTAGGTAAAGTAACTGTAAAGCAACTAAAAAAAAGTACATAAGAAAGTGAATATACACATGCAAACCCCCGCCCTCAAACATCTGCGGGGTTTTACCTATCTGCTCCGCACTCTCTCCTCTCCTAGTCGGTAACTGATGGCATTGTATACCAGTTACGAATATGAGAGCAGTGAACAAAAAAGAGATGTTATGTAAAATATAAAAAAAGAAAAAGTATACAAAAAAAAGAAGAGGATTTTGCAAAAAAGATGAGGAGCACTTGAGAACTATCTTGCCATATCAATAACATCCTCGTCATGAACATCAACATTAACATCACCATCATCAACAACAACACCCAAATCAACATCGTCGATAAAAATAAGGGAACAAATGCTCGCACACACATACACGCTTTTATTTGTGAATAAAAGAAAAATGCATCGATTACGCGGATGACAAACGCAACAGCTAGAAGCACGTCAATAACAGCAGAAATAGAACAGAGGAAAAAATTAACAACAACATTAACGACAACAGAAAACAATAACAAAGTCAACAAGAACTGAAGCAATAACAAAATCCAACGAATCGAAACTAAACGAGCAGAATAATCATCGATTAAATCGGTAAAGGCTCATAACAAGAGCATAAAAGGAAAGCAAGTAAAGCAAAAGAACAACATCCTTATGGGGGTGTGGAAGTGTATTTGTACTTTTAGCAATTTAAAATTGAATTTAACGTATAAGAAAGAATAATAACAACCTTATTCGCCACACCCACCCACCCACTCGGTACTCCAAGGGTAAATAACGAATAAACATTCAAAGCAACTGAAGCGAAAGCAGTCTATTAAAATGCAAGTGCATTATGCTCACATGAGCCTAACTAACGTATGCTGATTTTAAAGTACACATTTGGAAGTGTCTTGGGGTACGGACTTGTCTTGTTTATTTGTTTTGGAAGGAAATGTTTGATTGCCAATTAAATGAAATTGTAAGAAGCTATGCATCGGACCATAAGGTGAAATCAACTAAAATTAGCTTTCGATTATACATGATTTCTATCAAAAGTAATCGTGCAAAAAAATTGTACAAAATACAAAATTATGTATTCCCGATATGGAACCGGTGGGGAATTCCTGTGATGGAGGATTTAAAACTTTGCTACTTCTCTCAGAAAATGACTGTTTTTAACAATTTATAATAAAGAAAGCTTTTGCAATTTTTTGGTACTTCGCACCCAGTCGAGCTTTCCGATTACTTTGGTAGTACCTCAAGATAAAATCGCTCACTAATATGTTTACACAGAGGTAGAGGCATTAACTGATATCCTGGACCTTATCTATGTCCTCTTCTCTCCTTCTCCCCTCGTTCTCATTCTTGTCCTCCTTATTCTCGATTTGCTCCGTCTCTTCCTTTCTTCCACCTTACCTGTCTTGGGAATTATCATGCTTGAAATAATGCTTAGTGAGCCTTGAAATAAATTTGGTCAAAGGATTTTGGTTGGCAATTTTTTCATTCCTGCCTCTAGTTCCCTTCTACCTACCTCCCTCCTTCTTCTTCTATTCGATATACTTTCATGTTTTAAACGATTGTTCCTCTTTTTGTGCTAAAATTTGTGCGCTTAATTTGGTTGCTTGCAGTGGTTTGGTTCAATGCGAAAATATTGTTGTGTTTTGTTGTTGTTTTTCTGCAATTGTTGGTTTGTGAAATTGTGCAAGGCTAAACCTTAATAAATACCTCTACAAAACTTCAATTAAGAAATAGTGAAACAGGTGGGTCCTGTGGAGTACTCACACATATTTATATTCCTTCATGTCCTTGATTGACTTCGAAGAATGCCAATTTTTATGTATGGGAGATCGAGGAAGATGTGCAAGAGCGTAAGCTCTGTATGCATTCTTCTACATTTTATTCATGCGTTTAGAGTGAGAAGAATCCGTGGAAATAGACGTACTATGCAATCAGATTGATATTTTGCCGTTACGTTGCTTTACCTTCATGTAATGAAGTCGAACTCTTAAGTGAAGTTGAATAAAAAATAATTTAAAATAAGCTGAAAACTTGTTTCGTTTTCATTATAAAATATTCTTTAATAATAAACCACTTTGCCACTTGTTGCCTTCCTGCATTGAAAGATCATTAAGGCACGTTTGCGCCAAAGGAACTCAAAGTGCTTAAGGAACTGACTATGTAGACAGAATTGCTTAATCGTGAATGAACGACTGAGTGAATAAAAAATGCGTGAATGAGCGAATTCAAGTGGGAGTGAGTAAGAACAGGTTGCTTCATTGAGAAATATTGAGAGTAAATTCAAAAAGGTTACTTAATTTTAATAAACTATGTAGTTATGATTCTCGTCTTGTCATTGTTGTTGTCGCAGAATGTTCCCAACTTCGAGCAGTCAATCTTGATTGTTGGAAAAGTTTCGGAAAATCAATAATAAACTGAATAAAAATTTTAACGAATAAGGAATAAAAATTTCCCAGGATTCAGTCCATTCCATTTTCTTTGGATGGTAGAACTTTTTAAAATATGGGAATATCGTACAGACATGGAAATGGATGAGATTGTGGCCAATTGATGACGCAGCACCGTAAAAAAGTTCTGTCAAATTGATTTCAGTGTTACGAATGTACAAAAGATGATTCCAAAAGTAGAAACAAAAAAGGGAGCAATTTTTGTTGAAAAGCAATAAATACCCTTTCAAAAGAGCAGAATCGCAAGAGGTAGGAGAAGAGCTGTGGAAGAAGGAGGAGGAGATATATCGATGAAGCAAGACAATGCCTCATCAGAAGCAACAGCAGCATCTGTAAAGGAAAAGATTTACTGCAAAAACCCATTCAAGCCAGTGGCTTTACAACCCGTGCAATCCAGTATGAGGAAAGTGGTTGTTGTTGCTGTGATTTTCATCATTTTCATTTTGTCCACTATTTCTCTGGGTTTTTTGTTATTCGTATGCATTTTTTATGAGGAGGGTGCGTAAATTTTTGTGAGTTCTTGAAGTAATTTTAGCAGTTTATGCTTTTTTGCTCTTTACAATTCTTTGCTTTTACTCATTGTAAAAATAATCGTTTTTTTAGTTTTAAGTAACACATAACCAGTCTCGATATTCTTGTCAATGAATGTTTAGTCCGTCCTTCTCTTGCTTTCCTTTTCTCTTTGAGTACTCGACTGTCGATTGGTTTTGAAAATATTTGATAGAGATTCTTTCAAAAATTCTATTGATATTCCAAAACAAAAAAGAAAACTTAGAAAGAAAAGAAAGAGAAATAAGCCCTGAAGGACAAACAGTTTCGAATATTTCATGCTGTGCGTATTTCATGGATGATTAAATTGTTGACTGAATGGAAAAATATTTCCATTCGTTATTCAAAACAGGGGATTCATCCAACATTCGTTACAGTTCATTGAATGAAAGATGGATTACGCCATACCATTCACCATCAGCGTAGTCATCACCAGCGCCAACGTTATCGCAGTTACCATCAAAGTGCTGCTAAAGTAGTGAAAAAGAAAAGCAGAGGGAGTATAAAAGAGAAGAAAGGACAAAAGGATGAAAGATTCATAGACGAAGGAAGGGAAGAAGGGAGGGAGAAAGGAAAAGTAACTTATGTAAGGATTGAATGAATTAGCGTGAGGTGGATCAGCGGCAATGTATCTGTCGTGCATGTCTGCAAATTCAAAGGATTCCTTTAAATTGGTCAAGCGTTTTTAGGGATATCGAGCTTTTAATTGAACTGATAGAGCATGATTAATTATAATTAAACATTTTTCTTTTGATCAACAAAATTTTCGTCATAATGAGGAAATTTTGGCTTATTTTGCTTATGAAAAATATTAGACAATCTACTACACGACTTATTAGAGTTATAAAGGGTTAGAGATTGTTGTAACGAACACTCTTTTAAATCAGGGTCAGAAATCCGGGTAACGGATTTCTGAAGTACTGAAAGGAAAAGAAATGAAAGTTAGAAGATGAAAGTATCCCTTCAATTCTATTTTGACTCTTTAAACGATCGACAGATTAGAAATTCTTCGACTTTTCCTCGGTGTCGTTTAAAGTGATCTGAAAAGGTGTGAAATAATCCGAAGAATTATTTACTGCAAATTATTACTACTGAATTATTGTACCGTTTTTTTTTATTGGTTGAAATATTTTAAGGAAAATTTCTTCATATCCATGAGGATTGGATCTGGACGCTGGATCTGGATCTGAACGCGTATTAAAATACGCGTATTTTAAAGAGTCCTTTAAATATGTCTACAACTCAAACTAAACCAGTTTTTAAGTAAAGTTTAAGGAATTAAAAATTCCTCAAAAGGAAGACGTTGAAATTCTAATAAAAATTCTAATAAACATTTGATCTAATATTTTATATTTTATAAAGCTTATAATTTTTTCTCACTGAAATTGAGATTCCTTGCGAATTCTCTAAGAACTAATACATATTTGGACACATTCATTAGTTCTTTTTTATTGTGTTTGTTTTCGTGTTAAAGAAAGATATTAAATCTTATGAGTCATCAACAAATTCTCAAGCTAAGTCAGGAATTTATGATGATTTATTTGTGCAATATGCGTTACTTTTTGTGTGGTTGAAAAAACAAATGGAAAACATTTTTGCAATTATTAAATATTTTAAAAGTTTATTGTGAAATTCCATCGTCAGCAACAAAAACAGTAGCAACTACATAAATTAGCAATAAAAACCGCAAGCTTCGGTGCAAATGCTTTTGCAAGTTATTTTTTAATGAGGCAGCTTTCAATGGTGGCAACGCTGTAACGTGGCAACGGTTTATGACGATGATTACGATGATTTCGAAGGCGAGGGTAGGAAGGAAGATGATTTCGTGGCCTAACCCCGTGGTATGGTACGCATTTCAAGATAGAAGGAGGGTGAAATGAGAGGAAGAGAATAATGGTAATTGAAAAAGAAGAGAGAAAGGCGAGAACATTAGGAATAATAATCTAGAACATGCATAACAATGACAATAATAAAACGGCAAGCAATTTTTAAAGAACGCATAACAACATAAGCAAACAACATTGGAGTGTTATCAAGTCAGTTACTTTTGAATATTATAATTGCGGCCAAGCTTCTAAAAATTATTGAAAACTTCGAAAACATAATTCTTGTGACATCCTTTTTTATTTTTTTCATAAAAAGGACGCGAGGGGAGTTCTGTGGTTTCCGTAGGCTGCTAAAAAAATTATAACAACAACAATTAAAGAATTAAAGAAGGATGAACAATCAAACGCACAAGCGCACGGACGGCGAACAACGAAAACCACGGCAGTATAAGAAACACTTAAGGTCTGTTGCCAGGTGATGTTAACGGTGCTGATTAAGTGAGTACTGCGTTTGTGCCTCAAAAACTAATGAAAGTGAATCAGGAAGAGAGAACGCAGCATGAAAGGACGAATTATTAATTCTCGATCATTAAAAAGGGATGGCTGGATTTTCTTTTAATTTAATCTGCTTCTACTTTGCAGCATTTTTCTATTCGCTAACAACAACAACAACAAAATTAACTACAGCAACAATGTTACGATGCCAGTATTTGCAATAATATTAGGAAAGTTATGTTAGAGCGAACTGAAAAGGCTACAGCGCATGATGCACCATGCAATTCTCTACCTCCGTTTCCATGCTTTTCTAATCTAAATAACAATAACATTGATAGCAAAATATTAATGAAAAATTACCTAGGAATCATCTACCAAAAACTTTTGACAACAATGGATTGCTGTTGGTTGTTTGATAGATGGCTGATGGTCGTTGCTTCGTTGGTCGATTTGTTGGTTGGCTGGTGGATTAATTTGCCACGGAAAAATATACACTGAGACAGCTTTTGACCAGGTTGCTTTCTTCTTTTTGGTAACCAGAAGTTCTGAGGCCAGTAGCAATATTTCATAACAATTTAATGAATGGTAAGGATGGAAGTAAAGGTGATAGGTAGGGTTGGGTGGAATGAAAATTATGGACTAAAAAGTTGTTGGCAAATGAGCTTTTTAAAATATGCATACTTTGAAAAAGTGAAAGAGTGTGGAGACCTGGATAAAATGAGAAAATTAAGAAAAGTCTTTGATTAATTTTCACAGAAATTTTTGCTTGGGAAATATTTTCATACATGCATTAAATTTATAATCGTTATTTTTGCTTCTTTTTCTTCATCAACTAATCATACATTCCCGTTATTCTTAAATATAAATTGTGTAGTTACATTTTTTTTAATTTATTATACACATTTCGCATTTTTTAATCACCTTACCTTTATCACAATCAGCGCATCCAGCAGTTTGATCATACCCTCGTTAGTGATTACGACGGATTGTTATAATACTACTATTCCATCATTATTAAATTCAGACAAAGGAAAAACATTTCTTGCTGAGATGTGGATTCTACTGCTTTAGCAACAGCAGCAACAGCAACAGCACCAGACGTCGTAAAGACAGGAGCAAGAAAGATGCCCTTCTACACGACGTGTGCTCGTAAAAATTTAAGGCGCAATTTATTTTATTATTTTGTAATGCTGCTGAGATTTCGTTGTCGCTGTTGTTGCCGGTGCATTTGCTTCAATTTTTGTTGATATTTTCGTAATTTTGCATGCTATTTAATTGATGATATTCTTCTGCGTAGGATACCCGCCTGTTGGCTCCTTTAATTCTCATTTGTAGCAGCAGCTACAACCACAGCGCTGCAGCAACAAAAGCAAGCAGCTTTTATGAATTATTTACACATAATGTTGCCAGCTTAGATTGTTTCTAATGATAAATAAATTAAAGGGCGTTAAATGATAGAGAAAGGCAGATGTTGATACCAAGAGGGGAAACTGTAGAATGATATTCAGCGTCAGATGAAAAGGGTGCTGTAATTCATCAAAGTCATCTACAACCATATCGTCGCAACTCAGGAGAGGTTCTGCAGCATATCTTGCAGAATTTCTCAGTGTAAAGGAGAAGGTTTCATCAGTCAGCTCGTTCGATAACTGAACAAAATCTGAAAGCTGAAAACAGCGATTCAATCTGAAACTTCAAAGAAAGTCTTCTCGAGTTTCGTATTCGATCTCAATATTCTCAATATCAGTCATACCAACATCGATAATTTCTGAAAAATTGTCATGCTGTTTTGTATTGTATTTATCTAAGCTTCCTCAATAATTCTTCGTTTTTTAAGGCTTCACCTTTATTGCATTTGTTCGGCGTTTCAATAAAAGAGTTATCCTCTTTCCCATTCGCCTTGATTCCTTTGGCCGTAAAGTGCATTGAAGGTTACTTCCATTTACACATCCATTTATGTGATTCTCATTTTTCTTGAGAATTCCAATAAACATATATTGAAACTTTAAACATCCGGCAACATGAGCTAAACCATAAAAACGTTCCGGCAACTTCCGATTGCAAGAAATGTTTTAATAAAAATTTTTTTAATATAATAGTTAATTAAATGTGAAAATTTAAATGGAATGAAACGAGAAATTATAAATAAATTGCAAAAATACTTCAACACATCAAAACAGCAGCAACGACAATAACGAAAAATATCAGCAATAATGACGAGAACAAGAATGAGAGCGATTTAACAATTTTGATGAAGCAAAAACGGAATGAGGATGAGAAGAAAAGAATGAAGCAAAAGAAATAAATGAACTGGTTGCCAGGCAGATGGATGGATGGGTGGCTAAAAGGCTGAAAGGATTGATGGCTTGGACGAGTGAATAGTTTGTCGGCTGGATGGAATGGAGTGATCTGTGACGAGTTGAAATGAAATGAAATGAGAGGTGGATTGAGATGAGACGAGGAAAAAATGTTGTTATCGAAAGTTTAATTTGCTCATGATGAAGTTGTTAATGTTCATGCTGCTGTTGGTTCTTTTTGTGGTTGTTACTGCTGCTATTCCATTTGTTGTTGCTGCACAAGACCTTCCTTTGCTACTACTCCTGCCGTTGGTTGTCCTCCTTGAGTTCACTGTTGCTAACGTTGGTGGTACAGGTAGCAACTGCCCATTGTCCTAACGGTCCTTCTCGACTGAGTTTCAACATTCACATAATCACACGCACTCACATACAAAGATCAAAAATGATTGACCCCCAACCTTTTTCTCACCAACTTATTTGGGGATGAGGCAGTTGTTGACGTGAGGAAATAAAGCGACTGGTGGTAAAATAAAGCATCAGTAACGTAGAAGCAGCAGCAACGTGAGGATATGGTTGTGGTTACCTAGGAACGCGAGCAACTTGGTATGCCAATAATGCGATGTTGTTTTCAACCTTCAAAAATATTAAAAGGATGATCCAGCAAACGGAGAGTAGGAATTGTAAAAGAAGCGAAGACAGAAGCACAATAAGAGCAACTACTATAAAAGCAATCAAAAGTGAGGATATCAGTAATAATAATAATAATAATGCTAATAATAATAACAACAACACCAGCGAATCTCCATCACCAACAACAACAGCAACAACGAAAATGGTAGAAGAGAAAGAAGGATGATTGACTTCAAACTAAGTTTTGATGGAAATAGCATAAAATGATAATAATGATTATATATATATAATAATAATTATGTTATATCCTTATCGAAAAGATTTTCAAACAAAAAATTCTTTAAAAAGTAGTTTCATCTCTGACTGACAGATAAATGTTAAGCTTCACAAACCGTGAAAGCAATTATCTTCGTCCATTTTTTTTTGAAAATTTTTTTAGAATTCTGAAATAAATGCAAGCAAAATATTGTTTTCCAAGATTATTGCGTCGAGGAGAAGAAGAAGAAGAAGACATAAAACGGGTGGCACTGCCAGTGGAGAATTATAGTCCATTTTAAGTGTAATTTACTGTTGAATTTCAACCGACACTTACCCTCGAACGGTGACTAGCACTTAGCACAAAGACGCGAGATCTAAATTTGAATGCATAAGTAAAAACTTTTGCATTCAATTTCGTACTTCTGTTGCCAGCAATAATAGCCATAGCAACAAACGACAACAAAAATGTGAGTAGCAAAAGGAATAATAACAGAAACGACCAACATGCGAACAACCAACCAAAAATCAGAGCATGAGCAGGACCATTAACCGCAGTACCAACGCCAAAACCAACATCAACAACATCTTCTCAGCATTAGTAAACCCAAACTGAATGTTCATTGTCCCGGCGCAAATGGTTGACATTTAATCAAGTTGCATAAAAACATTTTGGAATCTTCGTAGCTGCGTTTTGCGCAAACCGTACTTGCGTCAGGACGACGCAAATTAAATGCAGTCGTATTAGATCCAATTTTTAATATTGCCAACGACAGAAGCGCCAACACAACAGTAACAGAATCAGTCAGTAGAGAATGAGCGCAGTTATTTCATTATTTATTCACTAACACTCACAGATTCACTGCGTCTCGGTGTAATGACGTTGCCGCAGCATAGGTGGCAGATTACGAAACATTCGTCAGCGTCAACCGCTTCAAAAGAACGAAACGAACTAAATAAGGAAAAGTTTCCGAAATTATTCAAATGAAAATCTAAAGAACGAAATGGAAATCCTTCCTCTAACGGTTGAATTTATTGTTGCTGTTGTTGTTTTTTGTTTTGTTTCAGTGTGAAAATTTTATGCAAAATAAATTTTGACTTGAACTTAATCTTTTCTTCCTTCTATTCAAAATTAATTCTAATAAATTATGTCATTTCATTTCAGTTGACGGTAAGAACACATTTTCAATGCCATTTTTCTGTTCGGGAGTCTGCTCGGAAAATTTTTTGAAGCTGTGCATCCGCTTTCCGTTCTTATTTTTTTCTTTTTCTTCTTCTATTTTTTTCCTCGGGGCTTCGAGTGCGTTGCGCCACTGAAAAATGTCATTTCGTTTCGTGATTTTATTCAAGTAAATCAATCGACTTTCTTTTTTTCTTGCTTTTTGTTACGTTTGATAAGCTGACGTGACAATAAGAAAATGCAATCAGGATTATTGTTTTTGTTGTTGTTCATTCGGGTAAATGATCGATCCTTTACGCAAACATTTGTATTCATTTTTCACTTTGCTCCATCGCTATTGCTGCGAAGGCAAATGAAGTGATGCATTCAAACGAAATCGAAAATTTACAAAAATAAATAAACAAATAAATAAAATGAAATAAATAAACAGCTGAGAGGTCTTAAAAATGGTATTTAAAGAGATGAAGTCAGTCGGGACTGAAAGTGATTAGAAGTAATTGAAAGTAGTTGAAGGCATTCCTAAATAAAAGGCACTAAAACGACGGAGGTATATAAACATGATTTAAGTACGGTGATGAAATGGAATACTATGTAATATCGTAGCCTGAAGAAGATTGATAGTGATATATATATCACGAGAGCTATTTATGGTCACAGGGTTCTAATATTTACATTACTAAAACGAGAGTAATTCAAGACATATCTGAAGTAACGGAGTAATCAAAAGTAATAAACGATGGTTTACAAAACTACGAAGTAGCCTTGAAATACCAGCGTCTGGTTTAAAATGCCCCAGTAATCGAAGAGAATGAAAGAGTAATCGAAGTAATGGGGGGATGGATTTAAAATAATCTGTGGTAATTGAGGCACCAAAACATTCAAGTGTAACTCATTGAGAGTTTTATAGAGCAATTTAACAGAAAATGTGATATTCATACAAATACTTTGGTCTTGATTCTTCAAAGAAGTTTGAAGGAAAGATAAGGTGTGTGTGTATATATATCTCAGTGTTCCTTCTTCGATGCAGGGAACTTTTCAACCCCCCTTACTCTTTGATCAACCCTGTAAACAAGTAAATAATTTGACATTCTTAGATTCATTGGATTTACGTGGATTTCCTTCCTTGTGTTTATTCTCCACTGCAATCACCACTCTAAACATCCTCTCATCCAAAATTTACCGCACCATTACCGTATTTTGCTTAATTCCTTGAACATTTTCACAGTTTCACGAACAAGCGAAATTAAATCAATTTATTTCGCCCATTGAGTTTATTCAGTGCGAAGCATTTGCTGCGCAGCATAAAATTGTATTGATTTAATTTATTTGGTGGCTTTTGGCGTGATTGAAAATGTAAATTCTTGCAAATTCTGAGCTGAATTGAAAATTGTTTATCGTTTTTTCTCGGTTGTTTGAGTTTCCCCTGCCGCAGAAGGAACGCTGAAGGTTTGATGGATGATTTGATTGATCTAGCAGAATACTAAGCTGTTTTTTGTTTGAATGTTGCTAGCAACGAAGGATCTCACCGAGGTGTTTCGAAGAGACGATTGTGATATTTGAAATTATTTTCTTTTTGTTTTGTTTTTTGTTGGATTTGCTTTTGTTGTTTTTGTTGAATTTTTTCTTAATGACGTTTCATTCTTCAAATGATTGAGAAGCGGAAGTACAGAGAAATGAGGCAATATAATTGGTAATAAATTTTAGCATTTATTTATTTAAGGAAGCAATTAAATCAATTTGGAAAGTCTCGTAAAAGAAAATATTGTTAATTAAATTCCTGGGTTTCCTTTACCTTTCCGGTTTTTATTTCGATACTTACGACATGCCGACCAGTTTCAAACATTTATTTTGTCATCAAAATAAATGAAAGAGTAATTAATTCGTTTTCTTTTTAGTCTTCTACTTCTCTTTACAGGTATTTTCAATATTTAAACAGGAACTCATAAAGTTCGTTTGAAATCTGAGCTGAAAATGCAGTGCTTCGTTTTATTACTTTTAATAGAAAAACGGGACTCGGTTTAAAAGATGTGACCCGGTCGCAGCGTTCTCCTGATTATCAGACCCGAACTTTTAAATGCAAACAATTAAATTTACGCCATTAATGAAATCTTGTATAAAGTCCTTCTAATTAAAATCTCAATAAAAGCATTCCATTACCAAGAAACAATTTTATGATGAAAGCTTTTTCGCCCGAAGCTCAAATTCGGGAAGTCGTAAAATTGATGCAGAGTATTTAAAAACAACGGCAATGAAATCACGATTATGTTGAATTTGAGACGTCTTCTTCGGTTCTGTCTCGAAGAAGAGAGGCTGTGCGTGAATGATGGGTGAAAACGGATAGATGGTAAACGTATTGGTTAAATTGAAATAAACGTAATATTTACGTATCTATTTCCTGCATATGCGATGCACGTCGAATCCGTAATCCAACGGAATAATCCAACGTGCTCACTCGACGAGTCAACCTCTTCATTAAAACCGAAATTAGTTAAATACAATTTTAATTACTTCATTACTTAAAGAAAATCATTTCAAAGTCATACACGAACTAATCAAACTAATCAAAATGGAAAAAATTATGACTGAAGGAAGAAAATCGATGAAATGGAGGAAAACGGTAGACACAGCAAAGAAAAGGCGGGAGCATCAGTTTATTTAAGGAATGAATAATGAATGAATACGTATCGAATGACGTTGCCGATGTCGTTTGCTCGAATTTTGTTCGTCTCGTTAAAATTATGTCTATTACCGAAATACTCGTATAAATGACGCTTTAGTTTTTCATTTTATACGACCTTCTTTGAAAAGTAATTATTACCGTTCGTTGTTTATTGTCAATGACAATTAAATATTTATTACTCTGTTGTTTCCGTCATTTGCAGAAGATTTTTATGTGAAATGCAGTCATTTAAAAGGACCGTTGTTGAGACGAAAAATAACTTAATTGATTTGTTTTGAAACTGCTATTCGTCACTTTCTCTATTTATCTCATTGCTCTATTTATTTTCTCCACCTCTCTTCTTCCTCATTTTTCAACTATAATATTTTTGTTTTTTTACTTTTTTCTGAAAATATTGAAGAAGAAATAAGAGCCAAATTTTTTAAGATTTCTGAAAGCCAATTTAATTTTGTCATTATCATTTTAGCATTATGAATATAATTAATTATATATGATGTTATCTTTATTGATGCTCTTATTGCTCAATATTAATAATGCTCCTTTTTATTATTATTAAAAATATTCAGAAACAATTCAAAATGTATTACTAGTTGGAAGCGACAAGATGGATTGCTGCAGTAGAAACACTTGAAATTATACTCCAAGGTAGTCGATAATTGCTCATTTCAATTTAGTAGAAGCTATTGGATATTGATTCGTGTTTTGTAGGATATTTAATGAGAGGGAACAACCAATGAAACAACCAATGAAATGAGGGAATGATATGATAGAAATTAAATGAAAATTTAGTGAACTGCAAATACATTAGGTGTCAAAAAATTAAAGGAAAAACAGTAATCTAAAGCTCTTAACTATTCCCAGTTCTAAAGAATTAGGAGCCTAAAATCTTGGTATTGAAGGTCTTTGGATTTATTTGTCGGTGATTTAGACCGGGAGTTAGGGAAATTGTAAGATGAAGGTTTTGGTTTGGTGTATTTTGGAGTATTTGTTTTTAGCATTTCTTAAGAAACTTGTTCTTACTCAATCGTAGTAAAAATTAATTGCTACCTAGGGTAAAAGGGTACAATAATTACAATAATAACAATTTCTACGGATTAAAACTATTGTTTGTTCTTTTGTTTTCTCAGAGTTTTCCCTTAGAACATTCTAAAGTTTGTCTGTTTTTAAACGTTTAGAAGTTTTTACTGGCCCTTTTTTGATTTTGACGTTTTTCTTTTTCTTATTTTCGTTCGCTTTTCTTTTAACTTTGTTTATTTTTAACTTTGGTCGAGAATTTAGTATGATGTTCCGTTCACCAATGGTCCATGTCTGCAAAATCGTAGATGAAATAATTTTCTAAAGATGTTTATCTCATTCCTACATCCTCACACCCATAAATATTAAGTAATTAATTTAGAACAACTTCATGTCTTAAAAGAAAACTTAAGCATATCGTGTTCTGCGGAATTTCACCGATCGTCCAGGATCCTGGCACAATCACCGACGTCATCGATAGTCATTTGATTTACAAATTCGAACTGTATGAAGATTTGAATGTAGATCGTATAGAGGACACTTAAATGCACGGACTATTAACTATTAGAGGACTATTAACAGACACTTAAATGCGTGCTGAAAATTCAGATTATCGTCGGCGCCCGAAATTAATTTCCATTATTCGTAATTTTACGAAATAAAAGTGTTTTGATAGGGAGATTAGTTTTTGGCTTCTACAAAACCTTTTCAAATATATAAAGGTTTTAGAGCTGTCAAAGGATTGGAGAAAATTGAAAAAAAAATTATAATCCTTTAAAGCTTTCCATCAATAATGCGTAGCTTCTCTTGAATGGTTTATCTTAGTGAAGATTTAAAACATGTTACCGATTTGGCGTTTTTGAATTTCTTACATCGCCTTGTGTTCTCTTGCGTCCTGCTGTTTTCCATTACGAGTTCCTGCCTTTCAACTAACACATTTTTCATGCTTGATTTGTGTTCTCGTATCTGTTTGCCATTTCGAAGGGTTTACGTATCCTGTAGTTAGTCTTGATGTGCGCGGTGAAGCTGCTTTTCCCGAGAACTTTCCACCTTTTCTCTTTATTATCGCCTCTTCCTCGACAAGCAGCTTGATTTACCTCGATTTTTCCCCTTATTCTTCGAATTTCCAGTTTGTTACAATTTGTGTTTCAAAAGGTTGTTGTAGTTATTACTTCTTTTTCTGCATATTCCACTTCTATTTTAAGGATAAATTGAAGACTATTGTTTATCCGTTGTCGGCAAATAAATTGCAATACATTTTGAACATTACACTTTGTGCTATTCCTGATGGCTTATGTTTTCTTTCCTGTTGGTTTTTTTGCCCTTGAAGATATTGTAGTACCTTTTCAACCGTTTATGAATGAAAAATAATATGTACGTCTTTTACCTTTTCCTTTTTAGCCCTTACTTTGAGTTATTTCGAACCTTGAGAAAGCAACAAAAGCAAACTGTACAAAGGAAGGAAACTTAGAATTCTCTTTCCGTAAGTAAGAGCACGTTTCCGTGAATATTTGCAGTTGCGTATGTTTGTAGTTGTTTTAAGAAACAGTGCAAACAATGCAATTACTTTGTGCTGGTGCCGTAATATTGTGACATTTATAACCGTTAGAGTTGTCCTAATTTAATAATTACGTGTCTTTATTGCCACCCGATAAATTTACCATTTTCTTACTTTTTTCATTTTTTTTCTTACTTTTTTCATTTTCAATTTATTTCAAAGGCCTCCCTTGTTCGCCTCTATCCTGTCTTGTTATCTGCAGCAAGAGATTGTAGCTGTGGATCTAGAGATTCTGATAAATGCTGTATAGCCAATTAATTCTTCCCTTCATCTAACTTTCGCGTCGTTTGGATTAGACTAACATTCCTTAAATGATACGCTCTAAAATAGTTTATCATTTGGAGAGTAAGGAACTTGTTAGTTATGGAGATGAAGGGTTAAATATATGCCTGTAAGTAGTATTTTTTAAAATAAATTATATATGAGAAATATTGCAGAGCAATTGACTTTGTAAAAGTTAGTAATTATCTTCGTAAAGAATTGCTTTCGTGAAAAAGATAAAAGAAAAGATAATTGCCTTCGCAATATATGAAAGACAATAATTGAGAAAGAAAGGACCCTGAACTCTCATTAACATACTTTCGAAACCAACATTAACTGCTTTATTGCGATATCCTAAACCTTCCTAGACCGTACATTTTAAAATACAATTATAATTTGTTTGTAATGTAAATGTTCGTAATTTCTATGCTCCATATCATATAATTCACTTCCCTGATACCCCCGAAAATTTTGGCATTCCCCCTTCTTACATTTATATTTTATATTCACGAGAACTTTTCTAACTCAATTTAATAAATAGTTTCTTACTAATAGTCTTTACTACTTTAATTATATAAGACTAAAAATGTTTAATAAATTAAACTACAATATATCAATTGTATAAAGGAGAATTGACGAAAAAATTTGAATATTGTTAAAAGGTTAAAAAATGCACACAGAAAAACATACGTACACACTCTTGTTGTGATAGAATACCTACCTATAATATTGATATACACTATGGAGTCGAGATGAGTTTAACACTAGACGCGATCAATAAACTAATTTATACTAAGCAAAAATTAATGGAAAGAAACAGCTGATAAAAGTAAAACAAGGAAGAAGAAGAAGAAGAAGAAGAAAGGACTGCGTAAAGTACAAGAAACTAACACAAAGCGTAGAAACTACAAAAACTCAAACTGGTGCCACTGAAGAAGAAAACAGAATTTGTTGCGAAAAGTACCCGACTCAAGTTATAGAGGATGTTGTTTTTTTTTTGTTGTTGTTGCTGCAGGTCTTGGAATAGTATCGAGCGTTATTCCAAGAATATTCAGTAGTATTGTGGATGTAGTTGTTGTAGATGCCGTTAGTAATCACAACGGAGGGGTGTGGAGGTTACCTCTTTAAAGTTACTTCAAATTCTGGTACTGGAAATGTGATCTGGTATCACAGAGAATGATGATGATAATTTAGGAAGAAAGCAGATAGCTAGAAAATGAAAGAGAGAAAGAACAAATAAAGGCAAAGATCAAAGAACACTTGACCAGAGAGCAATTTAGCTCCAAATACTGAGAAATTCTAGAGAGAAAAGAATAAAGAACAAGCAAGGACGCCAACTCATATACCTCACAACCGTAGTATAAAATTTTTTGGTTTAAAACCATTAACCAGTCTATTAAACCAGTAGTTAATTAATTTAAGTAAACGAGCAATTAAGTTATATTTTATAGAAATGAATTTAATGATAATTCGAAGCACTAAAAACAAAGAAATATTTGAGAAAATGTAACTCTTAGTGGTCTTTGCTTGCTGCACAATTCTCAATCTTTCCAATTTTTCGCGATTTCAGTTTCGTTTCTTTTCTCTTCGCTATTTTCGACTTAGGCTACATTTTTTTAAGAAATTTCTTTTGCATATTGTTTGCTTTTATTTTGCCAATTTCTAAATTTTTTTTTTTTATTTTCCTTCTTCTTCTTCTTGAATGCAACCATGGAAATGCATTAAAGCGCATGCCTACCGCTCATGTGCTTCGTGTCTCTTTCAACGCCTACCATAAGCAAAGGAGCTTCGACGGAAGAAACATCTGTCGGTTATTGAATTTATATCAGAAAGCCCGGCGTTCAAAAATCTGTTTAAAATCAATTATCGCACTCCGTGATTCTTTTCGGCTGATATTTCTTCTTGGAGAGGAATTATTTTCCTGAATATTCCTGGAGGGATGGGAACGTATTCTTGAATATCACTGAAGGGTTGGGATAATATTTGGGATATTCTATGGGATACTTACGCAATTTTGACTGAAATCAAGAGATTGTATTCCTTAGTCTTTTAGAATTTTTTATTTATCGGATAAACCCATTTTCATCTTTCCAAAATGATTTTCATCATTAAGATGAAAAGCCCGATTTTTATTCTTTGGTAGTCGTTTGTCATAAAAATGAATTTATGCATTTCTTAAAGCGCAAAAAGAAAAGCGCTTTAGACTTATACAATCTCATTTAACTCTCATTTGTTCATATTTGGAATCGAATTGCATGAAGTCGAATTGAATACGTTCTTGGGTTTATATTATTTATTAAATATAAAATGTTTGAAAAATTTATTTTTCAGTTTGTATTTTTTCCTGTTCATCAACTAATTCTATCCGTTAAAAGTCATTTACCCACTTCTTAATTTTGAAAATCTTTCTGTGCTATTCATTTCAAATACACTTCTATTTTAAAAGGAATAATATTAAATTTGATCGTGTTAAACGACAAGTGAGAAATATTTTCTTATTCTGTTTTGTGTTCATTATTCTCTCAAAGTGGTTTGTTCTTTAATTTTAGTAAGGCTTTAGAATACTTTTATATACATATAATTAATATTAATTATACACTTTTTAAATAATGTATGTTGCTATAGGGTTTTAAATTGGTATATGTTCATTCTGTATATAAAATTACATCGTTTCCGCCTCTTAAATAAATGTATTAATTTATGGTTTATTCATTTCCAACATAATTTTTTGCAAACAAACTATTAAATTAATTTTGATTTTTATTTAAAAACTTATATACATATTTTACCAATCAATGTTTTAAAATATTGCCAAATGAGGTAAAGATACACCGAATTTGTTCACGATTACGACATAATTCTGTTTTTCTTTAAAATTCCCCTAAATTTGCTTCAGAAAGCTTTTAAGGTTTTCAGTCCAAATTTAGTCCAAATCGATATAAAATCGAAATATAAGACACTGTCTCGTATACGATTTTATTAAATTGCTTACTTTTCGCAGAATTTATTAAAGAGTTCAATTTTTCTTTCATCGCTTTTCGTCCTTCGTTTGCTTGAATAAAACGAGCACATACGCATTTTAAGAATTATCTACTAGTATGGGCTACCGTATCTACGATGCGTATTGTTGTTTTTGTTGTTGCTCTCGTCGGTATCGTAGCCGGTGCTGCCTGTTGCTATCGTTATGCAATGGATTGCGATATACAATACCATCACTACTTGTTCATGGCGGGACCGGGGCGAACTAGTATTTAGCGAAAATCAGTGAGGGGGCCATCGAAAAGTGCTTCACGGTCGGCATTAGGAACGATGCAATGTATTTGTCCAGAACGATTCTATAGTACTGCGCAGTACAGGCACTGGAAATCACTTTATTGTTTGCAAAAAGAGAAATTGAATAAACAATTGTTGCAGGAGAAATCAAAGTATGTTGCTGGAGAAAGGAATAGGGGAAGTGGTGTCTCTAAAAAGGGGAAATTTCCCTTTATATTGGGATTTTAAATATGCCCAAAAGAGAGAAAAAAAGGAGTCAGATAAAAAAGGTTTATTTTATCATGAAAATGATTCTGGATAAATCTACTAATTCAGGTAAATAAATTGAGTAATTTCGACGGAATAAAGTAATAGTAGAGAATGTAAGAATATTCCATTCGATTATAATAATTTTAAAAATGACAGAAACAACAAAAGGAAACAATGACATTTATTTCGTGTTAGAATTCATTTCTCTTAGATCCATACTCATCCATACATTATCCAATTAATTTGCATAAAATTCGTACTTTTAGATCGTATTAGGAAGTTAGTTGCCGTACAAGTGTATGTGTGTATATGTATGACATGTGGAATACATGGATGTGTGTGTGCGTGTACTAGTAGTAATAATGTAATAGTAGTACTGTGCTGACGTATGAGCTCGTATATAAGATAGCTTATTATTACTCTTATGACGTGCCTCTCTCATCAAAATTAAGTTTTGGTATATCGCGCATTCAGCATTACTGCCAGTCTAGCTGTCCTTGGGAAAACACCAACAACAACAATCACAATAATAATAAATTGTGATACCCTCATTTCTCTTGTTTCTCGTTTGACGTGCGATGGAAACTAATGTACTCGTATTAAGTGTATTTGAGCTTTTGTTGAGGGGAAGATGCACAGTATTGCTATTGTAATTGTTTTTGTGTCCAAATAACCTAGCAGGAAAATGTACCCACTTATAACGGATATTATACATATGCATATATACTCATAATGGATATTTTTATACTTGCTTTCATTTTAAATATTATTACATCTTCCTACAAAATTTTTTTTAATTTTTTTCATATAAGAAATGTTATTATAGAGTACATTTAATTATACCGCTATATGATGTAGCTAATATGGATGAGCCTCGGGCATGGGTGGTACGAATAATATCTATAGATTTTATTAAAAAATGTGTATATACTGGATATCGATAACCCAGAAAATAGCGTGAGGTATAGTCCTTTAATGCTACAACTTTGTTCAAAAAGTAAAACAATAAATGCAAAATTTTCTAGAAGAATAGGAAATAACTGTTTATGTCACTGATACGTAAATTTGTCTAAAAGTTTAACAACACAATAATAGCTTAAGTATAGAAGTGAAAATTTAAGGGAATAACTGTTTCAATTGGATATAAATCTAACTATCATAAAGCTAGTTATTAATGGATAAAAATTATTAGTGTATTAGTGTGAATTTATTAGTGTGAATTAAGTCGACTCGTCATGTTATAAAGCGATTTCTTCACATTTGAGGTAATTTTTGTTTATCAAGACTCCAGTATTCGGAATACTCCACCTATCATTCCAGCAATTTCATCTTAAAATTTTCGTTACAAAAAAAATTGTCAATCTTGATTATTTATTTGTTCATTTTCTTTGAATTTATTAGCTGTTTCATAAACAAAACACGAAAAATAATGTTTTACTGAAATAATGAAATAATGCTCATCACATTTTCAGGAGTGTACGAATGACAATCAGCATCATCAACACCAACGACAATATAAAAGCAGTGAAATAATTAAATATGACAATTTCATTATATATAATAATTAAATATGATAATTTGATTGGTGATAGTTTTTTGCAAAAATAAATGACGATGCGTTAAAAAAAAAGGAATTACCATAAAAACAGGAACAAAAGAAAACAAGTAGAAATAGTAACAACTACAATAACATAATGAAGCCAATATAAATATCTTTATTCGCAGCAATAAAATTGAGAAAAAATATACTGCAAGGAAAGTAAATCAAAACAACAATTTTAAGAAAAAGAACCAAAAATTTGGAATAATAAAAGCAGCTACAGAACAGCAATAGCGATGTCAATCACATTCATGACAAACATTATTGGTGGCGCTATGGAAATGGAGGGGACTGATGGCAACAACGACAACTGTTTTTAATTTCTTAAAAGTAATATCGAGCAGAATAAATTATATTACTTGCAACGCAAACAATATACACGTATGCTTGGATATATTAATTTGCAGACACACGACTATGCGCTTATATAGACAACTTAATAAGTAACTACTACATCTTCATTATATCATGCACAAGTTTTCGAACCGCATAATATGAATCATGATATCTAAAACTTTCCATTTTATTACTTACACCAGATTACACTAAGGTAAACAATAATGTTTCAATACACTTAGGAATTTTAATGATTTAAACGTCGAACTCGAAAGCGCTTCTCATCACTTCTAGTATTTCATTCTTTTGGGGAAAATAATGCTTATAAGTTGCACTTATATAACGGCTTTTTTTAATAATACAAGAAGTTCTTTCTGCAGTTGCGTGGATCGCATTTACTGGACTTAAATTCTCTTGTGCAATAAAATTGATTTGCCTTCATTAAATAGACATTGCTGTTAGGTTAAAAACGATATGTATTTAAGCATCCCAATTAATTTTCAATGGATTTCAATTCATTCGATAGATTTTGATAGTGGTTTTATGCAATTAAGCAGATCTATCATCCACAAGGCCACCACTATATTACTGCTAACGATAAATACAATAAGTTAAATTCGAGTTTCTCCACAAGTTTCCGCTTAATAAAATAGTGGCTGTCGATAGTTCCTTGTTTTTTTTTTTCTTACTCGTACTATAATCACCTCGTCATTACCCCCGCCCTCTTTACTTTGTGCTTTTTATGATAATGTCACCGCTGCAGGGGTTGATATCATATTCAGACACTTGGTGTTACCTCGGCAGTCTACGGATCGGTCACATCATATCGTATTAACATAATCAAATTGGTTTTGTCACTGACAATACTGTTGAGAGATGCCAACATGTCATGTCATACACCCGTACACACGATGGCATTAATGCGTAAAGATAGAAATGAATGTATGCCAGTGCTTTAAACTAAATGGAGAAGCTATTGTTTTTATAGCATCTTGAAGGTTTGCTTGTGTCAAACACACAAACGTATATAAACCGACGCATACATAAACAATTTCCATTCACCCTGCAAGAAAATGCAATAAAAAAATAAATTCCGTTCATAGAAAAGGAAACCATCGTCTTCATACTGTCTCATAAATCGTTAGTGATTTCGTTGGTGGTTTCGCGAGAAGAACATAACTACATGCTACATCCAAACACAATTTCCTAGTGGGTAATTCTGAGATAGTCGCATTTTCAGTCATACGCCACATATGTCCCTTTACGGTTTGGTTTAAAGCTCCTTGATTGGTATGCATTAGTAGTATCGAGAAGTTTGAATCATCTCGCCATGACAGATACGGTTCAGTAGACGGTAAAATTTATAGTTTTTTCTTTCCTCTTTTCTTTTTCGTTAAATTGATTACGGCTAAAGAGAATTCAGGGTGTATGAAAAAGGGGGAGGAGAAGGAAAATAAGAATATAATGAACAATAAAATTATGAGGTTGATGATAATGATGTTGGTTGCGAAAAGCATAAGATACTTGCGAAGGGAGAAATAACAAAAATGAAAGCTACGTTGACAGAGAAAAGACAGAAAAAAATACATTTATAAGCTGCGAATAATCTCATGGATCGGAAATCGCATTCCGCGTGGTTTGTCTTCAAAGAAATTTCAGTTAATTTTGACATTTGTGAATGATAATTATTTCGAAGATACTAGAAGATATTGATGTTCATTAGTATTTCTGAAGGAATAGATAGGTGAAGAATATTGGTCTATAAACCACATTTTACAAGGTATTATGGAAATTCCATCTAGAAACTATTCTTCTTAATATTACTTTCATGGTGAATTTTTGAATGGTAGACACATATTTATAATTTAATTATAATAATATAAGGGTCCCTCATGCAACACGGGGTCAGTATAAATCCCTTAGCATACGAATTTCTTAATCTAGCACTGTAAAATAGCACTGTACTATATTTCCTAGATGGGAGAAGAGTACGGAGACTCTTATGTATAAATGTATTTGAAGACCGTCGCACACCTATGTGATTACATGGCTTTAATCAACACCCTGAATTTCACACCCGTGAACCTTTTAATAAGAAACCAAGCTCAGACTCAGATAATCAAAAGCTTCATAATATGAAAATATCAAAACCTCCTTATCAAAACCTATACAATCTTTTAGATTTATAATTGCCTTCTGTTTCATCTTTTTGAGGAAATACGGATCATAAGAAGCCCTGTTAATCGAACCCTAAACCCGAGATCTCATAAATTATTTAATCTTTAATCTGGACGTTCGGAATTCATACGTCTTCGAAACCTTAGAGGATGAAGCCCAAACTATATATTAAATTCTCCAATATTCAACAAAATTTGCGCGTACTAACTTTAAATTTACTAAATTTCCTAATATAATTTCTCCGTGCTTCTCGTTTCGTTCTATCTCAGTAAATGAATACAAAAATATATAACGATACATATGACGATTATCTCAAAAATACCTAGAAATACTGACAGGAGATCAAACTAAAAAGCCTTTCTAGCATATCCTTTAGGACCAAAAGTTTTAAAATGAAGAAAGAGAGAAAGTGATACAAAAGAATAAAACTTGTACAACTTCTTACGCCTTATCACAATTTTGTGAAGAAAAGCGTATACTAAATTTATAAATGTTTTATTAAGTTCAATCTTAAAAACAAAATTTATTACAAAAAATGTTATAAACACATCAACAATTATCAAAATATTTTATATAAATTCCTTTTTTTCCTCTTATGCTTGAAGAAGATAACATGTGTCAGTCTCAAGTAGGGGCAGGTATAATAAAAAAGATTGTTAATGATTGCGTGTGGGACTCCATAAATGATGAAATAAATGGGATCCCACAACAAAAACAACAACAATCGACAACAACGCCAATAACGCCATTACATTGTAACAAAAGCAGAGCAGTATTTAACAATAAGAAGGAAGGTACTTCAATAGAGGCAGAGGATGTTGCGAGCCCTAAGGGAGTGTGGCAGCACTTTAATTCCCCCACCTCTGCGAAGCCATTATTTCTTTTAAATGTGAAAAATTTTACGAAAATTTTTTGTAGGCCTCTTCAAAACATTCCGTTCATTCATTCATCTATTCATTCATCCTCATTCATACAGATCGATTAAGTGAGAATACAAGCGTATTCATTACGTATCAATACATTCTACCTACCTCATCGTATCTTACTGTTGTTGTTGTTGTTGCCGTTGTGCGCTGAATCCCACCTCTCGAGCGCGTGTACAGGCAAGGTAAACATTTTAGGGAATACTGCTGCTTCTGTTTATGATGATTTCTTTATTTCGGATGAGTAACTTAAACGATTAGATTATTCATCCCGTGGGCAATATTTATGATAACGGTAGTGTGGCGAACGGTATTATCGAAAGGTTAATGCGAAACATAAAATAAATTTCTGTTAGGCCGTTATTAAACAACACATATACGCACGCACACACACATTTGGGCATGCAACAACGCCGTCTGTTTGAGACTCAGGTGTATTTTTTAGAAGGAATATGTATGATAATGATGTCTCTGAGGGTCGGGGTATTCCATGTGATGGAATTTTTTGATTCGAAATGGCATTAGGAATTCGTTAAGTCGTTATGAATATTATCACACATCATTGGTTAAAATGCATGCAAACACCCGCGCACACATATTCATAAAGTTAAATATGAAAAGTAATTTCTCAAGTAAGATAAGTCGCGCAATTTTGTGTTAGCACTCAATGATGATTTTGCGTATTCTTTATTGTTGTTCATTCATACAGGGTGGGGTTAAGTGTGTTTTAAGTAAATATTTGTAAGAGTGAGGGTGAATTTCTTTGGAAATTTTTCTTTCTGAAAATTTTAATACTTTAGGCGGATGTAGAGAGATGACGGTGGATTAGTCTACAGGTTAAAAAAATTTTTTAGCGCTGCAAGTTATTGCCGGTTTGACATTTTAAGCTTAAATTTAATTAAAATGGATTTAGTATGAAGAACAAGTACGTAAAATGTGAGAATGATTCTCATAGCTTTCGGTTCAAGGAAGAGGTAGCGAACGAGAAGGAAAGAAAGAGCGAGAGAGAAAGAGAATAAAGAAAGGAAAGGAAGGGAAAAGTTCATTAACTTCCTATACTCACTCCAATTTGGACAAACGTTTTGCCGCTGTTTCAGCCGTCAAGGATAGATAATCATCCTTTAAGATTTCGTTCGGACTGTTCGGTTACTTTTTGCAATTTCTCGCTGATGATTAGCCACGTATCTAAGGTTATCCATTCAAGTTTGAACTAAATCCGATTGCCCGCATTAAAAAATTCTGCATCACTTACTCAGTCATCTCCAAATCTAGCTTCAAAGCCTCAGGAGGCAACTACACTATGTTCTCTTTTCATTATAAATTTGTACCTTTGAAATTTGCAAACCTAGGTCTCCCGCACTTAATATTCCGACATCCACTTTATGTCACAATTACGTCATCGCAGCACTAACGATAACCATAATTCTATAAGAGAATTTTTAAAAACCTACGCATATATTTTGAGTTTTGATTTTTTTATTTTCAATTGAACGCATTGATTCGGTTTCAAAAAATCACGTAGTTACAAAGTATTTGCCACCCTAAATTCTGAATCCTTTAATTCTTTTGATGTAACTATTGTGTATTTATAGATTCTACTGGAAACTACTTGTATTTTTCTTTATTCTGTTACCGATGCAAATACAATTTATTGATATCCTTTGAGTTGTTTTGGTTTCATTTAAAAGCTTTAAATCAAATTCCAATCATAGAGTCGTCTCGATGAGGAAATCACTGGCATTGATTGTTTATTAGAATGTTTCTGATGGTAAGGATGCATGAGTATCTGTGTGGATTGACGTGGGCCTGTGTGTGTGAGTAATCAAAATGCTAGACAATTACCTAAAAAGCATTTTCAAGCGGAAAAATAATATAAAAACAGATTGCAAATATAAAAGACTGCAGATTGCAAAAGGAGAAAGGATTTAAAAAGGAGTAGATAATAAAAAATAAAAAACGCTTTGAGAAATGAAAAGAAAAAATTAAACAAGAAATAAGAGCGAAAAAATTAAAGAAAAAAAGCGAAAAAGGAGTAAAAGGAGTAAAAGGATCTCATATGAAAAAGTAAGCTAGAAATTGTGTTCCGCCAAACGGCAATCAGATAAACAAGAAAGTCTTCAACGAATTGAAATTGAATTAAATGCGAAAATGAAAACGGAAAAAACAGGAGGAAAGGAACATACTCTCACACACACAGAGAGGCGTCTGCATGCCCATTAAATGCGTGCGTGTAGAGGCAGTGATAACATGTGGCATAACATCACCGACGTACACAATCACACAAAAGCACACATACATACAAGCACATACTCGAATTTATCTATGGACCCCAACAATTGGACAGACATTCCATGGATAAAATATAAAAAACGTGAGCTCAGAAACTGAATTCTTCACAAACAGAAAAGCAATTTTATGCTCGCAGAGGCGTAAAAGCCTTTGTTTGTGTCCTTTTATACAATTGCAAATGATGAGCTGAACTAAGCTTAGCTGAGTAGAGTTGAGTAGAGTTAAATTTAGTTCGGTTAAGAACTCCGGATTCATGTAAAAGTTCCGGGCAAAGGAGGAAGGGAGATACAGTCGTAGGAGATCGCTTTTAGTAAGGGCATTCCGGCCCAGCGATTTCCCTTGGTCCTTCTCTTCAAGGTCTTGTTCTTCTTCCCACTTATTCTTCTTCCCTCCTCATTCCCCTCCAACGATTCCCTTGATGAAGTCGAGAAGATAAACCAGGACGATGAGCACAAGTCGCACTCAGCATCTCGCTCGCTCTAGAATAGTTCATAAATAAAATGGAAAATCAAATTAAAAAACAAGAACAAAGAAAAAGACGAACGCCGAAAAAAAAACAAGATAGAAGAAGAACGTTTAAAAAAATTGGCGAGCAATCCGCACATGAATTATTTATGAAGTGGTTTTATGTTTTCAACACCACGAAATTTTCGTTTTTCACCGTACAAGCGGGTAGGTGCACACACAAGGACACAAGGAAAAATGTCGGTGTCTTTAAGGAACATTAAGCGAATCATTTTAGCAAAGACATTTCATTAATGAAGATATCATCGGATTAATTAGAGTGGATTTAACTTCGGTATTGAAAAACCTAAGCCCCTGAAATTCCTTTTGATTGCCCCTCTTTCTCTCACCCTCTGCCCGGACCCATTCCCACCGTCCCACCCACCTTCGGACCCATTGGGAGATAATCGAATTACATAAATTCTGTTTAAATTAAATAGGTTTTTAAATGCATCCATTATCCATAGATTGTAAGTTTTCGGGTGCTGTCGAAAGTGCAAGGTTTCAAAATTCACAAATAAATCAAAGTAGCAATGACAAAGAAAACAAACTGAAAGAACAGAAATGGTAAGCGATGTATCACGAATGAAGAGTGGCAACGGTGGGTCCGATTGCGTTAATGTCATTCAACGGAAAGCGATAAAGTTTCTAGTACGCAGATACTCTTGGAGTTATGCGCTATGACACTGTTCATTTAGGCGCAAAGCCGGACAGATTTACACGCCTCACTGCATATGAACTGTTGCACACAAAACCCCATGCGCCACCCACAGATTGATGTAAACAGGACACAACCCAATGAAATTGCTTTTTTTGCTACAGCTATTTGGCAATCGTTCACAAAGAGCTGCCTCTCGGTTACTTCTGCTGCCACTGCTGTATTTCCTCTCATTGTTTTTGGTTTACTGCCTCTGCATTTTTGAACTGTTGCTCGAAAATTTATAGTTACTTGCCTCTTTTAGTTTTTGTTGTTGTGAATACCTCGCTCATCTGTAGCCACCTGTCCTGCTTCGAATATTTTAAATTCAATTCTGAGTTTTTTTTGTTTTGTTTTCTTCTCTTCTTCTATTTTCTTATTGTAAATTTTTACTTCATTTTTCCTTTTTCCAACGAATAGCAAACAGAAAGCAGTGATTTGTTTTTTAAATGTAGGCACGTGTGTGTTGTCTGTGTCTGCGTTTCCTCGTAAGTGGTTTTGAGCAAATGTGCGTGTAAAGGCTTATGTACTTCCGGACAATGCAAGAGTTGCTTCTGTTGGTTTTTGTCAAGAGGCACGCAGCACGATATCCATCGATCCTCTCAACTGCCAACCGACTACCAACTTATCGGAAATGAAATGCGGAAATTGAATTTGCTTTTGAAATTCTGAGGTAATTCTGGAAAATTTCCAGATTGAGAAATTAGATTTTTCAATATTTGAGCAAAGTTAAGAGACGGCAACCACCAACTGGTGTTTACTGCTTTTGTTGTTGTCAGTGTTGTTGTTTCTGCCAATGCTATGAATGCAGATGATCAGAAAAAAACATGTTTTCCTCTCTTGCGAAATAATTGTTGTTTTTTTATAAATTTTATTAATCTCACAGTAAAGTTCTGTGTGTTTAGTAGACGAAAGACGAATATTTACTCAAAGCATCTTTTAAAATGGAACAATCAAGAAAACCAAAAAAGCCTCAAAATCACCAAAACTTTTTAACTACTCAACTGTTATCAAACCTACAAGAGGAGATGGGGCAGCAAAAAGAAGAGGAAGAAAGACAAGGAAGTAAAGAAGAGGAAGTATACCAGAAAAGGGAAAATAGTACAATCAGTTTGATTGTATGTTGAAAATTTGTTATAGAAAAATTTGTTATAGAGAACATTCAAGTTGATAAAGAAACAGTGCATTACATTGCCCACTAACAGCTTCATAAGCGTGCGAGAATGATAGAAAATATGATGATAATAATGATGGAGACAGGAGACACAAACCAAGTAATGAACATGATAAATACTTACGGAACAAAATATTCAAGGATATCTCGGAAAGCTCGGAACTTGATACCAGTGATTAACACGTAGAGTGAAGTTGCGGATTGAAGCATATCAAATGTTTCGTTTGAACTCAATTTTGGTGTAAATTATTTTTGGTTTATGCAATAGGAGTAGAGCTCCCTCTTCGTTATGAAATTATTACAGGCATGTTAGTAGTTTCTAAATATTCACGCTGTCGATGCTACATACGACATACATCGTACGTTCGCCAGTTATCAATATGTCAACCGAAGCCATCAGTCCGACTGTGATAGGTGTACACATCAAAAGCAGTACAGAAGAAAAGCAGTAATTCTTTTAAGTTTTTGCTTAAATAGCTTCTTGTTGTCCTACAACATCCAAACATACATAAATTGACACACATGCTCTTTCGCACACATATACCTACAAAAACATCAAAAAACTAGAAAAAAACAACGCTTATTTGCTCCAATTTCGTCTCTAGAGAACATTTCATACGTGTGCTTACACTTACAGGTTTGTGCGTTTTGTCAGTTTCAATCATCTCAAGAGTATACGACTACAAACTACACTAAAGTATTAAATAATTGGATGTTTTTTGGAATAAAAATCGAATCATAACACGATCAATAATAAAGTGCTTCATCCTGGATCTTAGGTTAAGGAAATTATCACCATGCATTTCATATTTATTCTCGAATGAAAAGTTTTAAAGTTAGTTTTGAAATTTTTATAATAATAAATCACATAAAGATTTATGAATTCAGAGTATTTAAAAACATACAATTCCTTTGTATTTAGCTTTACACGACCATGTGTACGAGTGCGGGTGTTCACATGTGAGTGTTCGTGTGTACGTTTGTATCTACGTGCGAGAGAGTTGGCAGCTGTTTTAAGCAGGTAAGCTGCTTACTAAAGCGCTCTTTTGAGAAAAACGAGAGGAAGGAAACGGCTCTTTGCTCATTCATATTAAGAACCCAACCAAGAAGATTGTTCTGCTTGTGTGGAGCACGTGAAAAAATCGCATTAAATTTTCTTTTGTGTTGTTCAGAATAATAAGAAGAAGATAATACAACGACTGAAAAATTTCTATGTCGTTAAGCTTTTATATGCATTTCTATCGAAATAATTTCAAAATTTAACTTAATTTTATTAAAATAAATTTAATTTTTAAAAAACAATGGTGTTCGGCCGACCCTCTGATTGAACTTGATTCAGTCTTCTGATAGTTTTTAATATAATTTCAAGCCTAAAAGTAATTTAAAGAAATTTTGTATTATTGTAAAATTTCATAATTTCTTTAAAATCAATCTCAAAATGGAGTTGAATTTTTTAAATTTTTCTATCTTCTAAAAATATTTTCTGTAAGCACCAATGCAATGAAAAAAGTATGTTTTAAAAAGGAAACATTTTACTTTGTTTGAAAATTAATATGCTGCCAATGCAACAGAATACATTTTCATAATAACTAAAGTTAAAAACAAAAAAGGAGCTTTGTTGCCAAGGAGTTATGAAAATGAAGGAAATCCCTTGAAGGAAACGCCTGAGACTTTTTTATGAAATTTTTTAAAACAATGTTAAAAATGTTGTTACTGTCGTCGTCAGGCCGTTATTGTTATTATTGTTTAAACTCCTTGTGTTTGTTTTGCTATTTTTTTGTTTTGTTTTGCTATTTTTGTTGTTGCATTATCTGTTTAAACTCCTTGTGCTTTACTGGCTGCCGTTGATGCATGTAAATATTTTTATGCTCAGTTTACTAAAAGCTTGAGCGCTGCTCGCATATCAAACAAATCCGCCGATTATGGTTTGAGAGATGTTTACCAAGAAGGCAGATATGTTTTGTCCCCTGGGTAGGGAAGTACCGTCACTCGCTATATGTAAGGCATGTTTACACACATACGTAGCCTCACACAAGCAAACGTATGCACATAATACACATGTGTTATTATATATCCTCATATTCATACATCGAACAAACAGGTGAGAAATGCCGTCAGAAACGGCCTCCCGAACTTTGTTTTCCTTAAAAGGATGTTTCTGAGAATGAGATAAACAAACTGTTGATGTCTTTACCTTTACCAATAATCATAATAATAATAATAAAAGCAGAGAGGGTTCGTTTTTAAAATTATTCTTCACAATTTTTCGAAAAAGGGAAGTAACAAAATTTGTTAAGGTTTTGCAAAAAATTATCCATGAAATATGTTCGGAGATATTTATGATTGAAAGACTGCAAAATCAAAGAAGTTCCCAAAATCCCTTTATTTTATAAGAAAAAAGGAATATTTCCAAAATGTGAAATTTTTGTCCAGAAATTAAATACGAAAATCAACAAAGGAAAATGTTTCCATTGGATAAATTTGCAATTTTCAAAGTATAAAAAAATTTAATTCGCAAGGATTTTAATATTTTAGAATTGTGAAGGAAGTTATAAACCCTACTGGATACAGTCTCGTGCCAACTTGTCAACTGGTTTTGAAAATATTTTAGTAAATCAGGACACCCCATTTGATTTTGTCACAAAAGAATTTACAGAGAAAAATTTTTGGTTAATATTTTTCTTTACGACTTTGCTTAGAAGCAAAAACTTGTAGTGAAATATTATGAAAAGTAAAAAAATTCCAAAAATAAGCGCATAATAAAAAAATATTGAGATCCAGAAAACACTTTCAAAGTCTGTAAAATATAAAAAAGTTTCCGCTTGAAAAGAAAACTTGGAGCAAAAAGAGAGGAAAGACTGGAGCATTTCGGCTGGTTTTCGCTGGTTGTTGTCGTTAAGTAACCAAAGGTCGAAGAGAAGTTGGTAAAGAAAGATTGAAAACAATAAGTCACTGAAGGGACAAATTTATTGGATGCAAGCTTTCAATGCTTTTGTTTGCCAATGCGGTTAGGGATGACAGTCATTGTTTGTTGTTTTTGGTGACGTCTTTTCTTTCTTCTTGCTCGATTCACTTTGGACACATTCGCTTTGGGCGCACATGTGCCAAAAATGAAAAATGAACTTAAGACAATGACGGTGATGCTGCTTCACCTTCAACCACAGTGGCGGTAATGGCGGCAATATCATCATCCGTCGAGTTAGCGGGCATGGCACTAGAAATGATTTTATTCGAAGGACGTGGTGCTGCTTGTGAAACAAATGTAACCAATGAGCCAACAAACAAGCCGGGCAAATTGCTTGGCAAACTTAAATAGAAAAGAAACTTCTAATGTAGTCCTTCGTTCCTTGTACGATTGCAAGAAGCCAAGAAAGGACCTGGGAAGTTAAAACGATGAAAAGAAAACTGAAGCAATAAATTTGACGGTAGTGCAAAATCATGAACAGTGCGCGAAATTCAGTTGACTGGCTCATTTTTTGCCGTTGATGGAGAGGCAGCAAACAGAGGCAATGGCAGTCACTGACACCGCAGACGAGGAAGAAGAAAAAGGGTGTGAGGAGTAGAGGTTTTAGAATTTTATTTTGCTGTTGGTTTAGTTGATTTGTTACAATTTCGCAACTGGTGGCAACAGAAATGTCGTCGATAAATTGACAGATGCGGGAATTTTTATTTTTTAACTTTTTCTGCTTTATTTTCGCATAGATTTTCACTGCTCCTTTCTTTCGCTGTCAAATAAAAAATTGATGAAGTCTTATGTTCTTTTTATACTATTCTGTTTTACCAGTAACGGAGATACGTGGTGAAGTAAAATTGGAAATTATTTTAAGCATATTCAAAAGAATAATGATTACAGGCTTCCAAAAAAATTTACAAAATCACTAAAACATTGCTAACATGCCTAAAAGCACACAACTTTAAAATATTGGGAACGCCTTAGAAAATTATGGCAAAATTATTATTAACTTTAAAATATTGGGAACGCCTTAGAAAATTATGGCAAAATTATGCCAATAAATAAAAATCCATAATGCTACAGTAGAATAACGAAAAATTATTATAAAAGGATCCTATCCTTGTTCATTGCTAATTCTGCATTCTGTGCTAACTGACTAATGAATTTAG
Organism: Physocephala rufipes; assembly: GCA_963966595.1. Taxonomy (NCBI): domain Eukaryota; kingdom Metazoa; phylum Arthropoda; class Insecta; order Diptera; family Conopidae; genus Physocephala; species Physocephala rufipes. Next base: position 1,424,325 of record OZ016503.1, on the reverse strand, counting down.
CTGCTGATCTACGGGCGAGGTCAAGAGTGGAAAATAAACCACCCGAATCCAAGTTTCCCTCAAAAAGCAGGATCTAATATATGCTGCAAATCCTCGCAATAAGGACCAAGCTGAATAAGGCAAGAAGAACAGATGAAATGGAACAATCCCTTAATAAGATAGGTCACAAAGTGTCATTAAATTAAAAGTAGATTATATTTTCTAGTATAAAAAACTAACCAGATTCCGGCCACTTACCCTAAAGTATATAAAGTATATAAGAAAAGGCATTTATCGTAAAAGGTTATTACCGTTTAAAGGACATCATACCACGTGCCATTTTCTCATATATCCTGATGAAATTTCGAAAAATCGAATGGCAGTCGACGAACGGACATGATATTAATCTAAATGTTGAGATGAGTGATGTATTCTATTATTGATCGAGCTCTTTTTTTTGTAGTTTCCCTTCACAGAGCTGCACAAGGCAATTTGAAACGGTTTAAGAAGCATCGAAGGTTTTCAAAGCGGCAGCTCTAATTGCACCGAATAAAATTCGGAGATTTTCGTCACATCATTGTTAGTACTTTTACAAATGCGTACATTGATTTATTACTATAAAATACGATCAAAGATCGAATTAAAGAACTTTTATAATTATGAAATATATACGTAGTAATGTACATAAGTGCACACTTACACCCTGGATGAAAGTAATAAGAAGTGAGTATTCAAAGTATGAAATTTTGCAATAATATTAAAAAATTATCGACTACTTTGAAACAGATATTAATATGCCACTGACACTAGTTGGGTAGTATTGCTGGTGGTTATGGTTGTGCGTGGAAGACAGAAAGCGGAAGATGACTTTTAAAAATGTAGAATATTGCAGTTAAATGCAAAACGGAAGGAGAAATTGCCTAAATCAATTCTTTGTGTCAATATGAATTTCCAAGCAACATTCTTTAAAGAGATTTTATAATTTTCATAGAAGAAGTTACTGATGGCAATAGGAGCACATGTTCTACTGTAGAGTGCAAAAGTTAGTAATATAGCACCGTCTCAAAATCTTGCCAGTTAAGCAACAATTGGTTTTCTGGACCAAGGCCAAAGGACAGATAAGTGTTTATTCGTTTGCAAGAGAAAGATCTCCGTTTGATTTGTCATTTCTTCTTTGTGATTCCTAGTCTTTTTCTTGTATTTTCTGGGAGCCCTTGGCCTTCTTTCCTTTATGCTGTTTATTGTTATCCTTCTAACCGTCTATCTTTTCTTAGAGGGAGAGGTGATCTTCTTCTCTCTCTCTTATCTTCTTCTTCTTGGGTAGAATTGGTATGTCGGAGCCCGTTGAGAACATTAGACAGAAGCACAGATAACGCTGGAGGCAAAATGATTTATACTATTGAAGAGTATTCCGGTCATCTCGTGCGTGTCTTCGGGGCGATGTGGCCGAGAAGTAGGGGTATATGTGAAAATTGGAAGAGCGAACCATTTCTTTTTGTGAAAATGCTGCAAGCAACGAGCAGAATAATTTATTTGGACAAAGTGTATTTTTCGATAGCGATCTGATTTAAAAAGGTTCTTCCGGCCACAAAAGCCGGCCAAAAAGTATTTGTTCTTGTAAGTATACGCATATGTGTGCGTGTGTGTATGTGTTAAGCATCAGTTGGGTGTGTGCATTGTGATGGAGGTGACCAAATAGATTTAATTCGAATTTCTTAAGCATTAAGATCCAATTTTGTCAGGGTTGTTGTGGCTAGATCCATCTGTGTGGCTACTTTTGTTGTTGTTGTTGTAGCTACGTTCTTTTTTGCTTCTCTATTCTTGTTGCCCTTTTATGCACTTTCTTGATTGTGACTGAAATGAAGGACTTGAAATGGAGGATTATCTAAAATGGAAGACTAGTGGTGGAAGACTAGAAGTTGGTTTTCTGCGTATGTGCAAAAAAAAATGATATTTCAAAAAAAAGAGTTGCGAAGTTCAATAATCCTGATTAGAACCAGCCAATTCTTCGCTTCGGTAATAATAATAATAAACTCATGGCAAAGGACGAAAAGATAAATTATTTCATTGAAATGAAATGAAATTTGTAAAAGCATAATGAAATATATCTACGACAGATATCAGTATATATTATTATAGAATATCAATTACTAAGAAAGGCAATTGAAAAAGAAGGAGTCCTTAGAAAATATTGGACTGGAAATTAATATTTTAAACGAATTACGTACAACGTAATATTGATTCAATTTTACTTTTATTTTGATAAAAATATAAGAATGTATCCTTCTACAATAAACGGAACCTAACCTTGCTTTTATATAATTTCCTTCTCCGTTCCTTCGTCTCTAATGATAAAAAAGATTGCAATAAATTTACCCTCTAAGGATTTAAGTCGAAATGTTTTTACAAAATTTGCCACAATACGGGTTGGATGATTTAGCTCCTTTTAAGCTAAAGTTTTGACCGGCTTTATGTGTTTTTAACATGACAGTAATTGAAAATTGCTGGAGGGCTATGACTCCACCACTGACTCGGAAAAGCGATGGTTTATTTTTAATAATTTCTGAAAGTTCCACCCTCGCTAAGCAGACTACTTTCAAAATTCTGATTAAACCTGACGTTACGACGTTAGAGATGCTTTTACGAATTGGTTCCTCATAAAATAAAATATGAAATTGTTGCCTTGTTGGGCCTCAACTCTAGAAGGTGAAGTTTATCCATTGTTTACCCCGTTTTATCCCATGAAAGTATCCCCCGACAACGCACTTACATTTGGCGGCCAGAACAATTTTTTGCTTTTTTCCAATGCCAAAATCCGAATTTTTTTCCGAATTCAAATAAAAAAATTTCATGTAATCTGACATTTCAATGTATCAAAGTATCCTAAAAACTAATTTTGATTTTTCGCTTGAGGATCAAGGAAGGCTCAAGACTTCTTAAAAAGTACGAAGAAATACATAGAACAGAAATTAAAAAAGGAATAATGACGGGCCTTTCCTTCAGATAATCTTCAAATAAGCTTCAGCCATGTTTGAAAACTGCCACCTCTTAATTCTTGTTCTTGGCACTTTTTACGGAGAATGCTGTTTTTTCAGAGCTGTTGCAGTCAGAAGCAATAACAATAACAATAATAACAATAACATAATCACAAAAGTACCAAGTATCATATTCGACTTGTATAACCACTCGAAGCTATAACCTTACTCACTCCTTCCCTCTCTGTTTCAATTTCTTTCAATCCTACTTCACTCTTACGCACAATAATATTCATAATTTTTATGCCATCACACCAACTTCCGGCGGATGCATTTCAAGAACGCAAGAATACGTAAGTTATTATTCGACTTTGGATGATGTCTTAACAAGTTCAGGAAGTTGGAAAAAATCAACATTATACACAAAGAAGTAGAACTTGCCGGTGAAGTAGAGACAGATCTGGGGTCCTAGATCGTGTTGGGTCTTCCTTTCAGTGCGATATCTGCAAACTGAAGTTTCATTACGCTGCAGCAGTAAAGCAGAAACAGATTTTCTTCTGTTGATATTTTTTTTTCATTCTTCCTAAGTTTTCTTGCTATTTTGTTATTAATAATGTAGAAGAAATATATTTTCATATCTTTTTATTTATATTTTATATTAACTCATTATCCGGCACGAAACTTTAAAGAGTTTAAGCAAACTTCCTCTGTGTATGCTTGACGTTGAAGGCGGCTCCTTTGCATGTCTTTTGAGCCGGATATTAAAAAAATTTTAAAAAATACTAAGAAAAGTAGAATAAAGTAAACGTGACTTATGCCTAAGGGAAGCGCAAACATTGTTGAGTTCGTCCTGCTTTTAATGTAAACTTTTTTCTGAGAAGGAGATGAAGGAAATTCAAAAAATGGCCAAAACTTATTAAGTACTAAGTATTAAAGTTTTAGAAAATTATCGAACATTTATTACAAGAAAAACATTCCACATGTACAATACGAGGTTTACTACTGAGCCCAATTCGGGGGCGAAGTATAATGGCCCAAGTCAGTGAAAAAATTTACGAACAGAATTCCCGAGATCAATAGTAAAAGCGATGCCTAAAGCATGTCTATGTCTACCAGATTACAATATAAAAAGCCGGCAAAATGTGCCCATACCATGGAGCCAGTATTCGATCAGTCAAATCGTTATGGAGATCATAAAACTCAAAATATTGATAAGAATAATTACAATAGAACTTTTAATTAGAATCAAAAGTAGATCATGATCACATTCACTATTTATCTCTCAATCTCATTTCAGTCTAAAATCTGGTGACTTTTTCAATATCTTGGAGATTGATCACAATTTCGAGAGACTTAAAAGTATTTAATAATTTTATTGAATGTAATTACCCGTTCTCACTTGCAAATATAATATTAAGTAATTTATAGTCATTAACTTGTTCTTAATTTTTATTCTTGGTACCACTGTTTCAATTGCAGCTTTTATCGGAATTATTGTCGATATTTTTATATTTATATAGTTTTAAGCAATTCTTGTTGGATAATTATCGTCAGGAGAATGACATTATGTCACCCGGTTATACGAATGTGCGTGTACTTTTGTGAGTACAAGTGTGTGTGAATATTTATGCGTAAGTGAATATTTTTGCTTGTTGGTAAACGTGATTAATTGTACTCATTTGAATGGTTTGGTATGTGTGGGCGTGTATGTATAAGTAATATGCGCATGTATATCTGTGTCTCTCTGTGTGTGTGTCTGTGTGCGAGTATGTGCATGCGTGCAATTATTAAAAAGGAATTGCACATCTCGTTTGCAGTCGACACTATTCCTGATGTAATTGCTGTATGAAAATTAAAATTGACGCAAAGGAAAAATAATATAAACATATGAGAGAGATAAAAACAATTAAATTTTTTAAAAACGGAAAGTAAGGGAGCTGTAGCCGAGCAAAACAAATGCATTCATAATGAAACATAGCTGGTAACTTTTTCAATACCTTACTTTCTTTCAAGAATATCAACAACAATAAGGGCTAAAGGTCATCGCCACTAAGAAAGTGGGGAATCGTGGCTAGCAGATATGCAAGCTAATAAAGGACTCTGCTTAAAAAATTTTTTGAAATATTTCCTGAAAATAATTAATTATATAATTTTATTGCCCTCCAATTGACATAAATTGATTTTTTACTTTTTATTTATAATTCGGAATAAGTTTTTCCACCTAAGATATCTCAAATTGTTCCTTATCTTAAAATTATTTCATAGACGTTTGACGATTCTATTCGGTGTTAAAATTTAACATCTGCTGATTATTCGCAATAGATACTTTCTGTTTCAATTGCCGGATTAACCCTTTCCATGGCTTGGGATTTTATTTAGTTTAGAGTTATGTTGAGTATATTTCTAATTATTTCTAAATCCACATTTAGCTTTCTTTTCAGGTATGTTCAGGGGTCCAAGACTCAAAAAGCAGGACAAATATATGTTGTGACAAAAAGTATCTCGAAATTCTCAATAATATTAATTAGTGAGCAAAAATTTCCTTTATTAACATTCAACAGCTTAGCATCAAAAACCCTTACCGATCTTTAAATTTAAAGTCAGGAGAAATGTTCCTCAATTTAATTAAATCAATTTTTTAATTCTGTGAAAACAAAGAGAAAACAAATAGATTAGAAAACTTCAATGATTATTTGTAATAATTTTGATCATACAAATAAAATAATTCTAATATATAAATAATATATAATATAATAAATTCTAATAATTTTGATCTTTAATTTGAGGCTAAAATTTATTCCGACCACTTCATTAACATTTTCTTGAATTTCTTTCTTTCGATATTTCCTTCACGTCCCTCGATAGTTTATCGATATCTTTGGGGAATTCAAGGCATTGGCAATCAAAAAAATTGATTTAATATTAATAGATAAACAGACGAAGGCAAAAATGAAGGATGGATGAATTGATAACTACATGTACGAAAGGACAATTCACAGAATCAATACTAAAGCTCATAAATAAGTGTTATTTTGTCTATCAATGTGAGAGTCTGCGTGTTTGTGTGCTTGTATTTTTGTGAAGGGTCCGTGATTTCGATTTTTCGATTTGTAACAATATTAAATAAGACGACGATGACGACGACCATTTTATTGATGTTTATTTATCAATATTACTTGCTTAGTACTCCCATACCATCTCATAAGATATCGCAATATATCGAAGTAGAATTTGTTTTCTTTATTGTGTTTATTATTATTGCATATATACTTGCGTTACTGTACTTGCATGACAAACAGCAACACCATCATACAAGCCGTTATACATTCCATACAAGGTTGCTCAAAAACCAATCTACGTGAAGGCTACAAGGCCTACACATACACGTACATATGTGTGCGTATGTAGGTGTATGCCGCACACAGTCAGTTGTTTTGAATGTGTTAGATATCCTTTGGGCAGATATCGTACCTTGGCAACAAATATTCAATATTTGTTTGGGCAGAAATTTAATAAATGCATACCGAACAAAATCATGTTTGGTTAGAACGAGACAAGGGGAGAGCGAAAGGAAAGAAAACTGAAAATAGTTGATAAGCAGAAGATTGCTGAAGCTCAAATCGTCAGACTGCAAAGACTACAAGGAGTAAGACGAGATGAAAACTGAAGAAGATGAGGACAATGAAAAAGAAGAAGCAGAAATTCAATACATGTTTAGACAAATATGAGCAGTTTATTTTAAAACCCTTTTCAATCAATATTTTGAAAATCTAATGAAAATTTCATAAGCAATTCTTCATAAACCTTGGATGTTTTCAAATTCTTTCAATATTTATAAAAAAAGTCTTTTATAAAATTCGAAATTTTAAATTGCCAAATGAGTTAAGCCGCCTCTAAAATAAGCGGTTGCCATAAATTCATTTAAAATAAATAAATCGATTATCCTTTAAAAGTATAGAATGTCCTTCATTACAGACCATTTCGAAGTCGAAGGATTGATTTTGAAAAATAAAACTGCTTCATATTCATCCTCTTATATGGTTGTTTATGATTAAGAGGTAATGACGATGTTGTATGAAGATTTTGATCTCAAAAACAGGAAATTTTAAAGAATTTCGCAACTTATTCTTGAATTATATTTATATTCCATTTCACTGTTATTTTCTCTATTTCATCAATGCATTCAGATGCGCTCTTTCAAGGATTTATATTAATTCAGGGTTATTTTATTAGACCAACATAATCGATATTTGAATGAACTAAAATAACATAAAATATTTATTCTCTAGTGCAGTTGCAGCAGATAAGCATTGATTACTTAGCTTTAATTAAAATGCATTCAATTAATTTAACGTCGACTTCGCAGAGATAACAAGCATAAAAACCAAATCAGAAAAGGATAACAATAGTTAATTAGCAGTGAAGGGATATGGAATAATGGAACATTTCACCATCAACAACAATGGCTGCAACAACAACTAGAATACTAAAAACCAAACAGGTGTCACTGCTTCAGGCGTACATCAATTAATCTAGCGACTGCTGCTACTGCAGCAGCCTCTGTTGGGCATTGTTTTGCACTAATTTGCTCGTCAACTAATATAATTTACATAAAGTTGGAGGATATGTTCGACAAATACTGGATAAAGAGTTTAACTATGTTGTAATAACAACAACAACGCTAACTATTGCAAAAACAACTACAAACAACAACTACAAGCAACAAAAAATTAATGAAGTTTTTTCGCTTGTGATGTTATGTATGACTCTACGGTGGCCATTGAACTATTTCTAGATGACTTTGCTATTTGTAGAAAAGAGATTTACTGTACAGATGATTTTTTTCGAAGAAATTCTTTTTAAAATATTTACGAAGAAACCATTTTTTTAAAAAAATACCTATATCTCATAAACCATATAACGAAACACCATTTAATACTAGTATATAAACTTATAAATGACAATAATTTATTTCGTATTTTACATGTCATGCAAAAAACTTAAAATTCCAAGTAATCTATAACTTATTTTTTAGCACATTTTTCTGCTTACTAATTTTGCTATGTATTTAATTTATAAATTGTATAATAATTTATTTTTATTATAAATTTTATAACAATTGTAAACAATCTATTTATAATAAATATTTATAAATAGATTTCTATTTTAAAATAGATTAAGGACTGACTTCTGCTGGTTGGAATTTAATATCTCTTCCATAAACGAGTGTAAAAATTAGAGTAGTTAGCTTTTGAGTATAAAATGCTCGATTATAAATAAATAATGTTTATATAAATTTGTTCATATAGACAGTGTAAATTATTATCGATAGCGACTATCGATAAATAGTAACTGAATGATTTTAAATATCGAATGATTTTTTCATTCGGTTAGCCGATCTCTGCGTATTCAACTCATGTGTTGACAACATAATCAACGGACTCGTTGCTCTTGTTTGAATAATTGGGTACTCATTGAACGATCTCTGAATTACTAAAAACTACCGAATGTTTGAATTATTCGGTAGTTTCTAGTTATTACTAATTCTGCGAGACAGATTCACTAGCTGAATGATTTCTGAATTGTCGAATAGTTCGATAATTCGTTAGTTGTAAATTATTCATTTATTTACAACTATCGAATAACTCGATAGTTTTTATTCGATAGTTCCCAACACTAGTGTATATCCTTCTATATTTATATGGTTGTCAGAGTTGTCGCGAGAGGAGCAAGAGCATGGACAGTGTTGTGTTCGGCAAAGAAGTATTACGTAAGTAGTTGTGAGTTTTAGGATAAGTCCTTGCAGTGATTTAAACGGACAAAATATGTTTCGCAAACCAGGAAGCCTTCCTTTCTTATTACTGAAATCTGTCCATGGCTTAATTAAATATTTCCCCCGAAAAACAAGTACTAAAACTGGAAATTAACTTAACATTAATTAAATATGGAAATAAACTTTTATTGAAAAGTAGACGTTTTTCTAAAAATTGTTTATTTACACAAATGAAGGACATTATTAGAACTATTACTGGCTTTGGTGAATCAGTTCTACAGTTATTTTTCGTAATTTATGAATTAGAGATCAAAGAATTTTAAAGTTTAAGTAGCAATTTCTTGGAAACCTGAAAAGAGAGACAAAACCTATCTAGCTTTTTTTGCATACAATAACAACAACAACAAAAGCGATAATTTTCGTGTTCCGGAAAAACACCAATTGATGCCAAACAAAAGAAAGCAATTAAAAAATAAATATAATTTTCGAAATTTCAGAATTTCTAATACTTTTTTAGTATATTGTATTTGTTTGCTACCCAAAGTACTAGTTGTTTTTCAGTACTGCGCTTGATATGCTGATTGTTGTCAATTATTATTTTTCCACAGTATCTGCCGATGCAAGTGTTGATGCAACTGTTGTCGATGCTGCTATTGCTGCTTGTGATGCTCGCCACAGCGGAATTATATAATCGCAAATTCACAAATTGAATTCTGGCGACAAACGTAACGAAATCAACCGATGCGCAACGACTGCATAATGTATGTATAAATTTATGAATCATGTGAGTGTACGTCTGTATGTGTATGAATGCACTTGTGTGCGCATAATACGAAAGCGCTTGTTCTCCCGTTGCCACAACTCTCTGCCAATGCAGCTTATCATCACCAATTCATATATATAGCTTTTTTCCTTTCCCACATACTTATATACTTATACATATACACATACACACATCTCAGTGAAAATGTTGTATATTCAAAACGCAAACTTTTTTCGTTGATTTAGTCAGAAGCTTTAAAAATGTTAATTATGTATTTATGTTAATTATTTCTGAAAATTATGCAAGCATTAGTGGAATGACAGAAATTACCGCAAGGTGAGGTAATAATAAACAATGGCAATGTCTAGTGGCATCGCAACAACAACAATAATTAGGGATTATATTGGATTATATAAAATTTAAGTAAATTCCACTTCAGAAAATTTCTATTAATAAATAATTTTAGAAATTCTAAATATTGTATTAAAACGCATTCTAACGATTTCTAGAAAAATATCAGTGTAATCGTGGTTTATCCGGTAAAATGAATATATCATCACTATTATGAAGTCCTCTTTAATATGATTTATCATTTGTGGTCGTACGATAAGTCTCTATCTTTGATTCATAATTCTGTAATAACCACAAGAATTAATGTCATTACGGCCAAAATAGTATTTGATTTGATAATAATCAAACATTTCAACATTCAATTTTATAATCAAACCGTTGATTAAAGCGGTAAGATTTTAAACAAAGACTCAGAATGGGCAGCTTGTATCAAGCAGAAACAATGTGGCAGGTGAGTCATTTAAGGTGTCACTTTGGTAGCGAGTCTGCTCTGTATTATATTCATCTTTTATTATCTTCAAATTAAAGAAGCCAAAAAGAAGGAAGTTGTGGCACTTAAGAAATCGTCGAAGTCTATAATATTACAATATTAATTTTACTTTTAAAATTTCATCATCGTAAAAAAACAAAGCCGTAAAAAAACAAATTTATTAATTTTGTTTTCTCAATTTTTCGTGATTGTCATAAGATAATGAAACCATCATGATGAGCAGCAACAGGAGCAGGGTAATCGCAATACGAGTAGCAGCAATATCAAAATAATAAAAACAAATATTTATTACGAGCTTACGAAAGATGTGTGTGATCAAACCGCTCACAGAAGCTAACGAAATTCTTCGTTGAATTCATAAAAAATGCCAATGATTAAACTAGTGGGAATCTCTGGTTAAAATATATTCAAAGTCATTCTTCTAGAATCGTGTGAATATTTCGAGAATATTTTTACTATATTTTTACTATCTACTGGTAACCTTTTTTACGTTACAACCGACTTGATGAGTGGCCAACTGTTGTCGACTGCTTGAATTGATCCATGTGCAGCGTGTTCGTTGGTTAATAGTTTCGGACCAATGGAGCCTACGACATCACTGTTTTAGTTCGAAAACACTGATTACATTCAAGGATGATGGCTTGTAGGTATGAATGCATGTGTGTTTGTAGAACATTGATTGGAAATTGAAACATGTTCTGGAAAATCCATCAAATTTTAATTATTATCTGAAATGGCTTTTAGCATGAAGTGGAGTCTATTCTGGTCTTTCCAACCGCTGCTCGTTTTCTTTATCCTTACCTATTATTATTCCTATTCCCACATTCTTCTATCATTTCAACATCGTTGCCTTGCAGCTTTCATCTTCTCTTTGATGGCTTCGTAATAATATGAATTTCACACATCAACATCATATCGCATCATCATCGACATTCACCTCAACATCATCATGGTCATATCACCCCAACACATAAACACAAAAGTGCGTGAATATTACAATAGTAGGAGTATCTCTTCTCTACTCAGCTCTTAACGTGATGGCAGCAATTCTTGCGGTCATCCTTTTGTTAGAACTTTGCACACGCTTATCCCCTGTCATGTTTCGTTATTGTTGTTTTCATCGTCCAGTTACCTTTCCAAGCGCCTCCAGTTAGTCGTCGTCAGTAACCTGATGCAGTTCATTCTGGAGGATTGAGAAATCCTTCATTTTCTGTTTGACGTGTAATAATTAATTTTTTGCGCTTTCTGAAGGAAAGAAAATTATCCGCAATAGGGTGGGAAGTGAAAATAGTCATCCGTGAGTAGTCAATTCAAAATTAAAATGACGAATTAAAATTAAATGCCGAACGGAGTGACTGACTGACATTGATACAACGTCGATGCAATTTGGTGTAAAAGAGAAAATAGAAAGGATGTGGTACCGGGGAGAAATATATGGGTTGGAAAAATTGTATGCGAGTTTGTAAAAGGTGGTTATTAGAGGCAAATCAGAAAGGAAAATTAGGGTATCACCCACGACCCAATAAAGGCAATTTTAATTCCTTTCAAAAACTATTTTTTGCCATTTACACAATTGAGGCAGTCTAATAATTTTTCTATTTCATCGTCCTTTTTTTGGGTTTTTTTACCTAAATGTCGCTTCGAGGAAATTTTAGCTGCAGAAAATATAGTTATTGTACGGTATTTGGCAAATGGTTATCGGCAGGAAAGATAGAGAGAGAAGGGAAGAGAGAATAAATAAGGAATAAAAGAGCAAAAATCGGTGATAGTTCGTGTGTTCGGAAAGATCGAACAAGTGCGCTATCCAAGGGCGTATACTGCATCTCTTCTACCACTGGTTGCACCAACATATCATAAATTGATGATATATATTATGTGCAAATTTGCAAATTGTTTGCCTTTGTCATGGGTTTCAACCTGTTTATTTTTTTCCTCGTTTTTTGGTCACTATTCCGTGAGTGGGATTTTAATGAAAATTTCAAGTAAAACACAGAAATCAATAGCATTCAGCCAGTCCAATCGGCCGGTCGGTCCATCGACCGGCAGACTGCTCAAATGGCCAGTTGCAGTCAGCCAGTACATACTTAGACAATTACAAACATACGAATAGAAACGCGAATGCAACAAAAAGAAAGATAAAAGTCTATTCATGAACACGAAAGTAAGTATTTATTATAGTATGCCATACTTTTTAACAGTACACATATTTACCCGTACACATATTTACCCACACACATATACTGGTATCTCTTACGGTGTGGCAATATTGAAAAATGATCTCAGAAATTGGTTGCTGAAATACGAATACTTTTCAGACCGTTATGGATGACGTTTTATCAACAAAAATATATTTTGTATTTTTTTTGATTTTCCTGTAAAAAGAAAGAAAGGGAATGTAAAAGTGGGGCTAGAGAAGGGGGTAGAGTCTGTCGTGCAAAACAAAGAAAAAATGAAAAAAGGAGAAGACAAAAGGAAAATATCGTATATATGTGTGAAATTGAGAAGACGAAGGAAGGAGGAGAAATATCACGAACTGGGAAAGATTATGATAATATTAGCAAGAATCAATTACAAATATGTAATCCCAACAAGAGGTCTTTATTCGGGATTGTGTCGCTAAATGTAAGATTTTCAGCAAAAGATTGTGAACAATAAATTGATGTCGACAGAATGCGAGTTAGTTTGATTGTAATGAGGGAGAGTAAGTCATGTGAATACGCAAAAGTAAAAAATTTTCCGTAGTAAGAGATTCTTCGAAGTATAAAGGTCATTTGAATTCTCTTCGCTTTAGATGGTCTTCTGGTGCCGGTAGGTTATCTTTCGAACTATGGGTGGGATATATTTAAGGAAATATATCGAGTTGCTGGAAGATGTTCTCAGTATATAACTTTTATTGTGCCTTGAAATATGTGTTTCTCTTTAATAGGCCTGACACTTTTCAATAGAGGCCATCTTTTAAAGAAATCCGAGATCAATTGTAAGAGGATGTCATAATAATTCTTGAATTTCGACTGCAAATAATTCGAATTGCGTTAATTTGGAGCGTTTTTAAAGCCTTAATTTCTGCATGTAGAAACGCCTTTTACAAAAATACACTTCCATATTATTTTTAATTAATGAAAAATCAGCAATAACAACAAAAGCGAAAACAGCAGGAGTAATAATTGCGATTACTAGAAAAGCAAGCCTGTGACGCATAAATCCGCACTTAAGCACACACACATATACTCACACGTAAATAGTACCAAAAAACAACTATAATTTTTTACAAACCACGTGACCGAGAAGAATTCTTTTGTCACGTTTTATATTTCATTAATCTCTCATAGCTATGGCAACGTGATTCTGCCGACGGTGGTGTCGGCCGCAATCCTGCAACTACGTGCGAATGAACAGGATATGTGGTGGTATCGGTCAAGGTGGCAGCGGATGCCGCCTTGTAATGTGACAAATGCGCTTCTTGGTATCGATAAACTGCTGCCGACTGCGCGCCATTTCACCGATAACTCAAGCTGTGACTTTTCCATTCGTTTGTTGTCCGGTTATTTATCATTCATCTCTAACACCCGAAGCTCCGAACTCCTTTCTTTACTTTCGCCCTTTACCTATAAACCTCTTTAACCCTCTTTATCGACATCTTTTCTTTCATTTGTGGGGAAAATGAACCCCACACCTCTCACACACGCATACTCATACACATAAACACAAAGCTCATGCAAGTGCACATGCAGACACTTACACGCACACATGTATATACATGCAAACCTTTTGCAAAAGTTTTCCTCAATTTAAACGAAGTTTAATACTTTTTTGTGTACTCAAAGAGTATTGGATTGTCTCTGTTCGCACCCTTATACTATACAAAGCCCGTACAACACATACACACACCTATACAAATTCACAGAAACTTGCTGCATGACATCACCGTGGTGACATTAATCACTTTGATATATCGAAAAGTTATATTGAGTCGAACTGAGTTGAAATGATTAGATTGTGTTGCGTTGCATTGCATTTTGAGTAAATTGCATTGGAAAATATCACACCCAGGGGGCGTAACCACCATCTTTTCAACAGCACCCACGATGAGCATCTGTGAAATATTGAACATTTCGAGAAGGTGAGGAGGGAGAAGATGATGGTGATGATGATGATGACAATAATGGTAATAGTGACGGTTTTGTTTTAACGGTTGCTTTTGCTGAATGAGAAAAACTCTGATGTTTATGTTAGAATGTCGCTACCAACAGATACTCTCCCGCACGTGTCGTGTCTACGTTGGTGTGTATATGCGCGTGTCAATATATCGTGTTACCATATGAGTTGGTCCGCTTCAATGGTGTTGTTGTTGTGTTTACTCTTCTCGATAGGATCGTCTTGTTTGTTTTTTGCGACGATAATGATGATGGTGTTGGTTCTCATAATCGATAACTGCGACGCACGGTGATGCGAAATATGAATCCATCGACCAAAATGCGATATCTTTTGAACGGATACGAACACTTAAATAATCTTTTGCGTTCGACATAGAAATGTTGAGATCTATCGGGTAAGCAATTTAGGTTTTGAGAATCTGTTTTGAAATTTTCATGCCACGTAATTGTAGAGGTTCAAATTAAATTGCGGGTTCTGAAGAAAAGTCTCTTCTTTAATTCTTTCAAACTGTATATCTCTGCAGAAGACGGTATTAGAAATTCCAACGCATTCAAAAGTTATTCAATTTTGACCAATGAATTTCCATTTTATGCCATCGTGTGACGGTAGTAGTAGTGTTGGTGCCGATTGAGGTGGTGCGGAATTGATTGCAGTGATGAATATTGTGATATATAAAATATTGCTTTGCATTTTGGTTGAATAAACGAAATCTGGAATTCTACCAAAGTGACCAAATCGAGAAGACCAAGCACGGAAAGAAGAGGGAGCCGTGAAGGAAAGCTGCGATGTGTTGCTGATGATGATGGAAAAGGGTAAATATTTGTACAACTGCTAGGAAAGGAATACGGTATATTCAAGGTAGAGAAGAGGAAATCAATCAATCATGCGATTGTATGATATTATATTATTATATTTCTTTTTTAGTTCTTTTCCTTTTAAAAGAAAATAATTCTTTTAAAATCCTTTTCTTCTTCTCAAATATTCGCCCCAGTTACTAACAATTGAACCTAAGCTTATATCACCTACTGCATGCATATGATCTACTGCATATACAGCTTGCCTTTAGAGACAATTACTACCACTGACATTCGGAACAATCAGGACAATCAGTCAGGTTGCAGTTGCAGATCATACACTCGGAAGATGGCTTTAGTGAAATTCGACCTTCATTGGTGATGAAAATGTAATAAATTGATAGGATGTCATAATTTTTTGTTTTCTCTGGAATTTAAAAAAAAATTCAAGTTTTTCTTTTAATCTTTTAATAATTGCTTTAATGTTGATTTTACTTATCAGTCGCCTCCCCTTCCTCAATGGGTGTTGCTGTTGTTTTTGCTGTTTTCACATAAAAACCTCTCTTACCAATAAAAGTCAGTGCTGCCAAATGCTAAACAAATTTTCTGATTTCCTTCGGGAATGAATGCTGCGCACTTCCCGCCATGCAAACACAAAAATGTTGGGCTTTGTTTTTTTTTTTGTTTTTGTTTTAGATAAACAAAACGGGTGGCAGCTACTCGCCGGAGCCACTCGGGTAGTAAGGAAACCCAGACGTTTGGTATTTGTGTGTATATTTTTTGTAGACTTTGGTTTGCATGCAATCTGTATTTTCCTTTGCGGTTCCATCGTGTTGAAAATTAGATTTCCTTCCATCTCTTCAATTGTTTTTACTCCTCCTCACTCTTACGGCCGACAACCTAACATTCTCTATTCTCCAACACATAAAAACCCAAAGGTGGTCTAACTTCTTCATCTGATGAAAATGTTTGCAAATAAAAAATAATGAAATCAAATAAAAAACAAAAAATAAATTTTTGAAATTCCTTTTATTGTCGTCGGTGCTTTTGCGGTATTTGCATTTTGTCTCTTCATTAGTTGTCGAAATTCACGACTCATCAGCAACACTTGCGGCAGCAACGGAAACACAGCGTTGGCAGTACCAACACATGTGACAACGCCATCAAGAATAACAAAAACTGAGAGTTTCCGATTATATTTATTTATCTGTTTTTGGAGAATGAGTGAAATTTTTTGGTAATTTTTCGGTCAATGATTGACATCGTTGCTGTCTTTATTTGATTTCAAGTTTCTTTTATCGTCGTTTTCGCCTCCACGTTTTATTCATGATTTTTCCAATAGGGGCAAGTATCCGAGGGGTTGTCTGTACCCACAACAGCTGACGACGCATTTGAGATTTGATGACGTTGTGTGCGGTGCAACGGACGATATGGCAGCGATGCTGCTGCTACTGCTGTGGCTGCTGCCACTTCTATTGCCTCTAGGGTTTCGATAAAGCTAAGCTGAATTTAACTTCACCAAGCACTGCCTGTGGCGTCACATGATGCTGAATACTGATTATGATGATGATGAAAGGAAAGGTGGAAAAGATCGCGGTCAATAATATGGTGGTACCAATTGTTAGTGTCGCAAATGGTGACGATATTGTCGTTGATAAACTGTCGTTGATATTGTCGGCATGGCAACTATCTAGTCCTCTTTCATGCCACCCCTTCGATACAGTTTACTGGATTCAGAGACTATTGACTTTTCCTCAGCTATTTTACTTCTCCCCAGGCCTCTTTCTTGCAACACCCTCTTTTCATATAGCCTCACTGTGGATTCTGTGATGAAAATTGGTTGTGGATGAGATGAAATGAAACGAAATAAAATGGAAGAAAAGGCAAAACCAAAGGCAAATAAGAAAATTAATGAAATGATTTCCGAGGATATTTCTCTTTCTATAAGCGTGGCAGCAAGGATATGCTTCTGGAATTTAAAAATTCTGAATTCGTGCAAAGGATGAATGCAATATGGTTTCCATTTGGTTTCCAACAAAGAAAAGAACAGAAATTTAAACTAAAAGGAATGCATTCATTTACGTGCATTGACATTTAAGTTCAAAAAATAAATTTTAATTCAATTCAAATTTGCTTTCTTTACTAAAACGAGTCAATGTAAATAATTTCAATTTTTAAGGAAATGTTTAAAAATGTTATCAATTCGAAAATGGTTAGTGACAGGCGAGATTTCAAACTGAACCAAACAGAAACAAACCAGTTTCTGTTCACCCAAGTCGATACAAAGAGAAAAATAAAAATTAAGTATAGAATACACCCAATTGACTGACACACAAAGAAACAAATATTTTTACAAGTAAACGAACAAACAAGCAAGCACATCTGAAAAACAAACTCACTTTATAGAAAGCTATAAGCAGGCACATTCTTGTAAAGGAATTGAATGCAAAGTGAAACCAAATACCTCACAAAAAATGATGTAAACAAAATTGCAAAAACATCCACAAACAAACAAACATATTTCCAACTGAACACACAAGCACCCACCAACATACATTTACATGGAAATTAAGAACAAACAAGTAAAATTACTCACAAACACAGAGCCAAGCAAACGAAGCAAACAACAAACAAACCACATCAAAAATGAGAGAGAAATAAAATAGACTTTTGAGCAAACTTATTAAGGAATATGTTAGCAAACAAATTCACTTAAGAATAATTCCAGTAGAAGAAAACCAACTCGCTTTCAAGCAAAATAAGCAGCTAAAAAGTTAAAAAATAAAGCTTGCTGTTAATTAACAACAAGTGGCAAATGTTTGACTTGCAACGGCAAATAACAATACAAAAGGCAACAGCGACAACGTCACCCAACCAGTTACATTAGTTTCACCTCAGAGTAAAATTTACCTGACATAAAACAAGAAGTTTAAGTAAATAAAAGATAAAGTTGAAAATGAGGAAGAAGATGAATAAACTAGAAAATCGAAGAAATTCCGCATTTCCTGCGATTGACAAAATATTCGCGAATTGTTTGAAGCTGAAAAAGACGAGACAGTTATTGTGATTTTATATACGGTGATTTGTTTTAATACTGATATTTTGCCATTGCTGTAATTTTCGTTATTCTCTTTTCTGCTTATCCGTAATACTGTAATTACCAGCGCCATTAATTTAGCTTTGATTTCGGTTCAGTTTATCTTCAGCTATAGCGTTTGTGAAATACTTTACGACGACTTTGTGACAATATCCTTCCGTTTCTTTGAACCCTTGATGATGAAGCAATTTGATTCAACTTCTTATCCTTTTCCGCAATTTTTCCTTTTTAATTTTTCTTTGTTAGTTCCGCGTTCATCACTCTCTCCCTACCACTCCCGCGCCTTTTATGTTTATCCTTTTACTTTATTGAAAATTCAAAAGTTATCATCGTATCGATAGTCGCATACACTTTTATTTAATCGATTGGTTGAGTTCATTTGCCCTTAGAAATCAGTGGAGTTTTAGCAGGATAACTTTTGCTATAAGTATTTCATGCATTTACCCATCTTTGACTATCATCATAATCTTCTTCTTGTCGTGCTCTACTCATTCCTCGATAGTCTTTTTGTTTTCTTTAGAAAAGTTTCGAAAACTCAAACCATTTTGCCTGCATCTGTCCCAAGGTTGGTTCGTTGGTACTTAATTGTTAAAAACACACAAATAAGTGCACACACGTAGGCGCACACATACACACACGTTATAAAAGTGATTTCCTTTCCGCATTAAAATCGATTTTAATCTACGAAACGAAAGAGGTTTGTTATAAGCCGCAATTTAGATTCGTTCGAAATAAGTGTACTGAAGGAGAAGAAGATAAGAAGGAAATGAATAACAAGAGGAAGAGTGAGAATAGAAGTGAGAGCATCAACCGTTTACCTCGTTTCTGAGGTAAATTTTATAAGTGTTTACCTTATTGTTTTTAAACTGAACAATTTCTTAAATGGATTGCGGCGTGGTAGGATTTAACAGTGGAAAACTTTATTATTTTGTTTACTTAAAAATACGGGAAGTGAAAAATATGGAATATAAAATAATTTATGAAATTTGTTTATTAAAAAAATTTCTCAACAAGAGCAACCGTCATAGTTATTTTTTTGTTTACTTTACTAATTGATACAAATAATTTTATGCACTACAAATGGAAAAACTATGTTAACATCTCTGTAATTTGGGACTCTTTTCTTTTTCCTCCTCTTCTTTCAAGGGCTATAGTTAGCTGATTTCTTGCGTAATCGTAATTTACCCTTCAGGAAATGAGAAGTGTGTTTGTCTTTTCCTTCTAAACTTTTATGAACAATTTTTTGTTTGTTTTGTTTCGACAGAATTGTCAGTCAAAGTTATTTAGGTGCTCACCTATTCCGATTCACTCACGTTCCAACTCAATTTAATAATCAGTTTTCTGCTTCATTAATTTTCCTTTCCTTGTTTTTATTGCTGCCCTTTTTACTACTTCTCATCCTCCTTCCTATCTTTCCCTCCCATCATACTTTCGATATGGGTGGGCACAGTAAAAAATCAATAAACAAAACAACACAAAAAATTTTAGTCCCCCCTCAAAACCGTTACATCCAGAATTAGTGGTCAATCAATATATAGTGGTAAGATCTAAAGTCCTAAACTTTTTAAAAAGTTGTCCATATTTTTGTTGTTGTTCATTTCTTCTGGGATGGACTGTATTCACATCATTAGGACAGAAAACAGAATCGAGAGAAAGATAGACTGCATTCTTTTGCAAGGCAAAAGCACCCCAAGAGAGTTTCGTTTATTTTTTTATCGTCTTTACTTAACCGAAGTGATCCCTTAAGTTGATCTACGGCTTTTGTTTCATTCATTATTTCATTCATTATCGTCTATTGCAATATATATATATATATATATATATATATATATATATATATATATATATATATATATATATATATATATATATATATATATATATATATATATATATATATATATATATATATATATATATATATATATATATATATATATATATATATATATATATATATATATATATATATATATATATATATATATATATATATATATATATATATATATATATATATATATATATATATATATATATATATATATATATATATATATATATATATATATATATATATATATATATATATATAAGTTAACACCAAATATTTTAACACTTAAAAAATAAAATTAAATTCATAAATAAAGTGAAAAAAGTCACAAAGCTGACGTTGCTCAACATTCCAACTGCAACTCAGCTTTGTTCCCATAAAAAGTGCAGACTGCTGACGTTGCGGCTCCAGTTGCTCAACATTCCAACTGCAACTCAGCTTTGTTCCCATAAAAAGTGCAGACTTAGCGTCCGGAAGTTTGCAAGCGCAGAAACATGATCACGAGGTACATTCATGCCTGCGGTAACTTGTTAAGGTAGTTAATAAGAAATAATCACTTGCATTTAGACTTTTGAATAATAAAGAAGTTGTTTGGATAACACCGAACAACTAAAAAATATTTTTTTTAAATAAAATTTCCTAACGAGAAATTAATTGGCGCCCAACGTGGGGCCCGCGGTTCGAATAATAAATAAAAAGTTCCTTTAAGACGGAAACGTCAAGAAAATTTTAAGTGTAAATTTTATCCTGCGATTAAATTCGTAAATTTTCCGCGAGGTCGTATAAACCCAAGGACTAGATCAACATACTGTCCTGCAAAAGTCTTAGAAGCAGAAAGGAGGCCCCCGAGTAGCTGATTCAACACAGAGGAAAGGGAGTTAGACAACGATCAACAGCCGCTGTTTCTACCTTTACAACGTAAAAGGATGCAAGTCATAAAATTCGTACTGTAAGTTAAGATTTTAAGATATAATCACAATAAGTGAGACAAAAATTTGTGAAAGAAATTCAAAAAGAGAAATTTTAAAAGAAATGAAAAATATTCAGTTGAATATAAAAGTATATTGAGAAAATTAAGCAAAGAAGCTTAAGTGTACAAAAAAAATTTTAAGTGAAAAAATCTTAAAAGTAATCGAAGAAATTTTATAGCTTAGAGAGGTGAAAGTTTATTGGTGAAATTTAAAGAAACTTCAGATAGCTGATTATTTCTGAAAAGTTGTACTGTAAAATTCATTATTGAAGTATTTCCAGTTCAAATTATCGTTTGATTTCTGTTCAAATTTATAGTTTGGTGCTTAGTGCTTCATTTTTGTGATACTCTTTTTTCCCTCCTGAATAAAAATAGTAAGAAATATAGAGTAGAACGTTGGTACAAAGCTTAAGAATCCTTACTGTCCTTCAGACTCTTTCATTGACTTGTAAGTTTTTAATTTTTACGAATGACTGAAAGCCCTATAGACGAGATAACAGAAAGGCTTAACAGAACGCTAACAATGACACAAGCCAGTAGGTCCACTACTGCTCCCACTCTTCCGGGACTCAATGAAGTTCAAAGAGAGCAGATTAAACAAATGATAGAAAGCATGGTAAAGTCTGATGGCGACGGTTCGTTGGACGAAGGTACGGACCAACCTATAGGTGCGCTTACCTCAAACTTAGAGGAACTTGATAAAGTTCCAGATATTGTACGCACTATACGAGAGTTTTCTGGTAAGCCTGGTGAATTTAACTCTTGGCGAAAGTCGGTCGATAGGGTGTTGGGGTTATTTAGCTCTTTGCGTGGCACAGGCAGATACTACGCAATTCTTCACGTTATTCGCACGAAAATAACGGGTGATGCCGACATGGCTTTGGAGTCGTATAGAACTCCATTAGATTGGGGTAGCATTAAAAAATGTCTAATGATGCACTACTCCGATAAGCGCGATATCGGAACATTGGAGTACCAAATGACGGTACTTTGTCAGGGGAATAGAACGATAAACGATTTCTATCAAGCTGTATATCAGCATCTTTCCTTAATACTGGACAAAGTTTCTTGTCTGGATTTGGAAGAGGCTAGCCTCTGTGCAATGACTAACACTTACAGAGAGAAGGCCTTGGACACATTTATAAGAGGTCTTAGCGGAGACCTTCCTCGCTTATTAAGCATTCGAGAGCCAACGTCCTTACCGCAAGCGTTGCACATCTGCTTGAAACTACATAACATGACGTTTCGTAGAAACTATGCCCATGGGCAGACATTTAGAGCAGTATTTGCGAAAGACAACATCAGTTCAACAAATTCAAATGACAGTCATAAATTTTATCCAGAATTAGCCCATACTGGTGCCACCACTTCTTTCAGACCAGCGATTCCTCCACGTTATAATCCTGTAATGAATTTTAATCGAAATGTGCAACAAAACGGCTATAATAATGGATCTCCGGGACAATTAGCCCGGCCTCGATATCAAAGCGAAATGAATAATCATCAGAAACTGCCTTTTGTGGAACCGATGGAAGTGGATCGTTCGATTCAGACGAAAAAGATTAACTATATGAATCGACCTCCCAGTAATCAATATCCTAAACGGCCTGCTGGCGATTCTTTCCAAGGACCAATTAGCAAGATGCAAAGAAACTTCCACATAGATGTCAATTATGCACCTCAAGATCCATGGGGTGATTGGACAAGTTACCCTCTAGGAGGGGAGGAAGCTGGCATGACCTCAGCAAATGGAGAAGGAGATTGCTTACAGGATTACGTTAGGCAAGTTCCAGACGAATCGGCAATCTGTGCGTTAAGCGAAGAAGACCAATCAGACAATGTTCAGCCTGTGGTTAATTTTTTAGATTAAACTGTTCCTCGTTGCCGTACTTTGAGGCGAGAACGAGGGACGGAAGAACAATAACCTTTTTATTAGATACAGGTAGTAACAAAAACTATATACGACCAGACCTGGTGAAAAATCCAAGAAAGAACGAAAATATATTCCTGGCTAAATCTGCCAACGGCGGAATCGAAATATCTCAACATACATTTTTAAACCTCTTTGGTATTGACGCACCGATTAAATTTTTTCTATTGCCAAACTTTGATTCATTCGACGCAATATTGGGTAACGATAGTCTAAAAGAACTCTCTGCCGTTATTCATACCTCCGAAAACTATTTTACAATTAAAAACGGTCAGAAAATTATTATCAAACAACGAGCTTCACAAAGCGTAAATAGTATAGAGCTACATACGCAACATTTAAGTGAAGGACAAAGAACAGCACTTGAGGCCATCGTAGAGCAGCATAGACATTTATTTGCTGAACCAGACGAAAAACTAACGTATTCCACTGTGGTAGTAGGTGAAATAAGAACGGAAAATAAATCTCCAATATACGCAAAAAGCTATCCGTATCCTATGGCTCTAAAGGAGGTCGTAGAGGGGGAAATTAAACAACTACTGCGCGATGGCATTATAAGACCATCGCGGTCGCCATATAATTCGCCGATTTGGGTTGTCCCAAAAAAAAAAATAACTCCAATGGTAAAAAGAAATTCAGGTTGGTTGTGGATTTTAGGAGACTGAATGCCATGACAATAGCGGACAAATATCCAATTCCTGACATTAATGATGTTCTTGCCAACCTTGGGGGGAACCTGTATTTTACTGTCCTAGACCTCAAGAGTGGTTTCCACCAGATTCAACTTAAGGAAGAAGATAGGGAAAAAACCGCTTTTTCCGTCAACAACGGAAAATATGAGTTCACTCGACTACCCTTTGGGCTTAAAAACGCCCCAGCTATTTTCCAGAGAACACTGGACGACATATTGCGACATTTAATTGGCAAGATATGTTACGTATATGTGGACGACATTATTGTTTTTAGTAAAGACGAAAAATCCCACTTAAGGCACGTTAATGAGGTATTTCAAACCCTAGAAAGGGCTCACATGAAAATCCAACTGGATAAATGTGAATTTTTTAAACGGGAAGTAGAATTTCTGGGATTCGTCGTATCAAAGGATGGAATTAAAGCTGATCCGAAAAAGGTAGAGTCAATACTAAAATTTGATTACCCAACAACTCTAAGAGAACTTCGTTCGTTCCTGGGCTTATCCAGTTATTACAGGCGTTTTATAAGAGGATATGCCGACATTGCAAAACCCCTTACTATCCTGTTGAGAGGAGAAGAGGGTCGCGTGTCAAGGTCTGCATCTAACCGTACAAGGGTTTGCCTAAATGACATGGCAAGGAAAGCCTTCAATGACTTAAAGAATGCGTTAGTCTCCAAAGAAGTAATCTTATCATACCCTGATTTTAATAGCGAATTCCAGTTAACTACAGATGCATCTAGTTTCGCTATCGGCGCCGTACTTAGTCAAAATGACAAACCAATTACGTTTATCTCGAGGACACTTAGTCAGACGGAAGAAAACTACGCTACCAATGAACGCGAAATGCTGGCCATTATTTGGTCGCTTGGGTCCCTGCGTAATTACTTATACGGTTCAAGAAAAGTTGTAATTTATACTGACCATCAACCGTTAACTTTTGCCCTCAGCAATAGTAACCATAATCACAAAATGAAGAGGTGGAAATGTATTTTGGAGGAATATAACTACGAATTGAGGTATAAGCCAGGACGGGCAAATGCGGTGGCAGACGCACTGTCCAGAAATATGGCAGAACTCAATATTCTTGAAAATCATGGAAGCTCATCTACGGCAACCCAACACAGTGCAGAAAGTTCATCAGAAAATTTGATACCTAGCGTTGAAACTCCAATCAACGTATTCAAAAACCAACTATTCATCGAAGTCGGCGTAACACCCTCGTATCAGTCCAAAATCATATTTCCAGGAGTTCACCGGCATCTTATTGTCGAAAGGGAATACAGTGATGAAAAACTCATTAATATTCTTAAAAGGTACCTCAACCCATCGGTCGTCAATGGTATTAAAACTGCAGAATACATAATGGGTAAGATACAAAAATTATATCCAAACCATTTTTCCAGTTATAAATGCAGATTCACACAAAGGGTTGTCAATGATATAGTATCGAGCAGTGATCAGGAAAATATCATATTGGAGGAGCATAATAGAGCGCATCGTAATCACAAGGAAAACCGAGAACAAATTATGGAAAAATGCTATTTCCCAGGCACGACAGGGAAAATAAAGAGAATTATTAAACTATGCTCAACATGCAGGGAAAACAAATATGAGCGACATCCAAATACGATGGAGTTAAAAGAAACACCAATTCCAACTTATCCTGGGCATACGGTTCATCTTGATATTTTTTCAACTGACCATAAAATGGTTTTAACTTCTATTGACAAATTTTCAAAATTCGCTAAAGTGAAATTATTGTGTGGAAGATCTGTGGAAGACGTTAGGAGACCCCTTAGGGAAATTATTTTTTCGTATGGAGTACCAAAAAATATCGTCATGGACAACGAACCCTCGCTAAATTCGCTGTCTATTATGTTTATGTTAAAGGACGATCTGAGGATAAATGTCACTACAACACCGTCCTACAAGAGTGAGGTAAATGGTCAGGTGGAGCGTTTTCACTCTACATTGACAGAAATTATGAGATGCCTTAGAGAAGATGGTATTTCAAGAAATTTTGAGGAGTTGCTAGAAAGATCAGTTAACGAGTACAACCATACAATTCATTCAACCACTAATAGAAGACCAGTCGACTTATACTTCGGAAGAACGGTTGACTTTTCACCACAAGACATAGAAAGAACCCGACAGTCAAATATTGAAAGACTAAAAGAAAAGCAGGAAAAGGACTTAGCTTATCATAATAAAAATAGGAAACCCATTAAAGATTATTTACCAGGGCAACTAGTTTACGTAAGATGTAACAAACGATTAGGAACTAAATTGAGCAAACGTTTTAAGAATGAAATTGTTAAAGAAAATCGCGGCACTACTATCGTAACAGAAAGCGGACGTGCGATACATAAAAGCCACATACGAAATTAATTTACACACTTATAACTTTTATTCACTTCTAGACTACTGGTAGCGACCGTTGCGGCAAACTTAAATATTCTGGACTACTCTAATGCCAGACTTATAACTATCCATACAGGAATGGCAAGAAAGCAGAATGGTACTTTCAAAATTATACATTCAATCGACCTTGGGCAATATAAAGACTTGATAGACAATCTTGAGTCAATGATCATTGCAAATATTACATATAGACATCCGCTCCGTCCGTTTTTACTACAGCAAACTTTCGATATAAAAGGGATTATTAAACGCCTGAGTCCGTCCGTCGTAAAGCGATCAATTGATTTTATCGGTACAGCATGGAAGTGGCTTGCCGGTACCCCAGACAAACACGATTTTGAAATTTTGGCCCAAAAAATAACAAATGTTATTGAAAATAACAACAGACAAATGATAATAAATGAAATGAGTATCAAAAGAATGCAAGAAATATCCGATATTACCAATGAAATATTGAAAGATAAAAAAGAGGAATCAATCGTTGAATTAATGTCTAAGATTGAACACAAATTAAATTTGATTGAAAAAGAACTGCAAAATATTGAATATGCCATAGAGTGGGCGAAAGTAAATGTTGTAAACTCCTTTATTTTTTCGAAAACAGAAAGTGAAAATTTAAATAATGTACTAGAAAGTTATGGTATACCAACATTTGGCATAGACGAACTGCTAACCTTTGGAAATGTTAAAATTGTAACGAATAGTAAAGAAATTTTGTATATTCTAAGTATTCCAATAACACAAAAAGATTTCTGTGAAACATATTTAGTAAAACCTGTAAAGTTTGGCAACTTAATAGATAAAATTGAATTCGATAAAATTTTAAATTGTAACAACGCTTTGTTTGGCATAAAAAATAATTGCAAGAAATATAATGAATTAACTATATGTAATGAAAAGGATATTGTCATGTTAAAAGAAAATTATTGCATAACCGGTCTTTTTAAGAATAAAATAAGTAACTGCACCCAGGTGAACAATGAGCATGTGCCCGACGTAGAAGAAATCGGAGAGGATATGCTTTTGCTGAATCAATACAACGGCAAGATTGCAACAGGCGCTGAGGAAATGGAGTTGAATGGGACGTACTTGGTTAAGCACGCTAATATAACAATAAGCATTGCTGGTCGTAATTACTATTCCCGCGAAATAGGTGGCAATAAACCTCTCCCAGCTCCCCTACAACCAAGGGCGATTGGTAAAGAAACAGAAGAAGTTCTATCGTTGGAGAGACTGCAGAAACTAAATATTGGAAATATCAAGCGACTAGAGCTACTAGAATCAAAAAATAATGTGCTAATAGTGATACTCTCCCTTATTACCGTTATTGTCTTTGGCATAACTATGGGTATTAAGATTTGGAGAAAATATATCCAACAAAGAAAAGAAGTAAAAGAGCAACCCTTGGAAGATGCAGAAGAAATACCGCAAAAGAAAGATGTTATTAAGAAAAAACAGAGAAGCATTTACAACGTGCGGTCATTCTAAACAATCGGGACGATTGTATTTGAAGGGGGAGGAGTTAACACCAAATATTTTAACACTTAAAAAATAAAATTAAATTCATAAATAAAGTGAAAAAAGTCACAAAGCTGACGTTGCTCAACATTCCAACTGCAACTCAGCTTTGTTCCCATAAAAAGTGCAGACTGCTGACGTTGCGGCTCCAGTTGCTCAACATTCCAACTGCAACTCAGCTTTGTTCCCATAAAAAGTGCAGACTTAGCGTCCGGAAGTTTGCAAGCGCAGAAACATGATCACGAGGTACATTCATGCCTGCGGTAACTTGTTAAGGTAGTTAATAAGAAATAATCACTTGCATTTAGACTTTTGAATAATAAAGAAGTTGTTTGGATAACACCGAACAACTAAAAAATATTTTTTTTAAATAAAATTTCCTAACGAGAAATTAATTTATATATATATACATATATATATATATATATATATATATATATATATATATATATATATATATATATATATATATATATATATATATATATATATATATATATATATATATATATATATATATATATATATATATATATATATATATATATATATATATATATATATATATATATATATATATATATATATATATATATATATATATATATATATATATATATATATATATATATATATATATATATATATATATATATATATATATATATATATATATATATATATATATATATATATATATATATATATATATATATATATATATATATATATATATATATATATATATATATATATATATATATATATATATATATATATATATATATATATATATATATATATATATATATATATATATATATATATATATATATATATATATATATATATATATATATATATATATATATATATATATATATATATATATATATATATATATATATATATATATATATATATATATATATATATATATATATATATATATATATATATATATATATATATATATATATATATATATATATATATATATATATATATATATATATATATATATATATATATATATATATATATATATATATATATATATATATATATATATATATATATATATATATATATATATATATATATATATATATATATATATATATATATATATATATATATATATATATATATATATATATATATATATATATATATATATATATATATATATATATATATATATATATATATATATATATATATATATATATATATATATATATATATATATATATATATATATATATATATATATATATATATATATATATATATATATATATATATATATATATATATATATATATATTCGCAGAAATGGTACGTTTACGCCACCATCGACATCCGCTCCACGATATCCAATTTCACCAAATCACAATCGAAATACTGACATTTTTGACACATTATTACCTCTCCTGCCACCTACAATCGCTTGTAAACTTTATATGCTCATTCTTCCCACTCCGCGGAATTATTTCAGTCTACACCGCG
Source organism: Physocephala rufipes (assembly GCA_963966595.1). Classification (NCBI taxonomy): domain Eukaryota; kingdom Metazoa; phylum Arthropoda; class Insecta; order Diptera; family Conopidae; genus Physocephala; species Physocephala rufipes. The sequence goes on along the minus strand of OZ016503.1, from coordinate 1,395,069 downwards.
GCGCCAAGATTTCTACGCGTCTATGTTTTACTGTTTATGAGAATGTACGACGCGCTGAAGCTGCTGCCGTTGTTTCTGTTATTGCACCCAAGCACTCGAGCATTAAACTAAGTGTCGCCATATGGATTCCTAATGTAAGTGTTGCACTCGTTATCGTTGTTGTTGTTAGTATCAGTCTGCATTTGTCATTCCAACACACTGGTTCACGCTCGGGATGTTGTTACCGCGACTGCTTTCGTTCATTTCACTTCAATGACCTTTGTGAACGCAGTGCAACGACCCCTTGACTAGATATCATAAGCGATTGAAGGGGACTATTTTATATGCCCCCCTAGATAAAATGATCGCACAAACATGGTTTAATATCGGTTGACAAGGGAAAGGAGAGAGAGAGAGAGGTACAACCACTACCTAAGAGAAAATATAGTTATAAAGAATCAATTTAAATCTCACGAAATGTTTAGTTTGCTGACAGGATGTAGAGCTATTAAGCCGTTCTATGATTCACCAGATGAATTTGGATTTTTGGCCAGATTGATCTTGGCAAACTTTAGAAAATATATCTAAAAAATACACAGAGTATAAAAATGGGTCATATATCGCTCGTCCAAGGTATTATAGGGTGAAAGCATCAACGCCTCTGTTGTTTGGAGGTGGACCATTGTATGCGTAGCCTTGAAATGTTTAGAGTGTGTGGGTTAAAAGCACTGAAATCATTCTGCCATAAATGTTCATTCAATCTTCGCTATCCATCCTTTTCCGACTTACTGAAGTCGTTTTTAACCCCTTTGTCTTTATTCCCATCATACCTATCGACAGAACTGCTAATGCAATTGTCCTTTGGAGAGATGGTTTAATTAAGTGCCAAAAGCAATGTTTCTTATCAAGGAACAAAGAGACAACCAACAAACAAACGGGCAAACAAAGGAGCTTACAATTTGATACAAGAAGCATAGATTTATGTCTAAATGTACAGGGTGCCACATAGAAAGCAGTCACCGAGCACAAATCAACGCTTATAAAATCGTTCAGGTGTGATCCCTAATATCTCATCATGTTATTATCCCGGAGCATTCATTCAACCTTAAAGAAGTTGTAATACGGTAGTAATTTTCGCTGTAGAGGCATGCCTCTTATTTGTTCATTGATTCTGAAGCCAGCTCTGAAAATGGTTTGTGTCTTTTATTACTCATTACACCCTGTACAAAGCGATACTGTAGTAAGTACGATTTGGTTTATCTCTATCTGTATGACTATTTGTATCCGGACAAGTGTGGAAGTAAGGATGTGAGGAAATTCAAGTGAGGAAATTACGGCTCGAGATTAATGGCTGTTTGTCATTGTCAGCTTAGTAAATACACATGTCCACAGGAGTACATACATACGAAGGCATGAGCACTTCTACATAAACACTTAAGCATACCTCGACACATAAATGCATTCATTTGAACTTACCTTCACAAAACTGCCGTCAGAACTCATTTCGGAGAAATTCGTTTGTTGTTGTTACTGGCCACCAATGATGTAGTGATGATATTGTTGATGTTAGTGGTGTCGAATTTGTTGTCAATGCTGGTGGATATCCGATGCACATTTACTATTTTTTTGCAAAAAGCACACATTTCTTTAACTTTAATATTACATCACACTTCTTTAATTATTATTTAATCTTCCTCTTATTATTAAACTTTTCGCCTTTACCATTTATATGTATTCGCATATGAGACACATATATATGTCCATGCATCATTTATTTAAACGAACACTTTTCATTCTAGTTCACTTTATTATATTAAATTTATCATAACGTGTTCTTGACCTTTCGTTATTTTCTGAATGAACGCGATTGGGAGAGACAATGAACGAGGGAGAGTTAGAATGGTTTACACGAATTGATCCGCGAAGAACATATTTCTTATTTAATTATTTTGTACAAAGTTCTTCATTTGTGTAAAAAAAGCTTACTGGACTCCCGTCTTCTGCTTTCTTTCGCTTAAAATTTTAAATAAATAAAGCGATTGATTAATTAGTTTTTCACTTCAAATATATAATTATCCCGCCTTTCTCTGTTTGACTTGCTCTTTCTCCTTCTCTCTATCTTTCATTCTCTATTATTTTTTTTCTCCGCAAAAAAATTTCACTTTATCTGTTATGACTTCTACGTATTTCTATCTATTTTATTTCGCTTTTAATTATTTTTCTCAAATTTTTGAATAATTAGATTTTATTTAAAACTGTTGACAATTTCTGGAAACTACAAAAAACATGATTTGTTTTTTTGTTACATTTTTTCCACAAATCTAAACAAAAGTTCATCCATCCATTCATCTGCTGATGCGCCACCGCCTGTCAGTTCAGAGTTTGTGAAAGTAATTTATTTACTCGACTAGAAAATAAATAAGAAAATAAAAAAAGAATTAAAACACGCAAGTGAACAGCAAGTAAAAATAATAAAAAAGCCAAAAAATCAAGCCAGGAGACAAAAACACAAACAAAGAACTACAAAAATAACTGACAAAAACATTAACTTTAACGACTGCGTTTCGTAATAAACAGGTCATCGTATCGTAATTTTATCTGATGGTTTTGATGGTTCTTTTCAAGGAAACAGCCAACCAACCGAAAATTGTCTTACAAATATATTTGCGCTACTTGTTGTTGTTGTTATTATTCCGTCTTAATTTTCTTATGGCAAACGTATCTTACTTGGTACTCTTTGACATTCATTAAATCTGACAACATATTCTCTACAATTTTTTAATTCTGGTAAATTCTGACTTTTATGTGCATGAATTTTTGGTCGGATGAGAGTGCAGGATTCCTTTGTATTAGCTTTAAGCACAAACACATGTATATATATCCTGAATCGGCTGATGTCAGTTATACAATTTTCTACTAATCCGTTTCGCTACTGTTTGGGCTTCTCTACATGTGTTTTAACTCGAAAGTAGTTGCAAAAAATAGTTAATAATACAATAATATGAGTTTGATTACATAAAATCCTTAAGTGAATATTTTTTACAATAACTGAAAATTATAAAAAGATTATTTGTTTAAAAATTGTGTTTTCTGATGGGAGAGTCATCGACTAATTTCGTAACAACTACGCTGCATTTTCGTTCAATATTTTTCAACAATTGTAGAGTATAATTGTAGACAATGGTTTAATTCCCGGTGGAGTTTAAATGTCCACGATGTCAGTTTAATTTTTCATCACAGTTCTGACTCACTTTTTGTGGCTAATGCATGAGTTGTATCAGAACTGTCGGCATATCACCAATTTTAAATGACACGTCACAAAAAATAAACTAATGTTGCTAAATCCCTTCATCAAAAGTTTTTGATGAACGCATTCGACAAATTCGGAAATATCCTCGCCAATTTATTGCTAGCAACGGTATAGCATAAAGGAAACTATACCGGAATTTTTAGATTTCACGTGACCAGCAGACGAAGCTGATTCGGAAGACATTTAAGCGTCACTACCTGTTTTCTGCTTTCAAAAGTGACTTTACACATTGCACCACGCCTTCATCCTTCTTTGCAATTCAGCAAGGCTTAATTCATTGTGCTTCGATCGCAAGGAAACTACGTTTAACATTTTGTCATTTACACTTTTCAAACTATTCACTGACAATCTCATTTTCGTTACTTTCATTGTTCGTTTTTGTGCTCGTAGTTGTTGTTGTTTTCCTCGCTCCTACTTTTGTCATGTGCTGTTATTACTTTCGTAGCTGTTGACGATGCAAGGAGCTTCTCGCCACTGTTGGCAGCTTATGTCAAGACTTTATTCAGTCTTCTTCTCTCTCAAAATTGCTATAGATCACGTTGCTATTACTGGTATCACTACTTCTATTAGTAGTACTACCATCAGTCCTAATGTTGTCCTCACTTATGCGGTTACTTTCATATTCAGAATTTCAGCCCTGATGCTGCCTTTTTCTTTGACGCTGTTGCAACTGCTGTAGTGGTTATCGCTGTCATTTTTGATACGCTTAACGCGTTTTCCGTTGTTTCTGGTTATATTGTTGCCTTTTGTAGTTTTTTCCATGCGATAAACTTTTATTGAGTTGCGTTGAATTCTAAAACTAAAACTTTTGCAAGGGATGTAATCGGAAATGATGTCGCTTAAATACGCTACATTGCTTTACTGATGTCGCTGTGCTTTCTATCGCACAAGGAATGAAACGAAAGGTTGCAATTTGTCACAACAACAAATGAGAAAAACAAACACCATGCACGGAACTGCGGAATAATGGAATGAAATGAGGCTCCGGGTGAAAATTGATTTCGATTAGTGCATTTTAATATATAAATGAATCTGAAGGGACAGTTGCAGTAAGAATGCCCGATTGTTAGTAATGTTGCCGTTGTTGTTAGTAAATTTATTAATAATCATACCACGTTACTCGTTTTTGTGCTTTGTTTGCACAACTAACAAAATAATGTGAGGGTAAGCGAAAGCAATAGATACCACCATCAGTATCAGCCATAGAACCAACAAACACCAGCGCATTTATCGCGCACATAAAAATATATTGCTTAGAAAATAATAAAAGTGCAAGCAACAGTCCGAACTAATATAAAAGAAGGAAGCGTGGTAAATGTTTGAGCTTAAGGTCTCGAAATTCATCGGTGTTGGTGTACGTTATCGATACGCATGTACGATAAAAGAGCGGACAAACGGACACAGTCGATAAAATTCCCCAAGAAGTTCCGAATGTATTGATTCCATTTTTGAATTTTTGCATTCATTTATGCATTTTATTCAGGAAGTTTCCGAGAAATAGTAAATGAATCGCGGTGCTCAAGCTTCGCTATCATTTATGAATGTCTACTATTTGAAGATAATTCTAATGTACAGTAATCTCAATTCAATACCTATTTTCCTCTATACTCTTTGATTTCCTCTCTCTCGGAAGACCCAAACTTTTAAGCTTATTATGATATTTTCTCAAATACCGAATATTCATTAGCTAATTAAATGCATTTGTAATGACTGCATAAAAACGACGTAGTTGGTAAAAAATATACTAAGCATTAAAACATTACAAAAAGGAATTAAAACAAATGGCATACAGGCATACAGTCGAGAACACATACAAATGCATGTGCATACAACTGCTTGTACTTACACAGGCATTGATTCGAAGCTTATATCCGTATATACGCGTCGGACTCATATGATTTAATCGCATTTAGAGTAATGAAAATCAGAAACAGCAGAAAAAATGCGCTTACTGTCGACGATTTGAATGAATTAATGAATTACTGACTGACTGAATGTTTTTACTTTGCCGAATACGTCCATATGAACACATATAACGCAATGTTTAACAGCATACAATTTCGAGCGCGGGTGAAGAGACTGAGTTGATATATTTTATAAATACCTTACTCCTCATTTTCACCATAATAATGTAACTCAGTGGTGTATCGTCTGACTTATTTTAATACTTTGAATTTAGTAAAAATTTTAATCTTTAGGCAAACATCCAACCATATAAGCTTTTAGTCACCTTTCTAGTTGCTTCGTTTAAATCGCCGAGTTTTGCAATAAATCAGTAAAGTAGACAGTAAAGTCAGTAAAGACCAGTAAGACCAGTAAGTACCTGAGTCTCTTCAATGCATTTCTTGATTTTTTTTCTTACGGATATGAAATATAATTTTCAAAAACATGACTCTTCTAAGTGCTTGTGAATTTACACCAGTGGGTTACGCATTAAGGCTCTATTTGTCAGCTGGTAATCGCATTATTTTTGTTGTTGTTTTCCGTAATTTCAGTTGAATAGCTCTTTCACTGAAGTCTTCCTTTCGCAGTTCCTTAACGATTGCAGGGAAGAGAGAAAAGCATGACATTTTTAATTAAGCTAAGCCAGAAAAAATGTAGTCTATTAAGAGAAAGAATATGAGAGTAAAGAAAAGAAAATGCATTGCACTAAGGGCATCAACTAAATTATGGTCGCCATCAGCTTGCTTTTTTAGATTATTTTGTAGAGAGAAGAGATTATGATTAGTCGCAATAGCCGAGATGGAGGCAGAACTTATAGAACGGTACACCATTAATAACAACAACAACCACAACAACGCCAGTACTGATGAGCAATGTAAAAGCCATATCGTGGAGCAATATAATGACGATGTCGGGCTTTAGCATTATTCGAAAGCAACATGTAGGATGAATTAATGAATCCATACAAAATGATCACATTAAAAAGATATAGGATTCTATTTTGTTGGCCTTTGAAAAAGCTTCAACATTTCTGAAAAAGGAACGAAAAGTCTGTTGATATCATTGATGTTAGAAAAATTAACAAAATTATGTTGAAGAGATTTAAATAAATGCAGTTAACGTTTTGGGGTTTTAACTACTATACATTCTTTTGTTTCGTTTCCTCTAACTCCTACAATCATTTTTTCTATATTTGCTTTATTTTTTCTGAATTTTGGATGTCTCCGAATTTTCTTAATTATTTGCATTATCTTCTACATTTCACAATTTAATTTCTATAAATTATTGTTAAAACTGAATTTTGAAAAAATCTTTGATACTGTTTTATTTTTTATTCAGTTTTTCAGATTATTTTCATTTAATAAGGTGTTTTTACCTTTTTCAGCACTTGAGCACATGTCTCCCTCCATTCTAATCCCCCACCCGCTTTCTAAAACTGCATAATATTAAATGTTAACTAATTGGTGTCGCGAGCTGGTGAAATGTTTTCATTGTAGTATCCGTAAAAACCTTAACAAAAAAAACACACAAATTTATAACTCTCGATCTAAGCAAATACCTATAAATAACACTAGCTCCCATTCCGCCTCCCTCTTATTCCTTTTGAATTATTGTCTGTGTAATTATCGTTTTGTGGGAATGACAAGAACGAGACACTTGTTAACACAGAATACAATATCCTTTTTCATATTAAAATGTTGCTGACAACATGCAACCTACATGAAAAAATCGTCAATATACAACAAAAGAGTGGATATTGCAAAAAAACAAAACAGTGAAATCTGCCCGATGCATTGCATTGTCCAGCGCGTGTTCCAGGATTTATGCAGAAGAATGAAGTGTTTGGGGCCACCTGCAGTGAAGAATATTGGAAAATAATTACTTGTTACGAGTCAACAAGAAACATTAAAAAACTGCAACAGAAATGGCGAAAGCCGGCAAAAAATTTTGATATGCAACAAAAAGCCTGACAAAAAGACTGACGCCTGCAGAAATCGAAAATCATGGATTGCAGAGAAAAAGCAATTTAATTAAAATTAATTGAGTAGCGGTTCAGTTAGTGTTTGTTCTCAGTGTTCTTTTTATGTTTTGTATTCTTTGTTATTGAAGTTAAAAGAAATGAAAAACCGTCAAACAGTGAGTACGAAAATCAAAATAAAAGGAAAATAACATTTCTGAAAAAATGGATAAAATTAAAGGAATATAAGCCAACGGCTTGGTGGATATTAAAAAGGTAATAAATCCCTTAAATGAGAACTCCTTAGAGGTAAAACTAAAAGTTTTAAATTTTCGGCCTTTCTCATTAAAAATTATTAATATTTCATTTAATACTTGGCGATTCTATACGTTTGCAATTTTAGTAAAATCTTCGTCTATATGTTACGGATGCAGGTATAGAGGACGTCGGATGTAGAGGGTGTATTCTATGCCTTCCTCCATCCCTAAATGTAGTTTGCATTTTATTTTTATACTCCTCAATCAAAGGAGAAATTAAATTATATTTACTTTTTAATTTTCTTGTAACGCATTAATAAAGATATGGCTGGATATGTAGTTTTATGACTGAATAAGTGGGCGTGGGCCCACTTATTGAGACTTCAGAGAAAATGTGAAGCCAATAATTCATTTTGAAATGTATAGTTTAAGAGTGTGATAAATCTTAAAAATTGGGGTGAGTCCACTGACTATTATTATTAAAATATAAATTGGTATTACGAGTTTAGGGTATATATGTAAAGTTCGCCTGGATCGAAGTAAGCGTTTTTGAATGTTTGGCTAGTTCCGTTTTAAGTAAAGGCGAAATAAAGTGAGTTGAATAAATCCAACATTTATCAAAAATTTTGTACTGAAGTCGTTTTAACAATTTTCTCCCACTTATAAGAGAAGCTAATATTGTATCATTGTTGTTGTATTATTTTATATACAAACATAAACAGTAACCCACGCACATACACACATATCCATACATACTTATCTTCCCCGACATAGCCCTCCGTTGATTTTTGGCAAAAGAATAACGACATTAAGGTTGTCAAGCAATAAATCACGCCCTTTATGTTTCCGTTTCTTTTACAGGATTTTATTAATTTTTGTGGCCAAAATTGATGGATCGATTTAACAACATATGGAGAAATGGAGAATAGGACGGAGAAACGATAATTTTACATTCCAAATTAATTCAACGAAAGCGATATCAATAAATATGAGTCGAACTATTGCATCGCAATTACAATAAATCCCAATAACAATACACAAAACAATACAGAGGAAATAAAAGAAAAAACAATTTAAACGACACCAACAACTTTTAACAACAACAAAACCAATAACAACATTAGCTCACAATGGCAGTGACGACTTAAAATGAAAACAGCAACAAATAAAGTTGTGTATTTTTCAACAATTTACTATTTTATGGATGAATCCGCGTTTCAATCAGTGCAGTAAATGTATTAAATCTAAAAAGTCACTTTAAATAATAACAATTATTAATAATCTTGTATAGTTAAATATCTTTTGAAAAGAGTTGCTTCTATTACAATGAAGATAATCGTAACGGTTAGCATAAAATTCTGACTGAAAATGCTTTTTTAGTTATTATTTTAGTTTGTCGTTTGGAAGATTATTAGACATTTTCCATTTGGTCAGTGATTGCCGCCTTGAAAAAAATGAATAGAAATTGTTTGCAATAATTTTGTATTTAAATTCTATTTCAAAAAATTATTAAATAAACTCATTCTAACGTTATCCCTGGAGTGAAAATCCAATCTCAGAAGATGAGCTCTGCGTTGAATTGACCACTGTAGCTATTTTAGGCGCTTTTATTGCTGATGTTGGCTTCAATGTCGTCGGGACTAAATTTGCCTAGTGTCCCTTAAAATTTATTTAGTTTAGGAAACCTTTTAATAATATTTGTTTAATAATATTAATATAATGTTTAATAATATTTATATAATTTTAATATTTTAGTTTAATTATTCAATACGATTGTTATAAACTATTCTTCCAGTGTATCGATTTAAGCAATAAAGCCGAAGTCTTTTAATTTATTATTATTATTTATTTTAATTATTTTAATTATTTTTTATTATAATTATTTTTAAAATTTAATTATTTATTTTAAATGTTTTATTTTTTTAATTAGTGCCTCTATAAGTTATTCTTCTTTCACTTTATTTTCATTCGTTTCTTTTTTTCATTATTTTAGTTTTTAATGAAAGTGGTCGACATTCCATTATATTTTCCATTGAAATATTCAACATTTCGAAAACGTTTTGTTTTATTTAATAAATAAAATTTGCATAATATTGCTTCATTTAGTATACAGTAGTGAACACTGATGACAATCACGCTGAATATAATCCAGTTGTTAATGGTTCTGATGACGGCATGATGACAATGGAAGAATTTAAATTTTTTAGATGCTCAAAAAGCTCATTTAATAGTCCACCGTCGCCTGAATAACTCCAACCCAGCTCTTCCCTCCCACTCACACCCCTAACATAGTTCATTATTATCCTACGCTTTTGACCATTATTTTGTCAAATGAACAAAGCGTTGAATGGTGAAAACTAAAAAGAGAGAGATGAAACCTTCTGAAGAGTATTAAAATTTCCTGAGCTCAATCTTTACAATTTAATTGTTTATTAAATACATATTCTGAATACGTCCAAAAAATAAACTTAAAAAGGCAAGAAATAGTTTGGGAGAGCGGGGTAAGATGACAAGGTAAGAAGCTTGTTTAAGGGCGAAAAATATTATGCAATGGGAAAACATTTGCATTGAAACGTATTTCCAAAAAAAACTAAATAGGGAAATATGCCAACAATGAGCTATTGCTGAATGAAAAGTCTTCTGAAATGAATTTTACTATTTTCTTGCTCAAACTATTTTACTATTTTCTTTACTATTTTCTTCACCCAATTCGGAAACGTACTTACAAGTCGGACGGATAAATATGCAAGGAGAGAAAAAGAAAAAGAAAGCATAGAATTATCGATAAAGGCAAGTGAAAGATACAGAGAAGATGGCGAGAACAGTTGGTTTGGGGTGGCGTGTAGCGAAGGGGTGCCCACAAAGCAGTGGAAATAAATTTTAAGAAGATTAACATTGTTGTGAGTCCGCAAACAACGGAATCATAGCTAGAGCGCCAGTCCTAACATTTATAGTGCGAGCAGTTATCTTCTAATTCGCTTAGGAAATGGTGTGGTCATTAAAAATTGAAGTTATTTTATCCTCTTTTATAAAACTATCACACCTTGAACGGTACTTAGTCTGAACGGATGTAACCTTACCATTTCTTAACAAAGCATTACCGTCGTCTGCTATCTTTCCTGCCTTCAACACTTGTTGGAATACCAACGCTTTCGCCATCTTCACTCTTCACTAGCCCTCGATTACATCCATCGTTTTCCCTTTTACCAACTTTTCAATTCGGTTACCTGAAGATTCGATGTTGGTTTTCAAAGGATGTCAGAAAATACCAAAGCAAACTTAATTCATGTTTTGTAAGGAATTCTGTTAAATGGATGATGATTATGCCAAGAGAGAGAGAGAGAGGAGTAAGAGGAGGGGAAACAAAAAGCAAGAGTGCTGAAATTTGTTATAAAATTCGTTGAATGGAAGCAATACAATCTAAATATAATAATAAAAACATGAATAGATGCGAATAAAGTCCAGTAATTAATTAAAACAAGCAGCAACAGCATTAGCACCGACAGTGACAACAACAGCAATAATAACAACAACAGCAGCAGTAGCAAATTATTTCAAGTGTATGCAAATATTATTTTAAGCGAAGTAAGCATTAAAGGTTGGTGGCGAAGGATGAAGGGAGCTCCTTTATTCATTTGAAGAAGAAAAAGAACTCGACCGGAGGAAAGGGGTGAGTGTTCGCGTATCTGCTTACATTCGCTGAATACGCTCATTTATCGTTAAATGGTCATTATAGTGGTGGACCACGTTGGAAGGAGGTATAACTTTACTTCTGACTCTATCTTTTTGTCGTCTCCCCTCATGGGGCGGACAAGGATATTCTATGGAAAATACTTCTATATTCTTGAGCATAGAATGTTTGGAACTTTTCGAAAGTATTCACCCGGAAGCGATAACAAATTGTCATTCTGTTGTGCTGTTGCTTGTTGTTATTCTGTTGCTGTGACATCATTAATCATTTGCTGGGCTTCATTCTGGTGTTCTTAGGTATTCAGCAGAATTGACTGAGAAAGTTTCTTTCTGTATTTTGTTCTTAATCTTCATAAAATTCGTGAGTGAATTTTCTCCCATGTTAGAAAATTAGTTGTAAAACATTCACAGCTGCAATAGTGACCAAAATGATTTATGGTGTCTCGTTTATATTTTCAAAAACTGAGAAGTGCTTCATCAAAAGAGATTACCAAGGAGAAGGCTTCACTTTTAGATGAAATACAATCCTCGGAACCACCGACATAAGAAAAAGAAAGGATAATCACGGTGGATGTCAAATATGTCTATAAAAATATATATAATCTTCTTGTTTCACGTGTGAAATAAATTTATTAAATAATGCATAATAAAGAGAACAATATTTAAATTTGTAAACTGTTTTTTGTGTTTTCCATGGATTTTCTCTCCATTTCAATTTATTAATTTCTCCAATATACTTAGGCCCTCATGCCTCCGAAAAATACAAAAATTAAAAATTGTAAATTATTTTCTATTTTTAATTTATATTTTGCAGTTTTTAGAAAAATATAAAAATTACATGAATATAGTTTTAAAAAAATTAATAAACAAATATGTAAAAAATTAAGAAAAATTGAAATTATGTGGAATTGAGAAATTTTTGACATCGTATATAATATTTTTTATCTGAATATATGTACACGAAGTGTCAAAGGTCAAAGGTCTCTTCGGAATTTGTATTTGTCGCTCTAACTCTTCTGCTGTTTCTTTATACAAAATAAGAAATTCAATAAGTCTATAAAAGCTTAGGAAACTTTGGTATAAAATATTTGTAAAATTAACATCAACGGCTTTCCATATAAACAAAATGTGTACTAACAAAATTCCTATCGTTAGCACACGCATGCACACAGAAGTGTCCCGTCATTATAAATAAATAATAAATAAGCACCATTAAGAATTGAAGTCTTTTAAGGTACACGCTAAATATATTAGAAATTCAATGTGATATTCTGGGTAAAAAAAATGTGGGAAAAATACAAGAGTTACCACGATATTGTAACGTTAGTGTGAAAAGGAGTGTCGTATTCCGGTGCTAAAATAGAGGCTTTAGATTCATGGATACACAGCGTACTTATCGTATAAAGCACTTGAGCTTGGTGACCCAACAAACCGGAAATAGTATATTTCAATTTACCAAATCTGTAAGCGCACACACAAGCACACTCACGCATTCACAAACAAAACCATATATATCAGCATATAAACCACTCCACACTTACGTTCGCATTAAAAGAGTTCTGGTCAAGGAAACTGCGCCGAAAGGTAATGGTTAGACGGGCCTTTCAAGTGGTAAAGAAGGAGAGGATTCATTCCTCTTCACAATCAACAACTTCACCATTATCAGATGCCAAAAGCATTGAGAATGGTCGAGAGCTTATTTATTTTTAAAGTACTTCCGTTTGAGGTGACAAATTTGTGGGATTTTATTCACAGCGATTTTTCGTGCATTATTCATGCTCTGAAGCATGGACTTTAGTAAAATACCATTCCTTTATTAATTTGATTTTGATTTTTACTTTTACGTTTTTTCTGTCTGCTTAGACGGGCTTTTGTGTGTCACTCTGTTTGACCAGACTGAAGCATAGCATACGAAATAAACAGAATAATCCGACCGAGGAAGAAAAAGAGGAGAATGGTAAAGGTAAAAACAGTAGTAAGAGAAAATTTGGTTAATGTATAAATTGGTTAGTCTTGCTGGTGTGCTGATTATCTGTCTGGATACTGATAGTCGTTGTTTGTTAGACGACCATTATTTGACGCGGCAGAAGGGAAAAGAATTTGTTGATTCTGCAACGACCTGCCAGCTGAGACCGAAAAGTATTTCTACAAAAGCGGAAATTCAACCAAAGGGACCATATTTATTGTTACTTTTTCCTTTTTGACTACTTCTCAACTTAAACCTCAAGTAGCAACATCAACAGCATAAATACTATCTAAAAACCAGCAAACCAGAATACCAACAGTAGCAGTAGAATGCACTCATAAGTATGCGTGAGCTCGTAGGTTTTGTCCGGAAGTTCTTTTGATTTATGATTTCCGGCGGAACGCGCAATACCTTTGCATCAGCCAATATGGTTCCAGCGACACCAATATGTGGTCTAGCAACACTGGCTAGATTGACTAACTCACCAACTCTTCTATGGAATATGGAAAAAGTTTTTGACAGCTACGAGATTTTTATTTTCGGAAATACATTCTGGTTTTATATTTTTGTAGTCCGTTTTTATGTGACGAGATAGAAAGTGAAGAAGAATAGATGGCAGAAGGAGAAGAAGATTGAGAGTTTCGAAATATCGAATTTTGGTTACCTTTAAGCTGAGTGAAAGCATTCTCTATAAAATTTACTGACAACTTTTATTAATGAAGGGAGCGGAAATATTTGGAATAAATTTTAAAAAAAACGCTTAAGGAATTTGAAATTGCAATTGTGAGAATTTCTTCTTCTATAATGTTTCTTCTATATTAAATTTTATATTAGTTTTTCCACGTCAAATACTTTATTGACAATAATCTTAACAGCAAATCTATTTAAAGCATTTAAATCATTTTTATACCTAAATGAATTATTGAAGCATTATTTTTGAAAATAAACCAATATAAAAAATAGAAAATACAAAATCGCTTTTTATTTTGTGAAATCCGTAAAGCATACAGAATTATAACGTTCGTTTTATAATTTAAAATTTATTTCTATCGACATATAATTTATACTATTTTTTGATTTTATTTTCTCAAATATTTCAATTTTTTACTTCCTTTCTGATGAAATTCCGAATTTGTTTTCAATTTTTTTTGTGAGTTTTTCTGGTAGCAAACCTGCAAATAATATTCCAATGCTTTCAAAAAGGCACGTGTCATCAATACTGTATTTATTTTTCTGTGTTTTTTATTACTATTGTTGTTGTAAAGATTTTGATTATTCGTTGCCATTTTATACCTTGTGGCACGTGTTTGCTATCGAGGCGCATCTTAAACGAATGATTTTCACATTTCCTATGATTTTACACGTTTCGGTCGCTCGTTTGTTCGTTCACAGGGTCGTTCAATCGTTCATGTATTTGTTTATTCGCTCGTCCATACGTTCGTTATTTCCGTTGATTTGCACAAAATAATTGAGTGTCAAACGTTATTTTATTGTATAGAAAACGTTTTCTGCCTTTCCTTTTTCGCTTACAAAGAATTTTTTGTCTTCTTCGTTTTCGTAATTTTTTTCACGTTTCATCTTTTTATTGTCTTTTCCATATCAATGTATTGCCATAAAAAATTGCGCAATTTAAGGAATACACAGGTGAAATTTTTTCTAATAATATCTCTTTACCTAGAATTTTACCTAGAATATTTTTACTATTCAAGGTTTTAATTTAATGGCCTTGTCGTTTCCTTTCTGTTTCTTTTTTCCTTCTCTTTGCTATCATTAAATCCTAAATATTTTTACTGAAATATCTAATTTGTGTCATTTCAATTATTAGTTTTACTTCGAGATGAATTTTATTAAGGCTGTCGAAACACATGCACGGAATTGATTAAGCAGAAATATCTGCATTTGATTAAATAATAACAAAAATTAATAATTAAATAAATATTAATATAAAAAAGAAAACGACCTAAGGAAAAAGAAGAGTCAGAAAGAATTCAATTTAATGGAAATCAAGAAACTTCTAATTCCCAAAATATATAATAAAATTTAATTTGGTTACTTGGAACATTCCTGAGGCAATTATAGTATGATAACATCTAAAAATCGCACAAGCGTAACGTAGTAAATCCAACAATAAATTCCCTTCTCCAATTTATTTTTCCTGTTTAGAATTAATTTAATGGCTCTTAACTCCCTTCAATTCCTTCTCCTTGTGTAAACTTTCCTCTTGCCAATAATCGTTTTGACATTCACATCCTTAAAGCAATCAAACGAATTATTGAAATGCATGCTTTTTTCGTCTCTTTCTTCATTCCTTTTCCTTTCCTTCTTATTTCCTTCCTTCCATCCTTCGTTTTTACCTTCTTTCCTCCTAAAACTCGTAAAGCGGTTTTGGCTTTTGATTATTTCTGTTGTTGATTGGCTTAGGTGCTTCTGTTTCATTTCAGCTTCGTTTGCGGTTCCTGATGAAGTTTGAGATGCGGCTCCTGTAGCATTTTCGGCGTTAATTTTGATGCCTGACATTGACGGGACTACTTTTGTTCCTGATGTCGACAATCGCTCAAGTCTTTTGTGTTTCGTGCAAGCAAAATTTGTTAGTTCGTTATGGTTTTTTTAGCTGTAGATGGTGTTTGTGGGCTTTGATCGCTTTGGGTGATTCCTATGCGTCTTTTCGTCCAATTTTTCAAAACTTCAAAATTTTCAGCGGAATTAAGTACACTCGCGTCTGACGGTCTTCCAAGATGATACTTTATCATTTAATCCCAGCAGACTTTCGGTAAAATTTCGCGTAGCGGCAAAGGTAAATATATGTTTTTCTCTTTTAATTTTGCTGAATTAATGACAAAGGAAAGAAATGCCTGACTGAAGATGTTATCCTTTTTTAAAGTTGGACAAATTTTTTAGGTTTTTATAGTCAATAGAATAGAGCTAGCACCTTAATTTCAGTTTATTAAATAATGGAAAAATGCTTGTGAAACAAACAAAAAATGAAGCAATAACGAAAAGTCTTATGCCCGGTATAAAATCACTGACTGACGAATCACATAAAAAAATACACAAATGTGACAGTTGGCAATAGTGGGAGCAAGAAAATTGATTGTAATAACAAATACAACGACTGCAGTAAACAGCAACCAACAGTCAACCCGTGACCTTTCTACTGAAATTGGATTCGTCATTTAGCCGCCATTTTCGCCAGCTGTCGCCACTGTCACTGTTCCTTCATTTTGTTATTGACGCCGTGACTGCTGTTGCCTTCAATCAATACAAGCTGCTCACGGTTTTTTCTACTTAAGCTTGGACGTTGGCAAAACAACAAATTTAACATTTTCCTGTGCAAGAATTGAAAATCAATTGATTTGGAGAATTTCTTGGTCAAAGTAAATTATTTTCTCCGCGCTGTAACTTATCAATCCAGCTATCTTAGGAACTTAGAGCTAAGACCAAAGACAACGCTATGTGTAGTTCACTGACTGGGTTTTGTTAGGAAAAGGGCTCAACTTTTGATGAATGGTTATTACTGCCAGCATAATTGCTGTTCCACAATATGCCTACACAAAGTCAAACAGACAGTGACTGTTTGGTGGTTTTGACGTTCCGATACTAATTTTCAGTTAAAACGACTTTTGCGAAGCCATCATCGCTGAGGGCGAGAGTTCAAGATCATGGACAACCGATTCTTATGACTTCAACTGAATGACAGGGAAAAATTTGTTTTAAATACAAACATCACTTCATTAGTGATAACCAAACACATCAAGCACAAACACACCAAACACAAAAATCTGAAAATCGGCCCAAGTTCTTTGCTCTTAAAATTCATCATTCTTGAAATATCATGATTTCATTTTAAATGAGTTTTCTAATTTTCAAAACTACGCGAACTTACACGAGCATGATTTGAATGGAATTAAAACTTTGACTTCTTGGAGTATCACTAAAAACCAATTAAAATTGGATTAGATAAATGAAAGGGGAGCGGATGTTAAGAAGAAGCACAAATAATTAGGTAAGCTTTGCTGGATTAAATATACTTTAATTCAAGTTTCATAGAAAATTAACTGAAAATCAGAAGGGTATTGAGGGTCTGAAAGAGAAGATAGGATCTTGTATAACGATAATAATGGAGTGGGCAATGACAGAGAGCAAAGGGCAGGGCGGATGAACAGCTACAATAATGAAGACATAATAGAGAGATGGAGAAGGGAGTAGAGTTAATTATTTTGTAAACAAATTAAGGAGAGCGCATTTTGCAGATTCACGATTCTTCCGAATTTTTCAATCCATTTTAAAACTTTTCTCGGCTGCTAACTGAAGTCACCCGCAACCGCTTGTGCTAGCATTTCCTTTTCTTAAATTCCTAATAATTTTTCGGTGCTAGGACAAAATGAGGAGGATTAAAATGCCGCACACGAATGAACTAAAAGATAGAGTTGGAAAGGACGATGACAAGGACGTTGATAGCTGAATGATGGGGTATGAGGAAGGGGAATTATTTAATGCTTGATTTTAAAATTCAAGTTTACGTTATGGATGGAGATGGATGTATTAAGTGTGGTTGTGGCAGTTGATGGATGGCATTTTGTAAATAATTTCTACGAGCAACAACCTCACTAAGTACATCAGCAACAACCACTTCACTAAGTACATCAGCAATGCGTAACAATGCGGTATAGAAATGAGAGTATGTTAGTATTGGGCAGTTTAGAAACATGGTTTCTTTTGTACCCATTTTTCTCCTGCTTTTGAAACATAATTTCTGTTTCTTAAAAACTAGTACAGAATTTCGACAGAGTTTACCGAAGTTTATATCACTTAAGCGACCTTTTCAATGATTTTTGTTACATTTACATTTTAATCCTTCGCTTAATCTATATTTTTCATATGCTTTGTTATTTATTTTGATGTAATGAATTCCTGAGTTAAAAGTTAAAAACAATTGGCAGAACATTTGAAGAAAAACATTTGGGATTTAATTGGGTTTCGTTCCGAAACTAATCGTAACTTAAAGTGAGGAGAATTTGTTTATTATTTAGATTTTTTGGGGATTTTGGAGTAATAGCTCACAAACTTCAAACAAGTATAATATTTCGAGAGATAACGGCACATTTTGTGATAAATACATTTTAACCAAATTTTAGTGCATTTTCGAACTACTGACACTTGTAACCCTTTTATTAATTTTTGCTCATCGAAAGTAGAACCACTTTAGAAATTTGATATCTGGAAAACTAAAATGTTGGAAACAAAATAGTGTATAAAAAATTGAATAATAAAAACGACTATAAACCACAATAAATTTGTTTAGGAAATACGAATATTATTTATAAAAATAAAGAGAGGAAATTACTTTTAAATATTTGAATCACATTGCGGCCCGGTAGATTTCAAGACTAGCTACTTTTAAACAGGCACCTACTGATCTTCCCTAATTTTCTTCTTTGCAATTTTTTTCTGAAGAAATTAAGGCTCTACAATTGCTACGGAAATTTATTCCTCGTTGCGGAGCTGCGGCTTCATTATCGCCATTTGCCCTCGTACCTCTCACACTTATTTTTCCAGAACTCATTAAGTATTCCTCGCATCTATAAAAGTTTCATTTCCTTTTATATTACTTTATTTCTGCTACAGTTCGAAGTTTTATTTGAGTAGAAAGAAAAAAAGAGGCCTCTGCTTTTTAATCCCCCTTGTTAATAACTTTTTCTTTTGCTTCCGAAATCATCAGAAATAAAATCATCGGAAACAACCTAGGGTGAGGATTCATTCATCAGCAATTTCGGTGAGGCTTCAATTAAAATTTCAGCAAAAAGAGAAAACTTTTGAAGACAATATTTATAAGGCTTCGTACTCCTAAACAATTATTGGTTCTGGTTTCTGCTTTTTATTTTAAGTTTTTTTTGTTTTGCGAAAATATTAAACAAAGTTTTTATGGGAATATTTTTGTTAAAATGCACTGTTTCTGGAGAAGAAAATTTTAAAGAAGGAGAAAGAGATATCGTAAATTCATGTCCTCTCGGCAAAAGAATATTTGAAGTTCATTGAAGCGTAATTTAATACAATAAAAATAAATAAAAATTCCTCTTTGGATTTCAGTTAATTTTGCTGAAGAGCAAAAAGAAAATGAAGCTGGATATTCATCTCGGATATACATGGCTATTAAGGACACACATTCATTTCGCTTTTAGTTCCGCCAACTTGTACAACATCTTCAACCGTATCCGTGGGAAATTGCCGACTATCATAATAATTCCAGCAACGGCAGTGACAAACAATGACTTAACTACATTCACCGATCATCCATCCGCCAGTATTCAACCATTCCCGTCGTGGATAACAATCTGGCAACATCGTTTAACCCTCTTCGAAACAAATTCTAGAACTTCAAAGTGCATTAAATTCATTCTTCTGAATTGTCTGCTGTTTCAGACCTAAAACTTCGGTGAAAGGCATGGAGTCAAAGGGGGGAAATACGGAATGGAGTGAAAATACCGTATGCAGCCATCGTAGCTGCGACTGTCCTAGTTAAAAATGAAAAACCGAGAGTACGGTTTAACGCCATACCGGTCTAGCAAAATCGTCGCGAATGTCTGAGATCGTAATGAATAATGCAAATTCCCGGAGGCCGAATTTCCTTGTGAAAAACGCAACATGGATCGAGGTTTGTCCTCTGTAACTACGACAATGGGAAGGAGAACGAGTACCAACGTTGGTGAGGATGCTGCCAAGCGCAATCATGGAACTCATTATAAATAGCCAGCAGGGTAAAGAGCAAGAGACTACTGAGAGAAGCAATTCAACTCCGATTTCTAGCTGAACTCTAAACGACGCAAGTGACATCTAAAACGTCAAATAAAGTTCGCAGCGCCAATTGAGTGCCAATTCCACCTGTTTGTCTGACTGTCACGACCGGTTACAGGAAAATGTAAATTATTGCGAGTATTTACTAGTTATTGTTTTTGAAGTTACGAGAGAAAATGGATGGGGAGAGGGAAGGAGTAAATTAATAATAATAAAAAACTAATTGTGCTATTGCAGCCCCAGAGGAAATGAAAAATTCCGCTAAAGATCGAGAGATATCATATATTTAATTATATTAATAGAATAATAATAAATTTTAAAGTGTTATAAAAGACGACATTGACAAAAGATATTATAGAAATATATAAAAAATTTATTCGCAATATAAAACTTAATACGTGACATTTACTTGATTGCCCTTAAGGCAATACTTTGAATCCTTTGTTTCCTTTATCAAAATCCTTTAATAAAAATTTTCTTTCGGTTTTCTGTTTTTGAATTTTTAATATGCTTTGTGGTTGTTCCAATTTATTACCATCAAATGATATGGTAATGAAAAACTTCTTAGCTTTTTCGCTTGAATATTAGAAATAATTTTTTAAATTCTGATTTTGACTAGATTTTGGGCTGATCTTGCATTGCCAATGTTCTATTGGATAAAAGCGTTCCTTTACAATTTCGAGGTGTAGAAATTTCTCCATTTGCCACTGACTACACTTCTGATTCAGAGGAGTAACTCTTTCATTACTAATAATGAAACATTACTATAATAAGCTAATAATGGGCTTATCGTTTCCCCTACGAAAACTAAGGAGCAGGATTTTCAAGTACTCATAAGGGTTTTCTCTGTCATCTCCATTGGTCCTCCCAGATACTACTCCCTCTCGAGCGCTTGTTTTAAACGCAGTTAATTAAATTCCCTCGTTTTCTATGTTTATTACTAATTTTTTCAATGCTTCACAACTTTACCCCTTTTTGTCCCCGCAGACTTTCGTCGACGCCTCTTTTCTGAAATTGTTGGAGCGGTAAGCGCCATCCACTCTATCGTTCATCATTGAGGTATGTACCTCCGTACGACCCACAATCAAGTTTTACACTCGATATTTATTTGCAATGTTTCATGTTTTTGTTGTTGCTGTTTCCGCTGTTTGAGCGGCTGTAATTTTCAAAGCTACTTAATTTTTGTGTGTCCGCTTGGAGCAATTTATGCAATAGACTACAAGATTACAGGTAGCAGCAATGGGAATAGCAGCTGCGGCAGTAGTCGAAACCGTTACATGTATATAAAATGGCAGGAAAACCACAGTCTCTGGTTCATACCATTACGTATGACTTCGCCTATGACTATGCGTCAGTCAGCCCGCGGCTAAGCACGACGAGCAGTGTTACCCTTTTATTTCATTCTTATTTAATAAAGTAAAGAAATGTGTCAAAGGTGAGCATTAAATGATAGAAAGGGAGTACAGACATGCTGGGTGGCAGCTAGACGTAGCTGGGACGGTTTGGATTGAAGGTACTTGCAGTGTCTTTGGGGAATGTGTGCTGATTATTTTGAAATAATATTAATTTAATTACTTTTGGTGGCTGCTGAAGCGAGAAGACGCAAAAACGACAACGACAAAAATGAGCCCGCCCCTAGCAATGAACAGTGGGGCTAATAGATTACTGTTAAAAGTTTATAAAAAAATATATTTTCGCGGGAACGTAAATAAATGTAGACCTGATCTTACTAATAGAATTTTTATCGAATAGAATTTTGTTTGATAATATTGACGTGAATTTTGTAACATTTTTTTGAAATTCGTCACATTGCACTTGGGGTGCCAGTCACTTAAGCATTTTTTGTTCACTTTATTTGGCTACTCCGGTGTATATGCCAAGTTTTCATATTAATTTGCGTTTGCAACAAAAAACAACAATACAACACCTATAACAACAACAACAACAACTAATACAGCAGCTGATTGCAATCTACTGCATTAAGCGAAGTACGAATGGCATAACATTTTATAGTCGGTGGTGGTGCTTTCAAGGGTGGTGCTTTCAAGGGTTTCCATGATTACCCGCCTCTCCCTGGGCTTTTATTCCAAGCGTTCGCGTTAGTCCTTCCATCTTTTATGATGACAACTCTTGGCGGCACGTCTTTAGCTTAATTATGTCGCGGTGCTGAAATTCACACTTACTCCGAGGCATGCCGCGCCACTCCCTTAGTATGCCCTTGACAGATAAGTTCACTACTCTGTTCCATCACTCCCTTCATCTCTGGTTTCCCTTCCTCAGATTTCTTTACTCACAAAAATATCAAGGACATTTAAGACATTTGGCTGGCTCCGGACACCGCTTTGCGTTTATAATATTCGCTTCAATTTAACGTTAAAGTCAAGGCTAAAGTGCTAGGACTAGTAAACGTTAAAAGACTGCAAACAAAAAGGGTTTCCATTGCTTAGTTCTTCCTTATCTTGCTTCACTTTTATAAATTAGCGCATTTCACTTTGTATTAATGACATCCTACGAACATGTACTATAGACACAGGGAACGGATATCGAGTATTTGGAGCATTTAATACTATCGCAGGAAATGCTTTTAATTGGTCTCATATCGCTTAAAATGTTTTTAATTGAATGAAAGAAAGAATTTCAATTATTTCATTTTTTGGTGTTTTGGGGTGAAGAACGTTGCTATAATAGAGCATAGCAGAAGGCAAATGGATCCTGTTATGGTCCTGTTAGATACTGGTGTAAAATTGATTAAGAAAAAAATGGTACCTAATAAAAATATGATTTTTAGATCACTTGATAGATTTCTTTTCATCTTAAATTCACTTAAACTTAATCATCTTAATATTAATATTTGCCGGATCCTTGATACCAAGTGTTTGTATTACAATCTGTTGTCTCCATAATGCAAATTATAATTGGATTAAACCTTTAATCCATTGCATCTTTATGGCCTCAAAGCAATAACCAAGTGATGGTACACTAAAGCATATATTTACCTCACTACCGATAGTGATGCCATTTCATGGTAGTGATACCACTACCAATCGCGTCAAAGTAAGTGTAAATAAAACCACTATATCTTCTTTTAAATTTCCCGAAATACCTTCTGGTTTTCATTAATGCTTTGCTTTTCTGACCAAAGCCTTGAATCTTTGAAATGACTGGCTGTTTGTTTGTTCGTCTGTTTACTTGTTGTCAAAAATGTTCATTGATTTTCATTTTGATAATAGTCATCTGTCATCTCCAGAAGTTTCTTCTTCTTCGTCTCCTTCCTTTTATTCCTTTTTTAATAGGGAAAATTTATTGAAGGTCCGCTAGTTCTTTTTTAAGCCATCACGTTTTACTCCGACTTAATTTTTTTAATTTCTCGAAAAATCTTTTAATAATGACCGTACAAAGGATTCATATATATATTTTTCATAGATTCATATATATATTAAACCATTTTAATACAATCCTCAATCAAAGTAGTGTGAATGTAATAACGCTAAAACGCCGACGAAAAGAGACTTGACAACAACGAGAACAGTGAATATTGTAGAAGCTGCAGACACACTAAAATAATAACAACTCACACAGAAATACACAAAAAAGAACAACAACAACCACTTTAATAGAATTGACCCATAACACCAAAAACCTCATTTTGTTTTTGTAAGCAATAAAAGCATGAGCAGGATATAGATATCTTAAGTTTACTCTCGCTGCCTTAAAATTATTAGACCCAACAACACAAATCCCTATTATACATTTTCATACCCTTCTATTTCTACTACCCTTCATCCGTTTTTCAACACTTAATAGAATTGTTTGGTATTATCGTACAATTTCTACTTTCTCGGCTTTCTCGATCTTTGCCCCTCGGTTGCAGACGACAATTTAGTTCAACTTAAGAATGAAATTTATGCGAAAATTGACAAAACTGACGCAAACTTGAAGATGTTCTTAAGATTTGCGCACAATTTTAGTGTAGTATGTTGTTGTTGTGGAGAGTCTCTGTTTGTAAGGGTCACTGTGTGTATGTACTTTTCCTCAAAAAGATCCCGCATAGTAAGCGTGGGGGCCAATTTTTGACAAAAATTAATTTGGATTTGGATGAAGGTCATAAAAATAACGTCACAGACTTGGCTTGAAATTAACAATAAGCTCAAAATGAAATTGAAAGACATGCAGCAGCAGTATCAGCGCAAAAAGTATGAGCGCGAGAAACAACGGGCCACAACAAATGGAGGAATTTAATATTTGTGGGGAAAAATCGATATGCCTGCCTTTCGGTTTGCTTGGCTGTCTATCTGCATGTCTGTCTGTCCTTCGAATTGCGTTCATGCATAGAGATCTTGCGTAGTCGTGGTGTTGTCGGCGGTGACAGTTGCGACAAGGATTATTATATTAAACGGCAAGTTGGTTTAAGTTTTAGTGAGCCGGATTTCCGACTATTGCACTTAATTGAGATAGATTTAGAGCTAAATTGAGTTGATTGCACGAAGGAAACATTATTGACGGCTTTGCCAGTTAAGCGTTGAACGCGTGAAGAAGAAGAAGAGAAACAGGAATAACTATAGAGACCATCTTAGGTTTAGAATTTACGAGCATAGTCCAATGCGGACGCAAGATATCATGTCGTATTTGTTACAAAAGCATTTCCGAAAAATTTCGTAAGCAATTTAGGAACGTTAAAAGTATTTAATAATTTAAAAAAATATCAAAATAATTTAAGAATTTGGCGTAATAAAAAGAATTATAATGTTTTTCTTTCCACATTTTGAAAAAGAAGAATAATTATTTATATTCGAAACAATTTTCATTTGGCATTTTAGATGAAAACGGAAGCACAAAAGGAGGAATTATTCAGAATTGTTTAAAAGAATAATTCAAATCGACTTTTAAATAATATTTTGTATTCCTTTCAATTTCATGTTTATCATCTTGTGCACGACTTTCTTTAGGAAAATGGTATTTCCTAATATATAGAAGTACCCGCAAATATATTTTTCGCTTTCCACTTTAGGAGTAGTATGTCTGTGAGTCTATGCGTTAAAGTCGTCGTATTTGTAATTAAAACTTATAAAGCTTCTGGTTTTTTTCCTCCATTTTTTGTCTCTTGTATTGGGCTATCGGTGATTTTGTTGTTGTGCTATGATACCGTTTGTGGCCACCAGATATACTGACGAGCCTGACTGGCTTGTAGCCAGTAGGATACCCTATCACTTACTCTTTCTATAATAATTACTGTCACCAATGTTTTAGCTGATAGCTCTACTAATTTCATCAAGAAGATGCTTTCGAAATTCCTACGGAATAGAACCGACTTCAGTTCAATGGAGAGGGGGGAGGGGTCTACCCAAACGATAATGGTCAATATATTGTCAATATTTTCGAAGGTTTTCAGAGCAGTGAGAACAGCGACGATATCGGGAAATTCATTAGACCGGAAACGAGAAACAAAAGGATACCGAAGAAGAAGATGTGAAATCAAAATAAGTCGAGGAGGAGTAAGAAACAGAAAGCAGTAATTGAAAAGTAGTTAAGACACTGAAGGGAACGGAAATTATCTAAAGGGACAAATGTTGAAGTTTTCTTGTCTTCCTTCTACATTTCCTGTCTGCTTTCGTAGTGGGAAAGTATGAAATCTATCGGTAAAATTGTATGTACATTTATATAATACACAACCACAGGCATAAAGGGGAGAAAGAGGGGAAAAGAGTCCTGTCAGTTATTGAATTAAAATCAATGGAATCTATTGAAATAACTTTTTGTGATTTTGACACTAATGCACTTTTAACAATGATGCAAAATTATCATCATCATCATTCCCATCATCGTTATAATGCAATAACCCCCGACAATATAAAAACAATTGTCAACGTCTCAGACAAGGCTGAAGAAGAGAAACACAGACAAGAAAGGTCACAGATCGAAGAGAAATAATTGCAGATAAAACAACAGCAATAACCACAGTCATGTTCCTCAAAATAATAATCTTCAGATCAGTAGAAATGAAAAGACATAAGCAGAAAAATAAGGCCTTAAGGGAGGCAATGGAAGAAAAACGTGAGAGCCGTAATAATGTGAAATTATGTTATTTATACAATTTGTCCTCATCACTGCAGTTAATTTGTCTGGCCAATATTGCCCTTTATATTTTGCTGTTATTGTCGTTGTTACTTTTAGGAATATTGTCGAGATACACACACACAAGCCAAATATGCACCCAAGTGTTGGAATTATATTTACCCGGAAAATCAAAGTAATACTTCTTTAATTATGATTATCGTAATGATTTATTCGCAACGCGTACGTGATTGTAATGATTTTTTCAAATCTTGAAAGCTAATCTGAAAGCTAAGAAAAGTCGCTGCTTTTATTTTTGCTGTTAGGTGGCTCAAAATGTGTATAGGAATCTCTGAAGCGTAGGTAAAAAATATGTTTGAAAGTGGATATCATAATAGTGAGAAGAGGATAGAGAGACAAAAGAGGGAAAGAAGAATAAAATAAATAAAAAGCAAAGCAAAAAGTGCTTCTGTCCAAAGTGAAAAACATTGATGAGCAGAATATTAAGGCACAACAGAATATTTCCCTACTCCTCCTCTTCTTATTCCTAAATTACTTATACATCACTCTTGACGCCAACCACATCAATGACTCGACTCGGAGAAGTTTACCAATTAAATTGAAGCATTTAATTTTTTTATATACAAATCATTCATACACGCACTGCCTCAAGCACACGGACACACATATGCCTTACATGCGTCTTACATATGAATGCAGCTATAAACGTGCAGACACAAATACATAATATTATATGCTCAATATTGGCAACAATTTCACCTAGTACGAAATTGTTGATTGTGTGCATTTGTCCATGTCTGTTGGAGAGCATATGTATGTGCGTGCGTGTGAGTGTATGTGCGTATGTATGTACGTTTGTGTGAGGGTGTGTATGTTATTATGCGTGCATATGTGGTGGAGTCGCATTCCATCGAATTGAATTTCTGAACTTGATTGCCATTGTGTAGTTATACGCTACTTGCCATTGCCATTAGAGCCAGATGTTATTGTTGTTTTAGCATTGTTGTTGTTGTTATTCTGATTCGCTTTCTTAGGCAATTTTATGTTATCAAAGTTACTAAAGTCTGACTAAAGAAACCGCAAATCTGCTCGAGTGCATTTGCAAATTTTCAACACACAAATTACTAGACTTGACTTAACGATGACAAAGCAAAAATGTACTCCTTCGATGATTATAATTATAATTAATTTAATTATTACTCGCACATATGAATTTATTTAGAAAAAGATCAACACTAAAAGTTTATCCTTTGTTTTCTATTAAGGCTTCTCGAAAATTGATCTAATTGTAAAATATTAAATTTCGTAACATGTATAGTACTCTGATTGTTCAATTAATCCATTCTGCTTGTAAATGCCATAAATGTTGTCAATTAATTCATAATCAATATATTACGATTTTAGAAACAGACAAATATTACAACAACGTTAACAACAATAGACCACTATGATTGTTATCACGGCCGCAACAAACACATTCCAAACACACAAACAGCAACAATTGACATCGAAATCGGCACAATAGAACAATAGGAAAAGAAAAAGTGGAAGTGTTTCAGATAATCTTTGGACATATAACGTCTTCATTCTATTTAAAATTATTATTAACGGCTACACAATAATAGATACACACAATGGAATTGGAATTTTCACTGCCTTCCCTAAGACACCGATCAGAGAAGGCAGTAAAAATCCCAACACGACAAAATCCTTAAAACAATTCGATTTTGTAAGGAGAACATATGCGTGGTATAAAAAATAACATACGCAGATACTACCAGAAATTATGAATTAATCTTCGTTAATACCAGAAAATAGAATTTCACTATAAGTAAAATTGTACAAGCGAAGAAAAAGTATTTTTAAGGGGAACAATTTTTTAAGGGGTTAATATTCCAAAAATATCAATATCTCTCCAAATATTAAAGAATACTCTGGATTATCCACTAGCCTTTCGCCACTAATTAACATTTTGCTATTTCGTAAATTTGTAGTATAAATATTTTGTAGATTCATTAATGTTTTACATAAGTTTTGTCGTGTCCCCGTGTTGGATTTTTTGGTCATTTCTGGATTTTGTTACCTCATGACATTGTATTTCGAGACACTCAATAAAAAGGAATTTAAGACAAATTTAACAGGCATTGCTTAAAAAATAAAGTTTTGTAAAATTATTTGGTTTCAAAAATTCTCGTAACGACAAATTATAACCACTTCACGGTTCATTCACTCTAAGAAATGCGCTCCAAATACATCCAGTACATTCTAAACCTCTGGCACATAAATAAATAAATAATAATTTTATAACATAGTTTTGTATTTAAACTTAATTATGAGAATAATATACAACAAAAACAGCAACACAAAACAAGCTGTTCTCTGGTACGGATGTGGTTGATGCTATTCCTGCCATTCTCGATGCCGTTATTGTAGTTATTGTTGTTGTGGCGCAATTAACATGGCCTAAAGGAAACATCTGAGGCAATTAACATGGCCTAAAGGAAACATCTGAGAGTCCTACACTTACACGGGCAAAGCCAAAACTCACTTTAACGAAGTCTTTGGCGACGAAGCAATGATAATAATAAGACCGCACAGTGTTGTGTAGCATAAATTTCTCAGCAAAAAATCCACCAACATTTAAACGAAGGGAAATTTCTAATACGCTTTCCTTCGGTAGACAAATTTTGGGATAAAAACCGTATTAAAAAGTTTCTATCCGTTTTAAAGTTCTCGAATTTCGATGGATTTCCTTTTCGCGCCACTGTGCGCTTTGATAGTCACGATGACGGTTGCGTTGATTGTAAACGACAGAGGAGGAAAATGGAATAGTGGAGTAAAAGATAGTGACGGAAAGGAAAATGATTGAGAAAGAAAAACAGGAGGAGGAGGAGAGGCGCAATATCTATTCGACATCCTAATGAAAGAAACATTCAATAGCGTTTAATTAACTTAAAAGGTTTAATGAGGAACAAGGAATTAGTTATAGCAGCTGAATGTAAGACAGAGAAAGAGAAAGTTGAAGGCAAAGAAGGCATTAAAAAGGGGGAAAATGTGCCCTTCATGGAATACGAACATCACCCTTAATTGCCTTTATCTAACATGAAAATGCTCAGATTCATGCAGAAAGAAAGACTAAAATTTAACTGAGTGTGTTTCGTACGACACATAAACGAAAGTAAATGAACGCGATAAATTCATGCATTAAAGGGCTAAGAGGAAAGTTACAAATTTATTGGAATAATTTCTTTTAAAATGTTTGGCATTAGTTTTCATGCGTGATATCTTAATATTGCTCTTTCTCAGTCATTCCGGCCATTTGAATTCCTTTAATTTTAAGAAGACATGAAAAACCACGATATTTTCAAAATAACTATAAAATTTTCAGAACTACTCCGAAGGGGTTAAATGTTTCTACTTTTTCTCGTAACGATTTTCTTTACAAAACTTCTAAATAGCTTCAAAGGACTTTGTGCGAAAGGCTCTTTGGGGAATTGACATTTTTGTATGAAACTATTTGAGTTGAATAAAAGTGATTGCTCTTGAAAGAAATTTCTTTTCTTCATCCTTTAGCGAAACGTTTACACATTTTCTTCTCAATACTTTGAAATTTGTGTTTAATGGTACAATAAATGCTTTTGATGCCCATTGAATTGACGAACTGTAAAAATAATTACTTATAGATAGTTGGAGCCTATGTATCCTTTATTCACAGAAATGAAATAAAAAAGCAACGATTGGGCTCCTCAAAGAACCAGACTTTATACATATGCTTAAATGATAAAAGGAAAGAATTTAATTGGGTCAGTTTTCATTTTAGTTCTTCTAGGTCACGTGGTGGCTCTTAGTTTTGCTGTTGATTTTGTTGTTTAACGGACGTTTAATGATAGACCCAACAACCAAAACAAAGAATAGTCCATCCTGTCGACTAACGTAAAAAATAAAACACTTTGTACAAACACACGCATGCACACATGCACGCTTTCACACAGCCTTTACCATTAAAAAGATAATAAAAACAATCGTGCGAAACACGTTAATTTTCAAAAGCGAAATAATAAAAATAAAAACAGAAATAAAACAATTAGAAGTAAAACGAGGATAATAAAATAAATTTCTCGTAGAGTCCTCCTCGTATGGTAAGGCTAGTGTTCAAACAATCACAAACAACAATAAGAATGATAAAAATAGTCGCAATAATAGCAGAAGGCAAAAACACTGTAAAAAGTAATTACAAAAGCAAAACGGCCAGAGAATTGCACTTAACATTTATGTTGTTAACGATAAAACACACACACATGCACATACACACGTACACACACATGCACACCCACAGACACAACACAACACAACACATTTACAAGAATACGCAGCCACACGCATACACAAAGACACACGCACACATACAAATACACACATACATACACACTAACATACGTCTAACACGTTTCTTCATCTTCGTCGGAGTTCATGCTTTAATGGAAGATAAACGAATCATGCACGAATTTTATGTTTTTTGGGAATTATGCATGGAAATTATTCATATTGTTATTTTGAAAATCAAACGACTTTACTTTTTATTTACGAAATAGTTTTCATACTTGAGAACGCTGAATAAAATTATCAGAACGTTATGTCTGTTAACTCCACAATGAACAATGGCATGCTTTAATTTAGTTTCTAGTAAAATGGCTGTGATTCGACGAAAATTACGGTAATGGTTAAGTTTAATTTGTCATAATAAACATTCGACGCATTTAGTTGACAAATACAATAAAAAATTCAGAAATTGAATGAAAATTACGAGAACCGAATCAAATCAAGCAGAATCATGCCCCGTCTGTACCGTTCAAAACATAACAAATTCAAAACATCATCATCACCAACGGCGACGCTGCATAATGTACACCTCTATTACTATCGCCTCAATTACCATCACAATCGCCAGCTTCATCACAAGCAGCGACGTCCGAGACAGGCATTTCTGTCTGCATTTCTAAACTTCATTTCTCCTTTCGCGATAGTACCGTCTCCGACACCAATATTGCTTTAAGGCACAACTTGGATTTATGTGGATAATTGCATTTGTGGGTATATCCTAGTTTGAGTATGTGTGTGGTGACCAACAACTTTGTGGATTTGAGGAAACAAATTATTTGTTCTAGGCGACGGAAGAAAATAAGATCGTGAAATAATTTTCTCACAAAAAATGCTTTTCCACAAAAAAATTCCCAGCAAATAATTGATAGGCAAAGGATGTATGAATGACATGACAAATTACTTGTGCCCTTCATGCATGCCGGCATGATATGCGCCTATGAGGTGCTCGTGTGGGCGTGCATATTCTCAGTATAGTATGCACATCACGTGTCATTCACTACCCACTTTTGAATCGAATTGTTAAAGATACGCTTCAATTATTTATGTTGCATTGAATAACTGCGCATATCTATCAATACTGGAACACAATCATGGTCAACCAGCTGAATAAATCAGAATGAAAATGCATTAGATTTTCGAGTTTCGTTGAATGAAAGTAGCAAAATGTGGGCACAATTTTGGGTTGGACGATTGGTTGTTGGTTTCGACGTATGTAGACAAATTAGTCTTTATCACTTACCCCCTCATCGTTATCTCTGCCCTAGATACGCTAATCATTTCGTATGCTATTATTTGGTAATACAATATGATTCAGCCCCTTCAAAAACATATTGCGTAAATGAAAGCTTTGAGGTTAGGAACTGTAGAATACATTTACAAAATCCTCACGTAATGTTTTTAATTTTCTTTAAATGGTTAATTAATTATTGATATTTTCACTGAATAGTGATTACATTATACAATCGTCAATTTCTTCACAGTATTGAATTCTTCTACAATAGTGAATGATATAAAACATGCAATAACATTTTCATTTTTAAAATGTATTTTAGAAAAAGTAATTGACTATGAATTTTAACCTCCTTAGTCCGCCGGGAGCAGCAGCATTCTAAGCGCGCTGGGTCGATTTTTTTTACTCACTTTATCTATTGCTATGATTACCATTAACCTTTTTCTCAAATTAATACATTTCATTTCTACCCATTCACTAAAACCTACTTTTCAAAATTAAGTCGACATTTTTCTGATTCCTGTCAGTCTCTCTTTGTCCACTGTCTGCCTCTGTCTGGATATCCTTATTTTCAATTTAAAAATTCATGAACACTTCGGCACATACCGTCTTATTCATCTTTGTTATCATCGTAACCATAATTATTATCATCATTATTGTACAGAAACAGCCATTCACTGAAAAATTCGGTTTAAAAGCTGCCCGCTTTCGCCGAATGATTGCAATGAAAAGTGAAAACGGAAAAACCGCAAAATAGTTGGAATCCAAATTCATTTCATTGAAAAATATGCAGATAAATTTTCTCGATTCTTATAAAAAGTTATTTTTAATTTAATTTTAAGAGAATTGGAAAGAGGGTAAAGGGAGAGAGGTGCAAGTGTTATAAAGACATCAAGTCAATAGTCGAAGTAAGGGAAGTAAATGTAATGTGGAATTTATCTGTGGATGATACTTTCAAATTGTGAATAGATTGTGCCTCGGATAAAGAGAGAGAGAGAGAGAAAGAGAGAGACACAAATAGAAGAAGCCAAGAAAATAAAGCGAAGATTGAAAACTAGAATTGAAATTGGGTTGAAGAAAGGATAGATATAAAACAGAAAGCTGTTTTATATCTAAAGAAATAAGCCAGAAAGCTTGAAAGCTTTTAAGCTATTTCTGTTTTGAAAAGGGAGAAATGACTAGAGATGACCTAAAGAGGCATTAGCAATAGCTAAAGAAGAGTGAACAAAGAGAGGGAATAGGGAAGAGAGATAAAGATTGTGATGGAGAAGGGGAGGGAGAGTAAAAATATTTAAAAGAGAAAGAAAGCTTCTTTCAAACTATTAGAGAGATAGCTTAAAAGAGAAAATCCAAACTTACGTTTCCATGCATTAACTTTCCCTTAGAAGTACCCCAGATAACAAAATAGATGAATTTTGATAAAGAGAATAATATTCGAAAAAGGCAAATACATATTTGATGTGTATAATACATATTAAAAACAATTACATAAAAAGACTTTCTCGAAAATATTCGCATATAAAAAGAGGAATGTATAATTCTAAAATATTGCTTTGCTGACAGGATTTGCCTTAATGATTTTGTGTCTTCAGAACTATTTATTTCTTAGCATTTTGTGAGAAGTATTAAGTTGAGACGTTGAACGAATTTTAAAAAAGTGAACCTCATGAAGGTTCGCCTCTTTCAATTTTCTGATGGAAGTTTAGCATTGTCTTTAGCGAATAAAAGAGAGCAAGTGGGCAAGAACACGTGGAGGAAATGGAGTAAAAAAGCAGAAAAGCAAAAGCGAAATGAAATTGGAACTACTTTTTTATAGATTTTATTACGTCAATTGGCACGCAGATACAGATCCTAAAGATATATATATATATATTTCTCTCGATTTTGTTTTATGTTTCCTTCTTCGTTTATATAAGTCACGAATATATAAAAGATAATAAAATTGGCAATAAACGAGAATAAAAATTGAAATACACCGGGGAATGTTGTGGAGACTGGAAGAAATTTTCTGGTTCTTCTTCTTTAAATCGGGCCGAATTCAGAAAACACGTAAAACAAAATATAGAAAATTATTTTTATAGACATTTTGTTTAAGTGGAAATGAAATTAATGATATCAATCAAATGAAGAAAACCGATGCGAAAAGATGGAGAAATCAATTGAATTCTTAATTAATTAATCTTGATTAAATTTAAACTTATCAAATGTTACTAAAATCGGACATTTACGGTGGCAGAAAATTTTGAAAATACCAAAATTTTGTATGCTATTATTAATATTTTGTATTATTATATTAGTATAGACTAAACAAGAGATTTCAAAGCAAGGTAGAAAATTAAGACTTTATGTTACAAAAATGTTTCTACACTGCTTTTGTTTCTTTACATACATACACCCACGATACAAACGCACACATACAACACTCTATAAAGCACTAAGTAAAAAGCAATACCAAACCCACCAAGGATACATCTTCATGTTTCACAATTCCTTAATCATAAGTGAAGAAGAAAAGGATTGTGATGGTTCACTAACTTTTGAGTTGAAAGTAACTAGAATGCCTAAGGACAAAACTCACTTAATGATTTTGTGTCTTCAGAACTATTTATTTCTTAGGCAATTCAGAATTATATATACTTTTTTAGCAATTTAATCTTTGCTGGTATTTGTGTAGGCCAGTCTTTACTATGAATATATTTGTATTTTGGGCGAAAATTTTCTGGGGTACTGGGGTATATGTTTGTTGGGCGGTAACCCAACAAATACACATTCAAGAAATTACAATATCAGTCAGTCAATCTTTCGTTTATGCATTGCGAAAGATCGCAAGAGGTCTCATCAAGAGAAAAACAATAACAGAGAAAATAGAACAAAATTTAAGAAAAAAAAACAAACGAAAAATAGATAAATTTGTCGAATATATTTTGTTTCAACCATGCACGTACGGTCTCACACACACACTCTTACGCATTTACCAACGTACGCATTCCCGTAGGGAATTATTAAATGCTTCAATAACAAAAATCTCAATTGTGTTCTCCTGAGTGAATGAATCCAAAGGACAATGGAAATTATTACAAATCGTTATACACAATTGTATGCTGAGAGTCGTTATGATTTTATCGCAAGGACAACAGACGCAAATGGCTTCTGACAGCTGTCTTCACGCACTAATGGACAGTTGCTCTTAATGACACTTTAGGCTTTCTTTGTTATTGTTGTAGCATTTTGTGAGAAGTATTAAGTTGAGACGTTGAACGAATTTTAAAAAAGTGAACCTCATGAAGGTTCGCCTCTTTCAATTTTCTGATGGAAGTTTAGCATTGTCTTTAGCGAATAAAAGAGAGCAAGTGGGCAAGAACACGTGGAGGAAATGGAGTAAAAAAGCAGAAAAGCAAAAGCGAAATGAAATTGGAACTACTTTTTTATAGATTTTATTACGTCAATTGGCACGCAGATACAGATCCTAAAGATATATATATATATATTTCTCTCGATTTTGTTTTATGTTTCCTTCTTCGTTTATATAAGTCACGAATATATAAAAGATAATAAAATTGGCAATAAACGAGAATAAAAATTGAAATACACCGGGGAATGTTGTGGAGACTGGAAGAAATTTTCTGGTTCTTCTTCTTTAAATCGGGCCGAATTCAGAAAACACGTAAAACAAAATATAGAAAATTATTTTTATAGACATTTTGTTTAAGTGGAAATGAAATTAATGATATCAATCAAATGAAGAAAACCGATGCGAAAAGATGGAGAAATCAATTGAATTCTTAATTAATTAATCTTGATTAAATTTAAACTTATCAAATGTTACTAAAATCGGACATTTACGGTGGCAGAAAATTTTGAAAATACCAAAATTTTGTATGCTATTATTAATATTTTGTATTATTATATTAGTATAGACTAAACAAGAGATTTCAAAGCAAGGTAGAAAATTAAGACTTTATGTTACAAAAATGTTTCTACACTGCTTTTGTTTCTTTACATACATACACCCACGATACAAACGCACACATACAACACTCTATAAAGCACTAAGTAAAAAGCAATACCAAACCCACCAAGGATACATCTTCATGTTTCACAATTCCTTAATCATAAGTGAAGAAGAAAAGGATTGTGATGGTTCACTAACTTTTGAGTTGAAAGTAACTAGAATGCCTAAGGACAAAACTCACAATTATATTTTTTTTGTATTTTATTATAATACCAATTTCTCCCCACTGGTGATAAAGCAGTAGAGAGAAGGGAGAAAGACAAAAAATTAAGAAAAAAGGGAAAACAAAAAAGTGGGAAGGGGAAAATTACGTGTTCTGGAAAATATTAGCTAGAAAAAACAGGCTGGCACACCTACACACACCTTCATTAAATACCAGCCAACACTTCCTTTTCGTCACAAATCTTTCCAATGAATGCTTTTCTCTTCTTGTAAAGGCCATTTAAGGAGAATTTATAGGGCCTATCCCTCAAGGTCATAATGTCTGTACAATATAAAAAACACAAAGGTCGCAATATAAAATAACAACATCGACAGGCGGTTTGGGAAATAACAGTAATTTTCATTTGCTAAGCGCGCCTCGTTAGCGGCATCAAAAGATTTTATTGTGCGCGTTCATCAAGTTTTCAAATGAGCCTACTACACGGTTTCAGTTCTTTTTTAATGCCACCTTGTTGCTGTTTTTTTCTGTTGAAATCGGGTTAATTTTTGGTCTTGTTGTCGCTGTTCTTGCTGTTGTAATAGCCATTTTGTATTTTGCTATATGCGTGTTAATTTGTTATAAAAGAAATAATTGGAATAAGACGAAGAGATGAAAATGAAAACGGGTTGGGCAGCCTGCCGATAATTACGTTGATGAAAGGGGTCGAAAAAGGTTCGCTTTCGTGTTTTTTAAAGAACATGGGGAGGTCTTTATTTTTACTTTCGCGATGATAAATAATTTTATAGCATATTTTTAGGCTGCCATTTGCTAAATAAATACTCTCCTTCCTGCTTCTGCTTTTTTCCGATGATTTGTTGATAAACAAATGGAAATGTTTCGAAGGAAGGGTAACAAACGAGAGCGAAACTATTTTTAATTATAGTTTAGTCTAGTAAAAGTCCTCTTTACACTGCGATAATTTTATTCCAATTTTACATCTTGCAACTTCGTTCAATAAAATTTATTTTATAAAATTTTCTATTTTCTACAAGAGCAAAAACCGAAACCAGGTCATGCTTTGATCTCGTCTAAATTTCGTTACTAGTTTATGAAGGTCGTTTTGCAAAAAATATTAAATATTATTCCCAGTATATTATTCCCAAAAAATATGAAATTCCTACATCAAACTCACTATAATGATAATGATAACAACAATAAGAACGGTAAAAAGTATTACCAAAGCTTGCGCCTAGCCCAAAAGCTGAGACATAAAATTATATCAAAAATGCTGATCGACCCTCACGCTTAACTATTGTGATTTTATTAGAGAGGGAAAAAAGGATTGCTGTTGCTAAGTTGCGTGTATTAAAATGTCGTGTAAGGATCAAAGGCGAAATAAATTGACGAAGTAGAAATAAGACCAATGGCAATGACTAGTCACCAACAACCCATCAAGACATCACTAACTTAAGAGGGTAAAATTTACTGAAAGTCAGTACGCCTCTGTTCAAAGCTTTCATTTCATTTCAATTTACATCACGTAGCCAACAAAAACACCCACAATAACAACAACAATCATAAATAAACCAACTAACTACCGGATTTTCTTGGTCCCGAGAAAAAAGAGTGTTTAACGCACTCGGAATATCCTTAATAAAATAAAAAACGAAAGCAAAATGAATAAACCGAAAAATAAATCCTTACAACTGACGCACTGCCGCCATATTTATCACTGCCCCAAACTCAATAACGGAAATGAGTAAGAAGAAGAAGAGGAAAGCAGAGGGCAACCATCACCTAGTAACACAATTTATGTTTTTTTATAAGCAATCAGCACGGACAACAATAAAAAGCTTAAGATAAAGTGTATCTTGCTTTCGCTTTCGCTGTCATCCGCGTCTAGTCGTGCGTTGGGTTTTTATTGCGTTAGCTGATAGAAAACAACAACAACAACAGCAACATCGGTAATGACAGAATACAAATAGTAATAATATCAACAATAACACCAACGAGAACAACAAGAAATAACCACTTGCACGTGCGAACAGAAACAAAAAAAAACACTAATGCAAATGTAATTTTCAAAAAGCCATTCTTTCGCTTTGAAATCTGCGAAAGAGAATAAACTCTCTCAAATAACTCTCAAATAATTTCTTCCACCATTATTGTCAGCAGTATTATAATTATTACCATCATAATCATAATTGTTAATGATAATTATTATTCTGAAGAGTCTCTGAAAATTATAAAAACTATTTTCCTCGATTGCTAAATTACGAACAACAGTTTGTTGCCGTTTGGTTCGAAATATTTCACATAATTTAAAAAAATAATTTTTAACTTTCTCATAAAAATTATTACATGAAATTCAATTTAATTAAATAAAATGCATCTATATTTTGAAGTTTATCTTTTATTTTCTCTATAATTGTTTCTGCTTTCCTCATCGGCAAAGCCAGCCCCTGCCTGTTTTCTTACTGAACTCAGCCCTTTTCCGTTATTTTAGTTTTGTCCACCTCTCAGTCTTTCAGAGTATCGCCATATCTCTCTCTCTCAATTTCCCCCAACATGTCTCTCTCTAGAAGGGTCCTCTACCTATTCTGCTGTTTCTTCTTCCCCACCTCTCCCGCTTCTTCTGTATCATTATTATATTTTTTCTTTAAAAGCGATTTCCATCAACAATTGATTACATGTATTGGTTATGCGTATATTTCCTCCCCTCTCCTCTCCTCCAATTTCCTCAACCAACCTTATTTGTCTTTCATTTCTGATTCTCTTCATTTGCTTTTTTCTATTCTTCCCCGATATCTATCCGTCCTAACATCTTTATTCATAGCGTCGGAAAATTGTTGCACCTTCATTCACCTTTTTGGTATATGTTTTTCATCAGACGACATCGGCCGAAACATCGGTCAGTTGACGACATTTTCCCACAGAAAAATTGTGATTTTTTAGAGAGAGGCGGAACGGCGACATTTTTTGAAGAAATTGTTCAGACGGATAAATTTTCTGGTTCGATACTTTCTCCAGTATTACTATACTCGTTTTAAAGTGCTTCTATTTATCTTTTTCTTTCTCTCACACTCCATCTCACTGTCTTATCTCTTTCTCTCTTTTTTTATATTACGCATTGGAGCAGTACCCTTTAAAGCGTGCAAGGACAAAAGGTGATGAAAAGTATCTATAAAAAAGAGTGAAAAGATTTGTGGAAAACACGCAATGAAGTTACTCGGGAACGAAGAAGGAAATTTTTCCCGAGAGAAAGGCTACCGAATATCCTCTTCGTCTCAGGACTATTTGCAACTTCACACTTGCATGACACGTGAAAAATACAAGAGAAGGAAGGAAACACAGGAATGAAAATACAAAAGCACGTGAAGAAACAAACAAACAAAAGCAAAACAGTCAAAACATAATTAAAAAGAAATGGTGAATGAAGCCGCCAGCAAAGAGAAAAATAAACAATCAAGAAGAAACAACAATATGATGAGTTCGGATCTACACATACGTTCTTTTTCTCACTCACTCTTCTTGTAACCAAAGATGGATGGAATGGTGGTGTTATATATGGGGGCATATAATACCACGAGAGGGCTTTTTTGAGAAAAGTTTGATGACTAGTTATTAGATATTAATTAAAAAAAGTTGAAGGTCCGGCCCGGCCACTGGTTATTGAATTCAAATCATACATTTCTATATTACGGGAGTAGGGCATATGACCTTCGGCAAGATCAAAGTAAGCGCTTTTATTAGTTAGTTACTTACAATTTATGGTGTTTTCCCAGACATACATTCTTTCCGATTTTCTAGTTATTCCTTTCCTTACTTCAGTACTTCCTATTCATGCTCGTTTAGTTACTCTTTCGTTACTATGGTTTTCTTTTAGTTTTGAGTTCTCTCGTTTCTCGTTTTTATGCTTTTTTATTTATTCATTTAAAAACTCATTGAAATTGAGATTTCCTACTCGGTGTTCATTGTTAACCACCTGTCATTTTTCACGTAAGTCTACTACCAATAAATAATATTAAACCACTTCTCGGTGAATCAGCTTTTTTTGTTTGCATTCAAAATGTCACCTAGTTATTTCTTTTCTGTGTTAGTTTTTTTTTCATATTCTCAAATTATTGTCTGCTCGCATAATTGCTATCGTTTGTTTGTTAATTTGTATGTTTATTTCTTTCTCTCATTCTCTCTTTTTTCGTTC
The DNA here is from genome assembly GCA_963966595.1 of Physocephala rufipes. Taxonomy (NCBI): domain Eukaryota; kingdom Metazoa; phylum Arthropoda; class Insecta; order Diptera; family Conopidae; genus Physocephala; species Physocephala rufipes. Next base: position 1,355,133 of record OZ016503.1, on the reverse strand, counting down.
GTTTGTTTGTTTCTTCCCCTACAATCTTCGTCTTTTTGATTTGTTGTTCATCCAAACAAACGTAATATATTCATTCTTCTACCCGCTTTCAATAGAAAACCACAACTCGTAAAACGCCCTTGTTTTTCAGTTCCATTCGTTTGTTTGCGCTGTCGAGTTTCGTTCGTTCGTTCTTTCGACAGCGTCATCGAAATTGGTATCAACAACATCACCAACACGCCAACGCCATCGCCGTCGCCATCGCCATCGCCAACGACATCGCCAACAACATCGTAGTCGTCATCATCGTTCGCTCTTCATCAGTACGATATTGAATTTTGTGTAGTTAAGACAGATTATATGGTGTACCATTTTCGTGTATTTCGTTTCATCGTCCCGTAATTAGGAGACTGCTAGACTCGTTCTCGCGTTTAACGCTCCCCACATTTAAAAAACACTCTTTAGTTGTGACTAACAAAATACAAGATTAAATAAATAAACAAATTTTTTATAAAAGGTGGAAATATTGTTCATATTTTGTCTTCTTTATGTGTATTTTGTTTTTGTATTAAACTTGTATTAACCGCATCAGACACGTAAAATCAAAATTAATTTTGTGAACACAATATAGTTTTATGAGATAAAGATTAAAGGATAAGTAGATCTTAGAGAACACTAAGAAACCGGAATAAATCGTAATATTTTGTGAGTTTATATAAATTAAAAAATTATATGTGTATTGCATTTCTTCCACTTTGTTAAACAACTTATAAAAAAGTTAAAACCATTCACAATTTTTTAAGGCTGTCTTTGTTTTAGTGCTTCAGTGAACTTATTGGGGGGAACATTTTCGCGTTTTTTTTTTTGTATTAAATTACTTTAGCAGCAAAACAAATCCTCTTCCATCTTCTTGAAGTTGTTATCTTGCCTCCAAACTTAGAGATTATCTACAGATTTTAATGAGCTCATTGATCTCTTTTTACGCCCTTAAACCCATCCTTCCTTTATCTTTTTATTTCTTTAATATCTGTTCTAAATCTGTTGTATATAATCCTCATTTTCCTGCTCTTTCTCATCGCCATATTACTTGCATAAGCTTTCACTAATTTATCTTATTTATATTTTTAAGTAACGTCCCTTCTATTCATCCTCATTTAAAGAATGCTATAAAATGCCACCTTCCAAATAAGAATGCGAACATTTTCTCTATCTCTTCCCTTACTCCTTCTCCTTCCCTCTCTCACCGTCCCTTTCTCTTCCTTTAATCTTGACTATTAACTCTTTAAATTCTACTTTTGTTTTCATTCTAATTATTTTGTTTGGGATTATTTGCTTTTATTGGCCTCGTGGTGCGTATTGGTCGCATATATTCTTGCCTATTTGTCATTAACATTGCTTATCTCTTACCCATTGTTTAGCTTATTTTGTCATTATTTGGTACTGGTTGCGTAACCAGTATGTGTAGTGTATGTGCGCGTGTTGTTAGCTTGATATATGACCTCGATTCTGCGCGTGTTATGTTTGGATACTTGTGTGCGTGTCGAGTGTGTGTGTATGTGTCTGCGTGTGAGGGTGTGTGTGTGAGTGTTTGCCAGTAGATACAGTAGGACAAATTAAGGAATTATTATATACTTCTTGAAAATATGTTCTACATTTAAACCATGCGTCCATGTTTCAATATCTTTCACATAAATAAGATTATTTATTAATTATTATTTATATAAACACACAAAAGCTTTTAAGAAGAGGTTGATTATTTGGAAATCAATATACTTCAGTTTATTCGTAAGTCGTAATGGTAGTACTTCCTACTTTTTAAACTAAATATTTAAATCTACATTATAGATGAATTGGCCAGCATCTCATCGATATTCTTCCACCTCACCATGGCCGGTTTCCTGTAGACAAATATTTGGAGTACTGAGAAGACTTCGTGAATCGCCGACTCAATTCGGGAAGTAAAACTGTTGCCATAAAACGAACCAGCTCATCACTAACAAGTTTCACTTGTTGATTTATGGTTGTACTCAATTTTTTAGAAACAGTGAGTAAGCTGACCGCCCGTATGTCTTCAATTCATTAAATCAAACCGTTAAAAATATCCGCAAGTGGACGATGGCAATAGATGTAAAGCTCGATTTACAGAGTAAGAGCATGAATGGAGGAAATAAAGAGATGATGACTCTTATACTCTACTCTTCTATTCTTCTGTTCTATTATATTCAATCTAGCGAATCTAGCGAATTTCGACTATTCTTATAAATTTTTCTTACATGGGGTCAATGAACCTGTTCTGAAGTCAATGACCTCGGGCTCAAGTCAATGACATAGGGCTAAGGTTAATGACCACGGGTTAAGGTCAACTATATCGGGCTTAGGTCGATGAACTCAGGCTTAGGTCAACAATTTTTACCTTTGGTCATTGACAACAAAACTTGATCAAATTATAAAGCATGCTGAATATTTCCAAATGATTATCAAGTTTGCAGATGTACTTTTTAAGATTTGGGAATTTCTTGATGATTCTAAATAAAACTTGACCAAGAGGATAAAGCTTGATGAACATTTCTAAATTATTATTAAGCTTGTAGATGTATTTTTTAAGATTTTGGGTATTTCTTGATGATTTTCAACAAAATTTGACAAAAGAGTAAAGCATGCTGAACATTTCTAAATGGTTCTTAAGCCTGTAGATGAATTTTTTTCATTTCTTTCGATTTTCAACAAAACCTTTAAAAATCCTTTTCTAATTAAAGTCTTTCCTTTTTGTTTTGTATATCTCTTTAATAAATAATTAACAGATTTTTATACGAAATTAAATTAATATAGTCCGTTTTTTATAGTTTTTGTTTTAATATGGTTCGAAAGCAATTTGCTTTTGCCGTTTTAATGCATCGAATAAACTTACATATTTTTATTTGTACATTTTACATTTTTTGTACGTTTTACACTTCATTTCAATTGTAAATTTCTCGCGAGAAGCACTTGAGCAACACTTCCTTCCGTTTCGGTTTGTGTTTATTGTTTACTGGAGAATTCTACTGACAACAGCTTCAACAATACCAACGACAGCAACAAGAATAATCACAATATTTTACAGGATACGACAATAATAATAATATCGGAGGAAACGACAAGAGTGGCAATGTAGCAACACCAACCACAATACAAACTTTTTCGTTAATAAGGATTTTCCATTAACCTTCGTTTGATATTTTTTCATTAGAAAATGCTTCAGCATTGGCACCATCGTATTCGAATTGAAACTCGCTGTTGCTTTGCACTGCGGCCCCACCACCAGGGCGAACTTCATGAAGGGCATCACAACTTAAGTTGTGCTGCCACTTAACACAAATAATAGCATTGTTTGCAATATTGCCGGCTCCCGATCCTTAAAAATTTACCATCAACAACTTTACGGAACACATTCCTCTCTAACCGTCATCATTCCCTTCAATACTAGCCTGTAGACGACAATCGACAACCGGTAGCTGCTAAAGAAATTCGTCGACAGGTCCAATGCCACAGCCACACCTACTTAATTACTTTTAAGCGGTAAAGCTGGAAGAAATGAATTAATTATTTATAAGCATTTTGTTGACGACTAAGGGGTGTGCTGGCGGTCTGCTGGCGTAGAGAAAAAAGCGATCGGAAAAAATCATTGAAAAGTTTCACGATTTCACGTTTCGCTTATTCTTTGCTGACGGATCTATCGATTCCGGTGCCGTTGTCCGCACTGACATTGTTGTTGTTGCAGTTGTTGTTGCTTGTGAACGCTGAAGCGCTACGGTTTCATTTGTGCACTGATTGTTGTTGTGTTTTCTATTTTAATTTCTATTTTCGTTGATGCCGCTTCTGTTGTTGTTGTTGTTTTTGCACCTCTTCCTCTTTAATGTTAATGCCACTGTTGCTGCTTGTCTCTGACAACGCGCACACACATAATCACATGCACATTTGCGTGCTAAACCTATTGAGACAGTGCCAAACACAATCTTCTCTCCACCATGAAACAGCACCACACAGCGTCTGAGTATTGGAGACAGTATTCGGGTTACGCCATAAGGAACAAGTTTTTGCTTTTAACGCAGCACAAAAATATGCAATACTATAGCGGAAAAAATCCTTTTCTCATTGATCCTTTGTTGATGCAGCCAGACGCCTTTATGTTCGTACCTTTTTCTTTTCAGCAATTTTATTATTAGCTTTTAATTGTTTCTGCTGGAACTTCTTCTAGCAAAAAATTAGTAACAGGTTGCAAAGGTTTAGAGCAAGTTTTGTAGAAAAGCTTTGATATAAAAGCATTGATATATTTATATTCACACATAAATCCACATTCACATACCCACGCCCAGTCCCCCATTTTAAACAATAGACACCTACAGATTATTGCTATCTTCGCACTGCTTACTTTCAGATTCCCATCCCTAGCGAACAACATATCATGATGCACTTAATGGTCAACAGAGATTATATTTCAATAATTTTGTGTTGCAGCATTTTAGGCGATAGTGGACTGGAGTGGAGTGGGGCAGAGTGTTGATAATAAGCTATAGATAGCTGCATTGTTTGAATGTAATTCGATTTTGTTTCGGAGTACAAAAAAGTGCCGCTTTTTATCTTTTCAAATTTTAAATTTTAATTTAATTCTAATTTTTCCTTTCCTAAAAACGTTCCTTTAAAACCTTTTAAAAATTTTTTTCGTTATTCTTTTGTGCCAACCAACAGAGCGGAAAATGTTCACCAGCACTTTAAAACGAACGTCATCATAATAGATGTGGTTATATCCCATTGTATTAGCTACCATGAGTGCTTAAGGAAAATTGTCTGGACTTAAGGAATAGTATACAATTGTACTGTCTGGAATAGTATACAATAAACTATTTTAAAATATATCTTCAAAATTTACTTATTGGTATTTAATATCATCGATCAAAATCAAAATAATCGAGTTTTAAAAAATTAGAAGCGTTATAATAATGAAAGAAACAAAAACTCTAAATCAGATATTTGAAACGAAATCAATTCGTGAGGTTCTATTCTAGATATTGTACCTTTATACTAAAATTTCATCTGACCCTCAATACGTTTCCTCTTCTTTCAGGTAAATCATGTTAACAATCTTTATTGCTTAACATTTTTCCGTAATTATGCATACTTTTCTTTGTTTCTCCCATACGTATATGCTTCCGGTAATGGCCACGACGACTATTAAATAAAATTAATTTCTGGTTGCATGGACCGAAAATAAATAGTCTCATAAATCTCAGTCATAGAGAATGGTACACTTGCCGGCAATAATACTCAGTGGCGTAGAGAATATGGTATGGCTCGACTGTAAAAAGGAAAACAACGTTCCATTTAGAAGAAACCAACGGCGATGACTACACACAAAAGTTTATATTTGCTCATCCGTAAGAAGCATCATTGAACAATGGCAGCATTATAAAAGTAAAAGTAAAGGATAATTAGTTTTTCTATTAAAACGAAATATAACTATAATTTAATACTTTAAGAAATTATAACTTCAGTTTAGTCTAAAACTTGAAGAAAAATCTTATGAAATTTGTATCTCTTTCCTCTTTCTTTTTTATATCAGAACCAAAAAAATGCTCATTCAGCAATAATTTTAAGAATTTTTGTTCATACCCTGCCAGACGCAAGGTATTCATCGCCTTTTTCTTTCCCTTCCCCCTTTTCTCCCTTCTGCTTCACCTTTTCGTATTGCGGCAGCAACATATTTTTATCTGTATGTTCATCGTTGAAAGTTGTTGAATACACACACACACACCTGAACGCTACCATTAACGTTGAGGTGCAGCTAGATGATGTTTATTTGAAAGCTTAATAAACTGCGTCCTTACAGGCCAAATTGACTTGACTTCCTGACGCTTTAGGGGTCTGTATGTGGTTTGGAGTCCATTGTGGAGCATCGAATATGAACCAGCAATAAATAAGTTCAAATATTACATATGACTTCTATGTTCCCCATTTCGCCTCTTTGGCCCTTATCTACCTCTGCTCCTTCTCGTCGTTTTCTCTTTATCAAACTTTATATCTACTTTAATATTCTACTTGTCACGTTCCAAAGGTCAAATTGCCAAACTTACTTTTGAATCTCTAGTTTATTAGTTTGCCAGTTTATTTCTCTTTTCGTCTCCTCCATTTTGCTCATCACTTTTTTGGTTTAGAGAACTCTTTTCGTTATGTGGTTTAATTTTAGTATTTGTTTATTGTAATGACCGGAGCCATGGTACGCCTTCCAAATGAGAAGAATGGAATATTGATTTAGGCAATAACAAAAATAAAGGAAAAGTCGAAATAGTATTAACATTTATATCATGCTATTCATATAATCGCAATATTAATAAAGTTTTAACACGAGCGTTTCAATAAAATTGTTCATTTTTAAAGTTTTTAATCATTGCAGTAAAATTCTATATGTCAAAACTGTATTAATCACAAGTTTAAATATATTTAGTTGAAACATTTTCACCGTAAAAAATTTTTTGTAAACTGTAAAATTACTTATTCAGCTTTCGCACTTCAGACGTGCTGACTTCAGACTGGCACTCACCAAATTACGCTTGAATTGCAGTCCAATAATTTAAAACTATAATTCAGTGATATTTTCTCGACTGTCCTCGAAAGAGTTTGAACATTAGTAAGAGTTATTAAAAACTTGTTTAGGAAATATAAATATTAAATAACAAATTAATTTCTTTAAGACTTTAATATTAATCTAATCCAGTCATTTATAAACTTCATTCGTGCCATTTTAAACGAAAAATTTCGACTGATTTCAGAAAGTGTTTTTATCCTAATAAATTTACAGCCTCTAAATGTAAAATACTAATAGACATGACTTCAATTTTGCAGTTATATAACTTTTAAGTCATCTGTGGTGTCTCCAGTGATATAAAATATCATAATATTTTCTTTCTGTTTCCTTTAGTAAATGAATAAGTCGTGTTTTTAAAGTTAAAATGATTGAGTTGGATTTTGACTTCATCAGGCTATTCGTTAAATAACTAATTTAACAAAATATGTTGTTGATTAAAATAAATTATGAAGCTATTTATTGGCTTGAAACTCTTATTTATCCACCCTTTAATTTAAGCGCCCTTTATTAAAAAGTGCTGGCATTCAAAAAGCAATGAATCAGCCAGAGAGTGAGAGGAAAAAGTTAAAATCGCTTTTGTGCACACATTTAAAACCTTTGTGTGCTCGTGGGGCAAGTTCGTTAGTAGAGATTAACAAATTTTCTTTGAATACTTATTACCTTTCTTTTTTCGCAAGGTTGGCAACATTTACAAAGGCAAACATTTACATGATCATTCATTTAAATGTAGATTTTTATTTCTTTTTATCCTTTTTTTTAAGGTAAAACGATTTCACACAAAAATTTAAGATATAAATAAAGTTGCGATGGAGTATGTAAATGATGGTACGAAGGTAGTAATAATAAAAAGTGAGAAAAAGAAAATTTAAATGAGAATTCAAATCTTCCCAACAACAGCAAATGTTGTCTTTTCCCTGCTGTGTTACCTCCAAAGGAGTCATGTCAAACTTTTTGCCTCCTTCTTTCTTATATGTTAACCATCTTTCCGTCTTCCTTTCTACCACCCTTATAATTATGTATCTTATCACAACCTCCCCCATTTCCTATAATTCTGCCTACATTTTTTATATTTCGTTCACTTAATTGAAATATGCTTTTAGACTTTCACAGGATACTTAACGCTCTGTGCATAATTTATCCTTCTTCTTTGGTTTTTTTATTTGATTTTTTACATTTTAACGATTTTAATAGTACGCAAAATGTTTGCACGGAAGGTACGTCCCACAAAGTTTGTTGTTTGTTTGCCTTTCTGATGGAGCTACAGATCATTTTCATTTCTTTCCCAGATCGCAAATATTTCCTCCATCCATTATAGCAATTTTAAAACAGAGAATCGTATATTTCGTATATATAATTGCATATAGAAAACCACAACCAAGAAAACCTTGCCTTTGAAATTTTGGAATTTAAAACGTTTAAAAGGACTGATACCTTTCGAAAGGATATCATTCATAACCTCTACAATAAATGTTTAACTAAAGGTTCAACAAGTTATGTTATTTATGGTAATACAAATAGTAATAAACAAATAAGAATAATAAAAAGAATATATAATAAAGGATTATTGTATCAATGACAACAAAAGCATCAGCAGAAGGTTATATATTAACCGCCCAAAAAACATTATCAGTCCAACAAACAATTTATATTGATAAGACAATCTTGGCTGTGACGAAATTAACATGAGCCCTTCTACTTTCATGCATCACCAGGAATATTCGCAATGGTCTTTTGCGTCTTTTGCAGTTCTTGATCTAACTGAGCCACTACTCATCCTGCCGTTCGAATATTCCCGTTTCCACTTTAGTACAGTCTCCTCCCTCACACAATTCCATCCTCAATAAAAGTCATTTCACACATACACAAAGGCAAATATATATATGTGCTATGTTGGCAAGAAGGACGAAACGTATGCATTATATGCAAACGCATTTACGTTTGGTTATTTGGAAGGAAAGAAAGGGGTTTAGTATCAGAATAACTATATCGATGGCGTCTATAAGCGAAGGTATGAGTAGGCAAAGACCGATGGGGTGATTTACAATTTCGATGTTAGAGGATATCATATGCAAAGGTAGCAACGGAATTAAACGGAAATTGGAGAAAATGAAGTCCCATATTTCACCTACCCTTCATGAGATCATATCTCACTTCCTTTCCTTCCATTTATTCATCTTACATATTTCTCCTTAACCTTCATAAGGGTAAAATCTTTATCCAAATCACCCCCATTCAAAATCCCTTTAATGTACCCCTAAATTATCCCATACCCATATACTACATTTATTTTTTCAGTAATCCTTATTTTCTGATCACGATATCACGAATAAAAGTATTGTGTCCGTCATCTACACCACTTTATTCATAATGTATGCCTCCATAATGGACACATTCTTCGGAATTTTACTTTTACCTCTATTCTCTTCTCTTATTTTTCTTACACTTACTTGAATTCATTGGGAGCATGTAATAACTTTAGACAACTGAGAGAATCTTGCTACATCGTCTACAACATTTTGCACAAAAGAGGCCTGCTTTTAAAGCGAGGAATTGGGTAAGGAAGTGTTTTAATGAATACACCAGTCCTTCTGTAACACCTTGTATGCAAAAGGAATTTGCATTATCGACAGAGGTTTGTTGTATAAGAATTGCAGTCCTTGGATTGGTCGAATATGCAGGAAGATATCGTCAAAGAAGGGACACTATTTTAAAAAGATTTTTAAAAATCAGACAAGTTTGATACCAATCCTTAAATAATCACTATCCAAACTATAGAACTGCGCAAGATGGCAAAGAATTTGCTTGCCCTTGCCCACAGTATTTGCTTCGATTGTATGCTGCCGTTGTTGAACAACGTTGCCATATAGGCAATATTGTGGTGTAAACAATAAAGCAAGCAATTCAATGGATTTAATTATGAAAATGTAAAAGCACTGGTGGTTCGCGTGGTACATTGCGGGCTACATCGGCAGTATCCCGGTAGTAGCTGTTGTTGCCGTTCTCACATTGCGCCGTTTTGTTTCTACTATATTTTCAATTATTGTTACCAACCTCAGTGGAGAATATAAATACGAAGTTTACATACATACACTACACATACACACATACGTTCATCCGTCTTCTCCCTGTTTTTTTAGTTTTTCTTTTTGTGGATTTGATGGAAAAATTGAAATCATTCTTCAATGTATTCGTCAATTAATTTCAATTTTGTATAGCTTGTGCTTTCTAGTGAAATTTTGTTGGCGGTAATTGATTTTGGTAGTGGGAAGAATGATGGAAACGGTTGTGTAAAGAATGGTGAGAAGTGGTTGATGATGGTATGATGGGAATGGTGTAATTGACTGCACTAGTGTATTTTGAGAACAAATGTTAAAGAACGATTTTACCCAACAAAAGTTAGCTTACCACCAAACCGAAACGTTAGCTTAAGGTCACTGATACTTATTTGCCCATACTCTGCCGCTCCGCCGTCACTTCATTCATTTACAGTCAACCACGGTATCGACCGTATACCCGGTTCAATTTGTTTAATGAATCAACAGCATTTCGGAATTCATTGGACTCGTTTTTCCAGTTGATCAACTACGGCGTACACATGATGCATGATCGCCAACCTGAACCTTCCTTCCCCGCGACTGATAACATAAATAAAAGGGCGAAAAAGATACACTTGCCAACAATAACATTCGGAAAACATTAAGAGCCAAAACGAAATGCAAGACGAACGGAAGGACATAAAGACATGCACACAAATGGATGGCCAGGCAGGCTTCGATGAATCCTGCTAAATTATTTGTATAGCGTGTCTGTTGAATGCTTTTTGATGCCGTACCGCAAACTAAACTTTACCATTTCTCGCTTCTCGCTTTCATTTGATTTTCATTCAATTTCAGTCGTTAGGCTTTAGACCTGACCGATAGAATCAGAAACCAATGCTAGAATCTTTATGAGTCTTCGGTGTTATTGGAATGGTTTGGATATTGCCCAACTCAATCAGAGTAGGTGGTATTAAAAGGAAACCACTTAAACAGAATCGAATAGCAATCTATCGCGGAATGGGAAGACCAGTTTGTTTGACTGTTCGATAGACTAGGTGGAAATTAATTAAAACACCTCCCTTGATTACGTAACCAATTGAGCGTTAAGCTTGTACTCAGCATTAAACTGACACAGATGTGCCATTTGTTGCACATATTTCCGTTTGTTTTCTATAGTTTTTCGCCTTCACCCATTTGCCCCCATTTATCTGGCTCGTCGCAGACATTAACAAACACGAATAATGTCTTTTTTGGACAAATTTCGATCGTGTCGTTATAAAATTCATTCATTTCGTTTAATTTACAAAGATTTTAAATTTACGTTCTACAAAGAACGATTCATATCGAGACAATCGGGAGTTTGTCCTTTGTGGTATGATTGGTTTGGAAAGCAGAGATGGATGTGTGTATAACCACACATCGATTATAAATTTTTACTACACATCGATACTAATTAAAAATTATGAAGTATATGAAGAATTAGACTTGTAATTCTCAGCATCGTGAATTAGAGCTGTGAATGTAAAATCCATAAGTTCAGATATCATTCTACACAAATTTTCTATTTGACACGCTGGCATGGCTATACACGGTGGGTAATGCTTGTTTCTTCCATAGGCCGGCATGGCGCACCTTGTATGGTTCATGCTAAATTGTTCCAATGGTCATTCCAAACAGGCATCGCCGACTAGTCGACATGTGTAAATGAAAAATACGCACTACAAAAAGCAACTTTATTTGTTTAACAATATACAACAACTTCTCAACATTATAACACAAAATAAACAGCTTATAATTTAAACGATATATTAAATATAGCAAAATTACTATTTATTAATTTCCACTTTTTTACCTTTTTTCCAAAATTAAAGTATTTTTTCTATGGAACCGTGCTTTCGGCGATTAATACGCGGTTTAACTCAAAGACAAAGTAAAGGTACTAAATGTATTAACAACTTTATTGACAACATTTCGGAGACTACATCACCTAAGATGCTAAGAGATTTCATCCCATTTTCCATTGCATTTTTTAAATTCACTTTCAATGAATTGAAATTTGACATTATAACAATACAATAATAACAAGAACAAGAATGCCGACAACACCTGAAATAACAACAACAATAATGCCAACAACACCTGAAATAACAATAGCAACAATTATAAAAACAATCCATGGTATAACCGCAAAATTGCAAACAAACACGCATATACTCGCAGCATACAGCACCAGCAAGAGTGGTCCTGCGAACCCATATTCTCGCTGATAATTCGCGTAGAATGTTGAAATGTAAAAATGTTGAGTCGGTACACAAAAAAGGATTTCTGTGATTAAAATTTAATTAAGAATTTTGCAGGAATGAAATATTTTTGTAGTCAGTTGTCGACGCTGTAGTCGTAATCCCTCGTTGTTGCCGTTGTTGTTGCTGTTGTTATCAACAATTACACCAATAAATCTGCTGGTTTGGAAAGGACTTAATTCATACCGTCATTGTGAACTCTGTTGCATCCTGAATTTACTCCTATAGTATTTAATTCATCCTTGCTCCCCGATGAATCCAACGCGTAAAGGATGTATGATGAAATAAAAATATGTTGGTGGTCGCGTGTACTCCACCAAACAAATGCAAGGAGATTTAAGAGTTAATTATATTCGCTTTTATATTTTGGCATGTATTTCATACAAAAAGCCCAACAAAAGCCTTTTTGAGGAAGATTCGTTAACTACCGTTCAGGCCTATTCGAAATCGATGTATTAATGGATGACCCTATGCATTGCTTGGTTGGTGGGTTGGATTATAATGTGTGTTGAGTTATTTCGCGAATTCGATTGGTTGGCGGTTGGTTGCGATCAAATGGCGTTTAGGTTGGCTAATGAGTTTTCAGTTTTATTATTTGGTTAATGAGCTGATCAGACAATTACGTGGCTAGTTGTTGTTTTGATTGTCCGAAATTACAAATTACAAATTGTTCAACATTACCGTCATTCCACAATCCATTTCATGATGATATTCTGATAGCTTTTTGATTTATAATCAAATTCTAATTAAGTTCAACCACCGTAATTTGTTATTTAGATTTTAAACGCGTTAATCCAGTATATTTGTAATAGAACAAAACTTGTTGAATTTATTTAAAGAGCAAAACGGTTTCGAATAAATACTGTGCCGCCACATTGCGGTTTTTGTCTGTTGTTTATGTAGGAATTTTTTCAATTAATTTTTTTCTTTTAAAATTTATTTTAAATTCATTTTAATGAGTTCTTTCTCGATGGTGGTGGTCGCAGTGTCGTCACAATGACCGCCTCGAAAAGCCCACAAAATCATAAAACGAAAATGCAGTTTATGATGCTTTTGCGGCGCTTTCGTTTTCATTCTTTCCGTCATGGCGAATAAGGATTGAGTGATAAAAGCCGAGTAAAAAAAAAGATGCATTAACAATAGGCTGATGAAGGAGATAATGGAAAATGCTACGTATGGACGGAAGGAAATGACGTGTAAGGGAATGAGGAAAATGAGAAAAAGATGGCGAAGGGGTATGACGGAGACTCATAAACTGCTTGAATTGTGTGAATTGTGTGCGAATTAGTAACTCGGTTTAACCGAACTACTTACAACCACCCGTGCTTCTCCCCTTTTTGCAATACTGCATTCACCCCCTGAAGAGCAAATCTTCGTTTATTAAGAAACGGCGAAATGTCATAAAATAGCGATAAAAAGAAATTTTCGCAGGGAACAGGAACTATATCTCCGTTGTGACGAGAGTAATGATCGAGGGTTGGACACAGAAACCAGCATAAACCTTTGAATAATGAAACAACAAGAATAATAAGTCGCATAAAATCTATAAAAAACTAAAAAACAGTAAAGAGAATACAGAGATTTTGCTTCGTTTTGATGTCGTTAAAATCGTCGAAGAGCACAAAAACAGAAACAAGAAATGTAAATATTTCAATAACAGAAATATCAAAACAGCATCGTACCCTCACTTCGCCCCTCAATTTCCAATTGTAGATCCCTTGATTAGCGCAACAAGTTCAAGTCGATGTCGCAATGATACTAGTGAACGCAAACTGATGCTATTGCTCCAGCTGCTGGTGCCGCTGTATAGTTGACATAAAACTAAGAAAGAATAAAGCATTTCTCACTTCTGTACTCTTTCCTGCTCCTGCTTTTCTTCGTTCTTAAGACAAAATTAGCAAGCCAAATTAAAGAGAAGCGTGATGGAGGGAAGGGTGCGCGGACGGAAGGGTGTGCGAAGACTTGAAGGAATTCTTTCTCGATATTGAAAATCTGAATATTGAGAAAGCCGGTGAAAAATCTAATCCCTGATATTGGAAATATATGAATCCCTACAGACACCCTAAAGACACCAAAGATTGGAAACGACCGTTTATGCAGAATTTTTCTTCACTGGACTTACAATATCCAGGTATTTATCCAGGTTAAAAAATCTACCATATATTAACTTAGGAAGATTTAACTTCAAGGTAGTATTGAATTCGCTAAATATACATTTTTCTGCTGAACTTCGTATGAATTAGAATTCAAAATCGAATTCAGATGAATTGTCGTTATCTTGTTTGTCGTTTCTTTATTAAACACTTATCACTGTTATAACATTTTTTATATTTCTACATTATCATGTACTTATCATCTTCAACATGATCCTTATCAGTCCATTTATCTATTCTCAATATTATACTTAACATTATAACTGACACCTTTTCAACATAACATTATCGTTATACTTGTTATCATCTCCATTAAGTACAAATTTAATTATTCTCGTTATTCGATTTAGAGTGTTGCTTTAAAAATGGTATGCAATGTGATATCGATGCTATCAGTCAGTCCGGTCAATGCTCTGTAAAAGTTCCATTTCCGTTGTTGTTACTTTTTTAATTGATCTTATTATTGCTGGATTTACAAAAATTTAAGGAAAAGAGACAAAACTGAATAACATAAATCGAATTTTTATAAATCATCATAAGTATTCTCCTTATTTTCCTTTTTTTTTTTTTTTTTTGTTTTTTGCTTTGAAGAACGTGCGCAGAGGATGAAGGAAATGGCTTAATTCATCCAAAGTGTAACGGCTATATGTATTTCAAATTATCATTCATCCTATGCTTGTTTCGTTTCCTAAGTTTTTGTTTTGATTTCAGTTGTTATTGTTGCGGTTTTTATTTGCTGTTCTCTTTTATTCGTGCACATTCCCTTTGATGATGATTTTGGTTACAAAAATTGAAAGAAGCAGAACGAGAAGAACACCAAAAGAAGAAAAACGAGTAAACAGGAAAATAGCAACAACAACAGCAACAATAAAAAAGAAAAACAATGGATTTAACATCACTCTCACTATCACAGAATCGGCTTAGCATCAACAACGGTCAGAAAGAACTTTGCCAAAGGAACGACATCAGTACTGACCGTTGTAAGGATAACGATTTTGTTTATACAAGCAAAGCTCATTGAACTCAGTTTCGAACATACAAATCAGATGCACTCATGCACACATATGAAACATACACACACGCGCATATGCAAACACTCATACCAATCCACAATGACTGTGACGTACGTGTAGGCTTTGTGTGGTAAATTTGTTTTCCTAGATGTTCTTATTGTTATTGATGCTATTGTGCACTCGACAGAACATTAAACACACATCCATAAAGTCAACAATATATCCAGCTTTCCAGCTTTTGTTAGACCAACGAAAACTACCTACCAATCCACAGACGGCCGTTCGTCTATTTGGAATATTTTGGTTTTCATTTGTGCATTTTTCATTGTAATTGTTGTTGCAATCGTTATTATAATTGTGATGTAGTAGGAGCAGTAGGAGCAGCTGTTGCTGTTAGTTTTCAAATTTTTTAAGTTAATCTTCTGATTTTTGCAATAAAATCAGTTCCTCGTACGTCATTTATTCAGAACATAACAATACTATCACACACCCGCACACACATGCACTCTGAATCCTTTTATATTTGCAAAGAGCCAATGGTTCGACATTCGTCTATGTTTTAAGATTACCAGATATTGTCGAATAAATCGTACTTAATATAACTACAACAACTATGATGATGACAAAAGCAACAACAAAAAATAGATGGTATTATCTACAGGAACCGCTCATGAGCAGGAGCAGGTGCGAGCGTCCGTATGAGCGTAGTCAGTTATTCTGGTTTTCATGCATTGATTTTGTGCTTGTGTTTAAGCTAATTTTGCTTTTGCTTTTTTTGCTAGCTTTGATGTCATCGGCGCTAGTGCTTCTTGTGCTGTTGTTCCTTCTTTGAACCCGTCTCACTGTTGGCTGTTCCTTATTCTTGATATTCATTAGGATTCAATTTCGTTTTGAAAATTTCGAAGTTTCGTCCAGTTTTTGTCAGTTTAGCAGCCATGTGTGCTGTAGAATGTGCAGACAGTCTGTCTTATATGCACGTCTCTGCTACTACATCATCCCTCCATCACAATAATCACCTTTACTTCAACTTCATATTCCCTGTCTACACGTTGCAAAATATGAGTAAAAAATTTCAAAAACTTTCGAATATTTCTTTGGATCAATCAAAATTTTAAAAATTTGAATTATGAAAATATGAAGACTGAACACATTTCTCGGTTCTTTCCAAATTTAAAAAATCAATTGCTGTCCATACAGAACTGCATCAAACTAAAGATTTATAGTTTCATTTTGAAAATTGATAGTTGGAGAGACTTGTCCTAATGACCTTTCACCTTCGTGTGGTATCTGCAACCGTTTCGTTTTGTCTGTCACCCAGTGAGTCAATTTTGTATTCGATGGCTTTTCACTACCCCACGCTCGTCTCTTTAGAAAAACTACCAAAAACAGAAAAATTCTATTTCCGGTTTCGTTTTGTACAAAAGTTTATTAATTTGCATAAGATATGTAAAAAGTTTTTTTGAAAAATGTGCAGTATTCATGTTAAAAATAAATTAAGCCATAAACGAGAGTTTAACAAAATAAAATATTTTTTGAATAACTTAAAAATTTTGAAATAAAAAGAAATAAAATATTTTGAATTTTAATCCTAAAAAAATAGGTAAAAACAAAATTTAAATAGAGCAAAAATAGGAAAAAATATTTAAAAATAACTAAAATAGAGGATAGGGAGAATTAAAATAGAGAACAAAAGGATAACTATTTAAAAAAAATTTGGAATGAAAATTAAAAGCAACAGAATAGAAACTCAAGCAGAGGAATATATATTTCATAAAATATATTTTATGAAAACAATCAAAATCAAGGAGAAATCAAATCGAAAAGTGAAATATAAAAAAAATTGAATTTAAAAAGTGAATAAAAATTTCATCTTATAAGGACATCTCTTGTATCAAAAATAATAAAAACAAAAATAATAAAAATAAATTATACAAAATAATGTAATTTTTAAGAAATTGAAAAATTAAAATATTGAACTAACAAAACAATAATCTAAAAATGAAAAGTATGAAAACAAATATTAAGAAAGTTAGTTGAAATGACGTAATACCAATAATATTTATAAAAAATAAAAACGAAAATTTAGTAGTAATTATAATTTATTTAAATATTACTATATAATATTAAAAGCTATTAAAAGCTGTACTCTAGGACAAACCATTATAAAGGTCTAAACTAAAATATAAATAACTTAAAATTAAATTAAATTAAAGTTATAACAAAGGATTAAGAGAAAAAATCACAAAAAAATAAGTATTAAATTCATTGCTAAAAGAAATGTATTATCACAGGGATGTAGACATTCGTAGTAAGGCCGCACTCACACAGGGGACATTTGTCGCGAGACATGGAACTATTCATTTATTTGTCCCCGATACCACTCACACAGGAGACAAATTGGAATGTAGGTTGTATCCCCATGCATGATTTTTTAATTAGACTTTTTACTACATTTTGCTACCTTTTAATACTTTGTTTGCTAAATGGTAGTGGTTTGACTACTTTCGAACATTATTCGATTTCATTTCATTTTGTGTTGCGCGCTAGGTGACTATGGAAAATATGGAAGAAATTAAAATTGCGTTAATATCTATGGCGATCGATTTTTTGGATGCATTATATATCATTCGTGATGAAGATGCAGAAATAATAAAATTAATCTTAGATACTGTGGAAAAATTGGAGGAGGTTAGTAGAGCTCGTCGGAGAAGCTGCTGGATCAGAAGCTGGCGAAAAGAAAAAACAGTAATGGATCCTTCGATGTTCTGACAAATAGCATTCAAGTATGCGATAAATATTCGTACCGTAATTATTTGCGTATGTCAGAGGAAAAGTTTGTTGAATTGCTAAATTCGGTCCAAGCCGATTTTCAGAAGGCTGAAACGCATATGCGAAAAGCTGTGACACCGGATGAATCTTATACATATATGTACATCTCATAAAAATAAAAAAAATTCACAGCAGTTTTCACATTAGACATAATACAAAATAAATGAAATCTAAAAATATTGTTGAATACCACCAATTTTGTACAGAGATCATAAATAAAATTAAAAAATTCAATGTTATCAGGCACATTTAACCGTAAAAATGTTTATAATGTATCATCAGTATCCAATATTCCTTCCAGCGCCAGACTCAGAATATTACTTTTTCTAGCCTGACATGCCTGTTCGTCCAGTTCTATTAATTTCATTAAATAATTTTGGATATACATTACACCTCCTACGCACATTTTCAGTTTTTAATTCAGTGATGGTCGTGGTATTTGCTACTTTTCACGTCCCAGAGAGACGTTTCTTGTTGTAGGGCGTTAATCAGCCTTTCCGTGGTATCCTTAGTCCATCTAAATACCACTGGAAATGAATTTTGAAAAAAATATACTAAAATATGTATATAAAAGCACAAGCCAAAGACTTCAAAAATATTTATATATTGTTTAATGTTGGGGCTGCCTTAGAATTTAATGGACTGTTCGATTTCTTACCTAAAAAATGCACTGAAAGTGCAAATATTTGTGAACACAATATTTTAATACACAAGCCATCAAAATTTCTAAAATAATATGGACGAATGAATTGCTCTAATATATATAATAATATATTTTCAAAAAATGTTATATAAGAATAATATAGCTTATGTTTTGCAGTCCCAGTAACAACCCCGATCGAACAAATCCTCAAAATTCATAATGCTCTTTTATAAATACAATATAAATGCATGCCTGACTGAATTCGTAATATTCTGCTTTGTCGATACGACAACCCGCTGTTTGGTGTCCCCAGTAAACATCAAGGGACAAATTTGTCGCACAAGGGACAAATTCATTCGTTGATAGTCCACAGTTCATTTCGTCGTTTTGCTGGTGAAACAACAACAAATTTGACGTGTCTCGAGACAAATGTCCCCTGTGTGAGTGCGGCCTAACTCACTACTACTTTGCTCGATTAGTTTTAATAATTTGTGAGAAGTTCATTAACATTCTAAGCAAACTCCGAAGGTGGCAAAAGGCTTTTATGACCAGTTTTCACTTAACTCTTATATAAACTCCCTTAGGTTACACTAAATTTATTTTACGTTTGTTTGAATTGATGGTCTTCGCTGATGCATCGACTGGTTGCTGTGGCTTTTACGATAAATTGTAGTGATAATTCCAGATTGATATAAAATTTTCCCTTTCTTTACTCTAGGGAACGATACGTGCAAGCTCTATATGTGAGGGCGATCATCTGCATTCACACGCTTTGAAGACCGAATACTGCACTTACCGTAGAATGATTTAATTAGTCTCGGCGGCTTTTGGTACGATATCTTTTATAATTTGGGACCTGTATGAAAAAATATCTTTACACGATCCCAAATAAATGGAATAAGTGCACAAAGTTTTTTTCAATACGCGACAAGTTATGCGAACTCTATCGAATTCAATCCCGTTCCTTTCCCGCTACTAACTCCTTTTTTTAATCCCTCGTACCACCCTCTGCTTCTTTTCGTTCTCGCTTTTCCCGACAGTAATCTGATACCCAACGTCGGTGGTGCAAGAGACCATTAAATTTAAAAGCCACAGAAAATGTCGAAACAAACTTGGTGCCTAAATAAAAACTATGGTTATATAAAAAAATTTCAACGTAAGGAAAACACTATATACAAATTATTATGGATGAATATTTGGCGTAAAAAGATCAAGATAAATATAGAGGGAAAGAAGAACAGTCATTAGAACAGACGCCTACTTAGTCTGCTAGCATTCTACAATTAGATAAAAATTAATTATATTTGCGGATGCACTCTGCTTCAAATTTGCCACAGTGAGCAGTGCTCCGATAAAAGTTACCTAATTTCAGTTTCAATCAATTAAATTTCTATTAGTAAACCATTAAATTCATGTTAGAAGCGACACTTGGTTGGTAGCTTCGACTTGTCAATGCTGTCGGTGGGCTCATGTTCCACAACTCCGCAACTCAACAACACCCTGCAGCATAGCAATTCTGCAGCAAATTGGCAAATGGCAATTTAATATTTACGTTTGCCACGAGCCAAAGTAACCGTGTATTTGACTTTAAATGGTGCAGCAGCTTCAGCGCTGTTCTACTTACATGATTGTCGTGATATAAGTTTGTAGAGAAGGAGAATGAGACAAAAGTACCAGTTCGCCTTCTCTTTGTGGTTGAAAGGGATTCGGCTTCTGGTTTTTATTTATTTTCAGTTCGTTAGGGGAGAGGTTTGTGAAAGGAAAATACAAGGAACGTTTTTTAAGATTCGTACTAAAGAAAGAATAAAAGGCAGCATAATGACATTATTTGATGTACTAAGAAATCTGAAGGGGACCCTTTTCTGAATGGCGAGCATGTAGAGCTCAAAATATTTTCATAACGAAAGAGTCGGATGATTTTGGAAATTTGCGATTTGGGAAAATCACATTCGCAATACTCCAATGCCTCTAACTGCCTCTGTATCTTCGATCCTCTTTATCCTGAAAATTACATTTTTTTTAAGTTAAAATGCAAAGTTTTAACATTTCATTTCTTCGATTTTCTCTTGATTTCGCTATTTTAGATTTTTATTGTTTTCACTTTTCCAACGGCCATTTTTTGTGGTTTTAATTTTTAACACCTTTTGGTGAAAAAAGTAACCGAATGACCGAAATTCAACAAAAAAAAAAACGGAGATTATGGGAGATATGCCTACATGAGGCTCTGTGAATTTAGAAAAGACAGCTGAACTCACTTCTACAAAAAAACAGTTGATTCAAAGCAATTTTTGGCGCCCTTTATTTTATTTCATTTAGTGTTAATACCTACAAAATTAAAGCGGGTTGCAATTTGGTGAAGGGGGGAGATGAAAAAGTGACATACGGTATTGTGTTGTAGTGTTTTCGGCACCGAATAGGTGTTACAACAAATTAAATACTAGTTCATTTAATGGGTTTCAATTAAATATTAGTTCATTTAATGGATTTCAGCCTCAACGTTCTCAAGCATAGTCTAACAATAGACAGATACATAGCCAGGCACATGTACAAAACTTACACAGGCATGTGTACAAAAGCAAAAATATATGATATATGCACATATATTATAGTATTTTAAAGGTTTCAATGGAACGCCCGCTGCATACGACCAAGCACAATATTCGTATTTGACATAGGTACACTTTGTGCCACTAAGCTTCAGATGCCTAAGTCCTTGTCGCTTGAAGTGCCTCCTTGAATCTTTGGAGGATTACATTTCAAATAAACCTAAAATTCTTCTAGCTCTGCTTTTTTTCTCTCGCAGTCATCATCGCAGTCCTCGTTTTCGTTCGTTCTTTAATATAGACTACTTCATCGTGCTTTGGTGGCGCTGTTTCTTGCTCATGATAGTGTCGTCGTTGTCGTCATTTCATACCCATAGCTTTATTTTTAGTCCCATTTTTCTACTCTTCTTTTAATTTGATTTCTGATTTACTTTCGAGAATGGTTAGGTCCACTCATGGCTTCTCGCCCGAGAAGGAGATTTTATCACTGATAACGAAAAGATCAGAGAAAAGGAAGAGCGGACGCAAAAGGTAATTGCAAAAAATTAAAAGGGAGAATGTAAAATAAAGTATAAAAAGAAAAAATGACGCAACAACAATTTGATTCTTCAGCTAATGGTTGTCAATCGTGGTGCCTTATTCAGCATTTTTTGCTTTTTATTTCCGCTCTCCATGCTTAATGTATCCAAATTCAATTTGCCTGTCATTCTCTCCCGCTTATCCGCATAGATTGGCGTTGGTTTCAGTAGACCCGTTTCTACTGCAGTGTAGTTTAGTGACCACTTAAAGCATAGAAGGCGAAGAAGGGAGAAAAACATTAGCCATTAATGTTTTTCTCCCTTCTTCGTCTTCTATGCTTTAAGTGATCACTAAACTACAGGCTTTGCAGTTTATTCTATTCTTTGTTTTGGAAGTTTGATTGAGTGCTTTACCGCTTGATCGAGACCAGAAATTATTTTCATTGTAGAAGATTTTATGAATTAATAGAGTTAGAGTGAAATGAGTATAATTTTAGAGTAAAATTGGGTGAAAGTATTGCAAAGAAATGTATTAAGTCATGATGGATATATTTGAAACTATAAGCCACCTTTTTGAGGAAAAAAGAGAACTCTTTCTTAAATACAGAATGAATTGTGCACAATATTTCCTCTAACAATATTTTGCTATCAACGTATTTCCCTTCACGTCATTTTGCTCTAGTTATTCCCTTAAGGCAAACAAATCTTGAGCGCCTGGATACTGAAACGGGCCGTTTCTTATAATAATGATGAGGAATAAGACACCATTAATATATTGGAGATGTCACCGGTTGATCTTGTTAACGTTACAAACATATATAATTTATAATTTATAAATCGCTACCTCCAGGGAGAGAAAAATCTCAACGGAAATTATAGTTTAATTTGATTTGTTATCTTGTTTCCTATATTCTTATTTTATATTTTAATTCTCTAGGTTTACTCTGGAAGTTAATACTTCGTGATAAATTATATTATGATTATGTGATCAATACCATCTTAATCATCTTCGTCATGATCATTTCCATTACCTCAAGGTATTTAGCAGAAACTGTCATCTACGGGATGTGGTAAGAAATCTTCATCCTCACCCTTAATAGTTTCATGGGATGTATCGTCATTTTCTTCATAGTTATGACTTCCTTATCAAGTAACTGAAATGAAAACCCAAACTAGCAAGTACATCTTCTGTTTTCAAATTACCTTCAATCTATCAAAAAACGTGAACATTCCCAAGCGTAGAGTGTTCGAAATTAGTTCGAATTTTTTTTTTGTATGACCATTTGTATAACTGTTTGTTATTTGTTTGACATTTCATCATTTCTGACATCGTTAAATTCCATTTTTGATGTTGTTTTTATTGTCGTTCCCTTATATTTTGCTTATTCTTATACTAATGTCATTATTTATTTACGTGTAAAGTGATTAAAGTTTTCCTGGCTTTAAAAAGTTACTTAATAACTTTTCTTAATTCTCTTAATGGCTCTCTCTCTCTCTTTTTCGCTTTTGTGAAATGTTTTATTTTTGAGGAAATATCCTAACAATCGTACCCACATGTCCATTATCTGATTGAGAATATGTCATGTTCCGGAAAATTTTTTGGATGAAGCTTTTAATGCAATTAAATTTCAAATTATTTAGCGTTTCATGAGTTGATTTTTACTTTAGTCATTGTTGTCATGGCTTCCATCGCTCATTCATTAAATTATTTTGACTTTTTAATTTCGTTAGGTCTTTGTAGTAGATTTGCAAAGGTCTAAAAATAAATAATAATGTCTTAGAAAAATAAAAATGTCTTAGCAAGGTTAGCAAGACTTAGATATAAACTCTGTTTAAAGCTTGTTGCATGCTTTTAGGACATTTTAAAATTTAGGAAGTAAACGTAGGGCCTATAAAAATATGGATAATGATTAATAGCGAGGTTTAAATAAATTTGCAAAAACAAAAATGCTTTAAAGTTGATCGGAAAGCTTAAATAAATTGTGAAATTAAAAAGCCGCAGCCACGAAAATTGAAAACTTTGCCTATGAATGGATTTTTCGGAAACTTATGCTTGAAATGTACTTCGATATGAAGATTCCTCCGAAATTCTGAGAACAAAACGTTGCTTTAAACGTTTATTGTAAACGGGCTAATATGGTGACTCTATAGTGTGAGGGGTGTAATAACCGTACTCTGTTGGTAGAGGGAACTTCAAGGATTGTCTGGGTTTAAGTGTTTACAAAGATGTGTTTACAAAGACCTCTCAATCTTTGATAGTCGCGCCAACGACAACAAGGATGACTAGCACTTACGATCGTATCCATACGATTATTTGACAGACAAATAAAACTAAAAATATTACACCATCTCAAGAATAATATGAACAAAGCAACGAATGAGAAGATACTTCAGCATTGTCGTTGGTAACGATGCGTAAAACAACAACCACGATTCTACCATAGAGATAAATATGTCAACGTTACAACATTAAATCAGATATCTATTAGTGTGTGTGTGCGTGTTTATGGATGCTCTATGCAAAGAGCATATGCTGTTTATCAAAGAGAGAACGAATTAATGAATAAATGTCTTTGACAACTACACATTCTTTTTTAAGTTATTTTTGTCACCCAAGACAGGGTGACAACAAAGACAACTTGACGTTATTCTTATACGTTTTTCCTATTGATGTCATCCTTCACCCTTCACCAAGTGTAAGTGTTTTCCATAGACAAAATTTTGTCGCTGACATTTTCAAGATTGAGGCTCAACTCAATGTATTTTTTATTTGAAAGCTTTCGCCTTTAAGGCGCCACATACACCACCACGTCGCTTAAGACCCATAATCTGACCAAAATATCCCACTGTCCAAGGAGTGAGATAAATATTTGAGGCTTATTAAATTATTATTATTAAATTATTATTACTAAATTTGAAAAAAACGGCAGTCATGTCATTTTAAGGATGTTAATGACAGTAAATCTCAAAAGCTTGAAGTATAACATAAATAGGAAAATATATGGTTCTACCAAAGTGTCCTGAATCATTGAAATCGCGAAATCTAGAACCAACAAACAATATTTAAATTCTGCGCATAAAGAAATGTTATATAATTTCCTATATTTCGTTTAAAATTCTTGGAAAGCAGATGTCTGTAAATCGCTTGTTTCCCATTGGTTTTCAAAGCGAGTATCCTACTAATTTTGATTTAAATAATTCCTTATGATATGAGTTTTATAAAAAACACTTCCTGCCAAGGAGAAAACTTGAGGATGATTTGCTCTCGCCAATGCTTTTGGTTATATATTTTTTGTCTTTTCTTCTAGTTTCTATATTAGTGTTAAGTTTCTTGCTTTTAGGTTGGGAGATTTAACTACTATCATTTTATTTATGGAACTCCGGGAGCAAGATCGTTTTACTTTCATAATGTTAATTGAAACTTCCAGGCTTTTTTACACTTTTTTTAAACTAAAATGTTCTTAAGACCATACGTTATAGTCTCAATATTTCACAAATCCAAAATTTTACTCAAGTGTTGATATATTACAAAAACAATAGGCATTGAAAATTTACCATTCATTCATATTCAGTAATCAAATTAGAAGAAAAGATTCAAAGCAACAGGAGGAACAATAACTATAACCCAAAAAATAAGAAATATTATTCTTCAAATACTTGCGAACTTTGTGTAGAACAATTTAATTGTTAAATATATTTCATAGAACAACAGCATTACCAATTACAGATGCAAACAATATGGATAAATATTGCCTCAATATACAACAACATTCGCAGCTGTAAGAACTGCTTTATTTTCGCATAAATTCTAAAGCAAGAACACGCAAAATATGTCGAATTGTTTTTAACAAATATACTTGTGTTTGTTTCCATGGGAATACCAAATACAATTTAAAGTCTAAATAACACCAATAACGAATAACAATCCACTACAGCAGCAAGTACTGCTAATTACAATAAATACAATATCAATAACAGTAACAAAAACAACATAATAATAATAATCCAATTAAAAATCCAATCAGTATTAGGAAGATTTGTTTTGCATCAAAAATCAAATGTGAAGAAATTTTACTCTTGGATATTTTTAATATTGTTTCATTCTTCCTCCTCCATCTTTCTGTTTGCCTTTTCTATTTATATCATCTTATTATATTTTCTTATTTATATACTATTCATCTTCATACAAAAGTAGATACTGATTATGATTATATTTTCGTGGCAAATATTTTTCGACTCAATACATTTCAATCAAATTTCAATCTGCCAAGAAGAATGAATGGAACAGGAGGAAGAATCGGGAAAGAGACAAATTGATAAATAGACAGATAGCACCCCAAAGACACGATGAGGTGGCTAGCGCGGGCGTAAATAAATGATTGAAGAAAGAAATAACTAGTCAGTTGACTGAATTGACACATGATCGATGAATTGTGAAAAAATGGTATTGAGAATCCACAGAAGAAATATAGCAAAATTTTATAGTATTCTAAATTGAATGTCATCATTTAATTTTTCGCATTTTTACCTAAAAGTTTACCTTTCGGTATCATTTTTAACCTGAATCAAATAAGCTTTTCCTCCACTGGTAATTAGGGGTTAAGAAGAAAAAGTAAAGAGGGGAGAAAAAAAGGGGAGAAGAAAAAGAAACGATGAGTGAGGAAAAGCCAGTGCCCATCGATCCGCCGTATTATGTCGTAAAACAGACTGAAGAAAATAATTAAAGTCACTTGAAAAGGAACCGCTACAGTTACCGTAATCAAACGTAAACATAAACTAGATATTTTTAATGAAAGAAAGAAAAAAAGTGAAAGAGAGAAAGAAGGATAAAGTAAAAGAAAGATAAAGAAATTTGAGGAAAAGCAAGAGGTGACAAAAATAAATAAAAGGAAGTAAATTAATAATTGAATTCAACAGTCAACAGTCAGTTGGTCAGTAATTGAATCAATCAATCAATTGTGTCACACCCTGAATCCATCCATCAGTCAGTGAAAACATCATGATGGACTAAATGGACAAAAGGGACGTCTAGTGAAAGGAAGGGAAAGAAGAACGGATTGAGATTGAATAACAAATTGAAGTAAGGTGATAAAGAAAATCGAGAGAAAACAAAGGCACTAATGAAGGCACAGATGAAAAATAATAAGAAGAAAAAGAAAGAAAAGGCGTTAATCCAAAAAAGAAAAAAGAATCAATAAAAAAATGGTAAATTTAATCCAAAAAAATATATGGTCAAAAAAGTAAGATGAAGGATAATGATCAATGATGAAATATCGTTGAAATATGATGGAGCAGAAGTTTTGGTCCAACCGGCCGTTTCGTCCTGTTTTTATATTGCACCTTTATAGAAAAGCACTCAGTTTTGTCTTTGAGGAAATTAATTAATATTAATGAATATTACGTTCAAAAGTTTCCCCCATATGACATTCATTTATTTCCAACAAATAATGCTAATATTCATTCTGAACGGATAACTACATTCCAAAGTTCACCCCTTTTATGGTGATAAATTGTTATCTTCTGACATACAGTAAGAACACAAAACACGTCGACAACACAAAATGAAAATGTAAGCGGTTGGTCAAGAAAATGCTTCAACAACGCCAAAAAAATAAGCAACAAGTTTTTTATAAGCAACAATATCAATGAAAATTGCCGATTTTCAAAGAATAAATACCTCTCAGCCGTAGCAACTAATTTCATTCTCAGCCTTCAAAGGTCGACCATTGAGACCGAGTAACAGGAGGGTCTGTTGTCATGCACGTATATGTGAAACCAACACGCCTATAGAAGTGTTTTAAGGTTAGAAAATCTTCTAATTGTAATTAAAGCATATTAGAAGCTACATATGTCGTTACAGATGAAGTCGTTGTTGTTATTGTTGTGTGTGTTGTGGCTTTGCCATTATCGTCGTCATTTCATAGGTTAAATGTTTGCTTCTACAACAAGTAATCACAAATATCAGACAACATTAAAAACAATGTAGTCGTGGTTAACGGCGCTTTCCGGGATAGTTTCTATTTTATCGGCTCCTTCTATAAATCCATTTCAAGAATTCTTCTAAAAGTCATTATCGCAGCAAAGCCAGAGAGAAAACGAGAAAATTACTGAAAAAACAGGACAGCGTAAAAACGAACAGAAAATGAAAATGAGGTTAAAAAAGCATCACCAAAAAGAATAAAACAAAATATAAAATAAAAATATGGACCACAAAGAAACAAACAAAAATAGAATGAAATTGAGGCAGAAAGAAGTCCTTTAGAACTTCGCAAGTATGAAAAACAACAAAAAAGTATGGTAACGATAATAAAAACATCTACGAACTCTACAATCACAAAAGCAGCCGTGGCAACTATAACTTTTGATTGCAACAGAAACACTAACCAATCGACAAATAGAATGATTTTACAATAATTCATAGTGGATTTAGTGACATATCTATCTCAAGCGGATTTTGTTGTGTGCAGACCTAAGACCTAAGGCTACAACTCTTGTTTGTGCCTCTGTCGTTAACTCTTCTTTTTTAACAACAATCTTAAAGAGCAACAACTTAAGTTTTGCTTTTACCAGCAAGCATAAAATCAGGTTTCGTTCATCGAAATTCTATAATTTTTCCTAATAGCCAGAGGCAATTTCTCTACCATGTTTTCGTAATGGCAATCTTGAAAGGTCGCACCTAGTTCCTTTTTTTCTCTAAAAAACTCTTTCGTGGTGTTACGACAAAATTCTTTCGTTGCTTTAATTTTTATCGTCGCGATTGTTGAGTTTCTTCTCAATTTCCCACCGTTGCTTTGGATTACGTTTACTTGCACCTCATTTTCTTCCTTGCAATTCCTCGCGTATGCCTTTCTTGTCCCATTGTGGCGATTTGCGTTTTTTTCGTTACTCTTATTGAACCTTCTGTTTCTGGTGCTATTGCGAATGCCCTTATTGTTGCAGCTGTTGTTGTTGATGATGTTATTGTAGCCTGTTTGCATTAATGAGGCTCGAGTCCTTACTTGTTGTTCTATTGTAATTATTATATTGCCGGTAAAGGTTATCACCGTTGTTAAAGATGTCATTATTATTGTTGTTATTGTTACAAATGCCGTTGATTTTTCTTCGGTGTTTCTATCGTTGTTGTTTAGTTGCAATTCTCGCCTGCTTTTCCTATGCTGACAACAAAGTCTTTATGACTTTTGTCAGAGCCCTTGTTTTTTTATTTACACCTTTTTTACTTACTTTTCTTCTCGTACATCCTCGCCTTCATCTTCATACTACAGTGAGAAGTATTTGACTATCACGTCATTTCTATTACCGCTTGAGTAGCCTTCAAAGACTCATTCAGAGACAGAAAAGCAAAGGATAATTGCTTCCGTTTTCTCTCTTTAATTATTCTTCTAATTAAAAAAAGGTTTTAAATGGGAAAAGCACAAGACCATGAGGGGCGTGCAACAAGGAGGAACCGACGAAACGTTGGTTGACACGTGATTGCATGTTTTACCTTTGATGGTTAAGTCAATACTTATTTTTTCTCTACTCCGCTTCTGACTTTTTTTTTGCTAAACACTTGCATCCCTTCGTAACCAAATTAATTTAGCTATGCCGAAAAGATCACTGGACTATAATATTAAAAGGCATTCCAAAGTAATTACAAAGCAACGCTAGCAAAGCTTAACGAAATGTAATGACACAGAAATCGTCATCTAATGACTAATGACCTTTCCCGATTCGACCCGCTTTGTAAGAAAATGGGTCCATTTGCTCTTGATTACCATACTTTCACATCGTCTGGAAATGAGATAGTTGGAGCACTTTCTCTCTCCCTCTCTTTCTTTACTCCTTCTTCAAAGTTTAATTTTTAAGTATTCAGTCTTAATAATCAAAAGGATCACTAAGGGCATAAGAAAATTTCTGAAAATAAGAAAAATATTGGCCAATAAGTATTTATTATTATAAATCACTTTGGTGCAATGGTGCTGGATCATTGCCTTCTTCCATTAAATAGGTATCACGTTGTTGTAGCAACTTTAATCGCTTCGATATAATCGATGAAAGTAACATAATGCGAAGTACCGGCTTTACTCTCGAAGGTAACCCCAAGCATATGCGTGTGCTTAAGTTTTGAAGACTTTTTAGAAAGGTTCCAGCACTTTTTACGGCTAAAACTACTTATTACTGGATTAATTGTTTTGATTCCTCATTAAGCAATTTTACTAATTTTAAAGAGTTTGGAATATATTTAAAAAATCTGTAATAATTATGTGGACCTTCTGGGAAGGATTTAGTGTGCCCCTCTTTTTAAAAAAGGAATGTCACCAATGTCTTTCGTGAAGTTTTAGAGGAGTGAGTTCTGTGCATGTGCTAGAATGTAATAATCATTCTTCTACTGTTTCTTCCTTTTCTTAATATTTTGGGTTTTTTTGATTAACTGACGACAAATTGTGTCAAAGAAATATGCACAAAAAATGTTGCGATGAATGTGCTTTTTGACGAAAAGATTTTTTTACAAATATACATACATACCCTTCATAAAGTAAAAAGATGGAAATAATCGTGACAAACGAAGACAAAGTGACAGTGAATACAGTGAAGACATGAAGAGTGAACATAACAATACAGCTCTTCTACAAAGAAAAGCAATTCGTGTCTCTCTCTCTCCCTCTGTCTGTGTGCATGCATGTAAAACCAAAAAAATATTTACAAGTGCAAGAAATATGAAGAAATTTCAATTGTTTCTTAGAAATTCCAAAGAAGTCTAACTCTTCCCAATGAAGACATTCGCTCTCGTTTCAATCTTCGAATTCAAAGCAATGCAAAAGAATTTCGTCTGCTTGACTAGAAATTTAAAAGGAAAACAACAATAACTCCTACAAACAAACTAACATTTTCATTCTGGGCGGAAAAGTTGCATTGGTGTAACATGTGCGTGCCCGTGACAGTGGCAGCTGTCAGAAAAGGACAATGATATTCGTAAAAATGAAGAAAATTTATAAATTGTTTTATTTTTCTTTTCTCTTTCAAAAATTGCATTTTTTTTGTCACGTGGTGACATTTGCGAATGTGGAGACTTTAAAACATTTTCATTGTTATTGCTTTTGTTACCGTTGCTCTCGTAAGCGCTGTTGGTTTTGTTGCTTTTGTATGACATGATTTTATATGACATAATTTTGTATGAAAATAATAACTTATTATGGGAAAAGCCAAGCCATTTTCTTTCAAATGGCTGATAAATAAAACGCCTCGAAAACTAAATCCGCCAAGAAGGAGAAGTGTAAACCATGGATTCTTCTTTTTCAACATCGAACATTCATTGAGTTGACACTGTTTCATCAATCCCAGCAATTTAATAACATCTTCGTAACGTGCGAAATGTTCACTCTTCAACAACACTCCAATTTTTTATTGTTGTTTTTATTATTATCAATCAGCAATCAGTAATGCTGCTCATAAGCTTGAAGTATTGCAACGATGATGACGCCATTTCCCAGAAGCGATATCAGTAACGGAAACAGAAAATCAGGAAGAAGAAGGGAAATAATATGCAGAAATAGCGCTTGCCAAGAGCATACCGCCGCTCTTCCTCTATTAAGTCGCATGTCTGTCAGTTGCGCATTCATAATGGCAATATAATAATGACGACAACAACAACAACGGCCATAACCATAATGAGAATAATGGTCGTCACCACAATAATGCCAAAAACAACAAAAAAATCACCACCTTATATCTTTAAGGATGAGAATTATTTGTAGTAGTGCATTTTAAACATCACACACATGCATACTCATACCCACATCTCATGCTTTCCGCCTTCGCCCACTTCCAAATTTGCATAATTTGGTATTTTGTTGCGTTAGGGATTTCTTTCCTTCATCACTGATGGTGATAGGGCTGCACCCTTGGTGAGATTTTCAGGTCCTTTCTCGATTTTTCCCATGGTCGATCATTTCTTTTATGAAAATTTGCATAATTTGTTCTATTCCGTTGTTTTTTCGTGTCATCTCTTTGGGTTATTGTCACTTTCCTTCTTTTTTAAACATGTTTGCCAAGAAATCAAAGCGAAGGACCGAATGAGATAGAAAGATTGCCCTGCGGGATATCCATTACTCATATTGCTCGCATTCGCTTGGAAATGCTTTAATAAAATTGCAAATTGAAAGTGAAGGATTTTGACATTTTGAAATAAAATATTCAGGCATGTGTTTTGCCCTGTTGTTGGTTTTGTTTGTTGTTGTTGTCAATCTTATTCCTGTTCTCCTTCCTGGTTGATTTTACATCATTTCCAGAACGAACGTTTCTTATATTTGAAGACAAAGTGCGAGAAGCAAAAGCTCTGAGCCGTAAATAATGCAGAATGAAGAATGAACAGCGAATGATGTGTGAAGGAAGTAACGTGATGTGTGTAGTCATTGCCTTCTAGTTGTGAAAAAAACACAACGAAAAAAAATTAAAATAAGTCAATATAAAGAGGAAAAATGCTGCGTCATTCAGTCACAAATAAATTGATACTAAAATTGTGTAGACATTTCTTCCTTTACTTGCTCTTCGACGCCATTAAATCAGTTCCAGAGAAAATGGAAACCCCAAAGAGGCCATCGGGCAAAATCAATATAAAAACTGTAGTATAGGATTACTGTCAATGCTGGTAGTCTAACGCTAACGAATGCAAAACTTGCTGTCAGAATTAATTAGGTATGACGGATAGCTGGTAAAGAAAAGAGACGTATGGCAAATTGTTCGATAATCTAGGGATTCAAAAATCAGTTCTGCCCCTGTGGGATGATACGCACCTATGCTGGTTTTGTTGTGATTTGGAAAGGAAACGCTTTCTACTCAGAATTATCGATTTTCAATTTGATTTTATTGAATTTAATTTCAATTTATTCTCACTTCGTAAACTTCACAAAAACGCTCTACTAATCTTTATGAACATCCATGGCTTTTGCGGACATTCATGCATTTCACAAACTCAATATTTCCAATCCAAAAATGTCTTTAATTTATATGTGTTGATTCTCTGCATCATCAGCCACATCCCCTTCAGCATAATTTTCAGTGGAGTAGCTACCAAATGCATTCAGAAAAAAATCACACTTAAAGGTATTTTGGCTGTACCGGATTGGTCTGAACAAATTATGTGTATGACTGTGAATGTTTGTGTTTGTGTGTGTGTGTGTGTGTGGGGGGGAAAGGGGTAAATGGAAAGGATCAAAAGAAAATTCAGTGCAGTTTCATCATTTCTGCTTTGAAAAATTAAATCGATTTGAGATTATTGAGATATTTTCTCTTTTTAAGCAAATTTGCTAACATTTCCTTTAATTTTATTCAGATATTCAGAGATCACTAAAGTGAAACATATATTATGTATGGCATAGTAGACCAAATGCTATTTATTCTATCCACCAACACCTACTGATTGATAAGCTGGTATAGTTATGTCAAATAGTGACGTCGAAAGTTGCATGCGCGTATTCTGGTAATATAAAAAGTTGCAAAAGCTATTACTGATAATTGAGTTATTTTAAGCGCTTCCCCTTTTTGTTCACTGGCCATTGAAACGCATTTGTAGTTTGCATTTAGTGAAAAAGCGAATTATTCATTTGATCATTCTTTATCGGTTGCCTTTTATCTGTTCGATACTATCACAGACGGCACTTTACCAAATATATAATTATTATTATTTATACTATTGAATTAGCACATAAGTTTAAAGGAAACACTAAAAATTCGTTATACTGACTGATCACTGATTAATAAACATTTCAGTTCTTTAAGTCAACATCCTTTAAAACAAACATGAAAATTGTATAGTGGGTTTCAGTAATCACGGTATTACGCACACTACAATACGCACACATAAACATTATATTTCCGCCTCAGTACTTTGGATAAATTATAAAACTCGCAATCTTTAATGACGCGTTATGTAAATTATACGCCATAAAAAGGAGAGAAACATCATACACGTCTCTTCCTACCCACCCTACAGAAATACATGCATTAATAACGTTTTATCATAATCATCTTCATCGTTATCTTCATCATTGCAATCATTATTACGATCTTTCCTTTTGGATAATTAAATCTGCATAATTAAATAATTTTTTACTGTTTAAACGAACGGTTTTAATGTTAATTTTATTAGTTGTTGTTGTTTTCTCAACTATATAACGCCAAGTTATTGCAAGAGGCCGTCGTTTGGTCCCTCGGCAATTCCACTGAAAATTTCAAGCCAACCAAGCGATGCTTTAATATAAATGCAAATAATAAACGAAGGGAGATATAGTGGATTGAAGGGGGAAAGGAATGTTAAAAGGAAGATAACATGGTGGTTAAAAAGGTTTTCAACAAACCATCGAGTAGCGTTTAATGATTGTCTCATTCACGGCTTTTTGAACTGGAGATATACCAGATATATCCAGATCAAGATCAAGATAAAAACCGAATCTAAGATCAAGATAAAAACCGAATTCGGGTTCAGAACCATTTCTAATCCAGGCAGATATCTGGAAATAGGATTATTTTTCATTTTAGGCAAATGATATCCTACAATTTTGAGTCAAAACCAATGGGAAGAGATAAAGGATAAAAACCTGCAGCTTCATTAAATTTTTCAGCAGCACTAAAAACGCTTTTATGTTTCGACCGAACTCAATTGAAACTTATATAAGTTTTTATATAAGTTTTTTAAAACTTATATAAGCTTTTAATGAACACGGTCTGTTTCGTTGGCTTCATAGTCAAAAATAATAAGTATCGAAAATTAATTTTAGGCATCGTAGACAGAAAAATGACACAAAAGAGAATTTCCGATCAAGAAAATAGAAAAGACCTTTCAGAAAAAATATGTGTCTCGCCTTTTCAAAAAAAGCCATCCTAAAAAAATAAAATCAAAACTTTTTTTGAAAAAAAAATAAAATCAAGAAAACTTATTACCAAGGGAGAAAAATTATGCCAAATGTGAATTGATATCATTGTTTCTCATATCCGGTGTCCTCTAGGATAAACTAACGGATAAAAAAAGCAAAAAGTGGGGGAAAAAGTTTTTGTAGTAAACCTGGGTTGCTTCATAATTTCATAAGTTTACTTTCGTTTGACATTTAGAACCTTTGTCAATTTTGTGGAGGTTCTTCCTCTTACTGCTGAATCCTCGCAATCAAATATATTGTTTTTCCTCTTTTTCCCTCTCGTCGATAACTCTTCACCCATTCTGTACTCATTGTAAAGAGAATAACCTTCATTCATAGAAGGAAGAAAATCTTTAAAATATTTTCATTTCATATAAAAATTTTATTATGGATTCATAAACATTTTTGGCTTCAAGTCAATAAAATGTAGTTTATTTGGCTAAGACAAGGATAAATCTTAAATTGAATATATTTCAAAATATACAAAACCTTCTCAATTCTTGATAGAATTTGTTATTCAATAATCTCTTTTAACTGGTAGAACAATTTCGATATTTTATTGCTATTTTCGATATTTAATTGATATTTTCAAATTTTTAAATATTGAAATATTTTTCAAAGGCTCTTTTAAAGACATTTTTTCGTACCCAAATTACCTCCATCATTAAAACTGCATGCATTTTCTCTGATTGGATACAAAACGAGCATTTGGAAAATAAGTTTTTAGGCCACCAACATCCATTTCCTCCTTCTCCTTACCACGTAAATGTTTGCAAAAATGTTTATTGATTTAGAATTTTTCAGAACTATAATTTCTTAGACACTATTTTTCGTTTCTTAAATGAATAACCTACGAATGAAAATAAAAAACCAAATAAGGCTCGAAGGGTGAAACAAATTGTTGATGAAATAATAATAGTATGTTGCTGTTATTCTTGCAAAAAAACAGTTAACAGCTGTTATTCTCAAAACGGTTAACTAAAACAAATTTTTCTTTTAAATTCTTTTAAAATACCTGCACACACACCCCCGCACACATTCCCAAGTAACAGATTAAAAAAGTTCACAAAGCACAACAAACACAAAAACACTCAAGCACGGTGTTAGCAAAACAGAAGTCGACCTTCCAGCAATACCTTTATTCACCAAACTGTTGCACGTACGAATCGTGCCTTAATCGTTCCATAAGAAAATTATTTGATAATACTTTCTCCTCCTTTTTCTTTCCATCCTGCCTCTTTCCATCCATCTTCGTTCTACTTGCCCGCCCCTCCATTCTTCTAATGGTATGCTGGTATAGTCCTTCCATTAATATTATAAATTACTTCTTCTTCTTCTTCTGCTCGATGTTTAATGCAGCACAAGCCTTGGAGTCCGTCCTTTTATTGATCAGTTTTGGTTTCCGTTTACCAGACTCATTTCTAGACTTAGCATTTTTCTTAATGTGGGTCGTTGTTATCTTTCGCTTCATGCCGAGTCCTGATCTGAGTTAATATGGCTTCCTACCAACCTTAAGTACTTGCATCCTGGTACATAGTTGTAACGGTTATTCTCAGTATCACCGGTACACTTCTCTTTACATTTAACTTCCTAAATCTCCATTGAAGGCAAAACAAACAGAACTTGTTCCCAACTCTTCTGTTTTTAATATAGATATCTAAATCTGTTAACATATCTCGTGAATCATTAGAGAATTTATCAAGTCAATGATAGAGATCTGAAATCAAAGCCACACGAGAGGATAAAAGCCATTCATCAATACTTTTGTTTAAATACGCAATTATAATTCTATCAATCAGTTTAACCATCCGTCCATCCATCCATCCACTCGTACATTCATCTGTTTATCGCATCCTAAAAATATTAATGCGTTCATAATGTATTCAGGTCATCAAGTTTATCCGTTTGCCGAGTCGTATATCTGTGTATTCGATTGTACTCGAGGAATCTAAGAATAATAAAACTAATCCTCTAATAATAATATACACAAATCCTCTACGCTGAATTTCAATAATTTATCGACGCTCATCCGTTTGTTCATTCGTTCGTCCATCTGTTTGTTTGTCTGTGCATTGTTGTTCATTTGCTCATTATATATTCGTCACGTATTCACGTAGTTCTAAAATTTAGTACAGGGACATTATTTTGCTGATTGAAGCATATACGTGGTTTGCTTTGAATGCTGCCAATGAGGATCGATCAAACGTTCGGTTTTTTGGTTACTTGGTGTATTTTATTCTAAGCTTATTTCAAGTAGACCAGTTTGGAGTGAAGTTCTAGTGGGTTAAATTGGTTTAAATTGATCCGGTTGGTTGTGCTGATCGAACTAACTATTTCGTCTCTTGAAATAATAATACAAATTCCAAATATAATCCCCTCTGTCTGTTTCCTCTGCTTATCAAAGCTCTACTTATATATTTCTATCTCTCTCTCCCCCCTCTCTCTCTCTCTCACATCCTCTTTATTTCCATCAGAGAACTTTATGAGCACCATTGCAACTGCATCGAGTATTGAATTAATTTGCATTTTGAGTTCGAAACAAGCGGCGCTTTGTCCATTGTGATTTATTATGCCATGCATGCTCGTGCATGTGATTTTTAAAGGACTCTAGAGCGCTCAATTTCATTTTAACCAAAATCCAAAGCTATTGCCGATTGCCTCTCTTCTTGTTCTCCTTTGCCTCTGAAGAATACTTATTAACAAATATCAAACCGGAATCTAGAACAAAAAATGTTCGGTATTTTTTAATTTCATTTGACTAATTATATCCATTTATTTTTGGGAATATTAAGTCGAAAGGAGTAGTATTCAATTTTGTTGTTGATTTATGAAATTTTATTTTAATTTTAACATTAAATTGGGATGTCGGGAGTAGTCAGAAGTTTTATTAGTTGAAAATTCAAAATAATAAATTTAATATAAAATAAAAAATAAAAATGAATAATTTCAGGAAATTGGTCCTTTTGGCGTTGGAACATATTATTTTACCCAACAGCGGAATTGATGAACTCCCAAAAAATGCGTTATTTAAATTAAAAAAAACAAAACGCTAACATATTTCTCCCTCAGTGATTCTTTACCTCTATCATAACTGTAAACCGTCTTAGTGACGGTTGTGATAACCGTTCCCGTCGCTAAGATTTCCTCGGTTGTAAGAAATCAGTGCGAAGATTTGTGGCGCACTTACGCAGCAGGCGTTAAGTATTATTCAAAATTTATAATTTAATTCAGCAAAATATTCAGCATTCACGAGGCCGCACATTTTAAGGGCCACGCCATCAAAAATGCTTTTGTCCAAATTTTTATTTATGATAAACATCAAAAAATACTTCTAGAATAACGTTTGGAGCAGACGTAAGAGTTCAGGTAGAGCCAAGACCGGTCTCGAGCCAAAACCGGAGGTGAATTTCAGCGGAATGTGGACAAAAGCTTTCACGCTTCTCAAATGCCGTCAATCATGCGCAGTCAGTGTAATTGTTTTTGTTTATTTGTTGGTTTTGTATTTTGTTGTTGGTTATTTTTGTTTTTGTTAATATTGTTGTTCTGGGATGTCAGTACATGAGGGCAAGTGTCGATTAGAGGGCACCCACGCGTGCTTAACCGCAAAGTCAAATGCATAAAACCGCAAAAATGCATACGAGTGCACATTAAAGCTCACCTGCATGTGTACAGACAAACACATATACATTAGGGGAATATATTCTATCGCAATTGTGTTCAACAACTCTTACTTACATTTTCCTAAACATTATACTATATTAAAGCATCGTCCTTCTACTTCTTCAACACAAATGTGCGGTTTGGGCCGGTATTGATATTGTTGGAAAAACGTTGTTAATTTTGATGTTGTTGTTATTGTTACTGGTGTTGATCTTGATGCTCGTTAATAGTCATGTTGCTAAAACAGCCATTGTTGACACCTTTAAAATGTTAGCCTAAGAGTCATCTTGATTAGTCGACAAACGATGCTGGTTTCTCTCTTCAGAGCTGCGTGCGCCCTGCCCTGCGATACGCTTCATTCGTTCGTTTGTTCGGTTAACCACTTTATCAACAAGACCAGCAGAAATAACAAAAAGAAAAACAGTAAACAGTATATTTATTAAATATTTCATTTGCCTCAAAACGACCACTATAATGGTTGTCTTGTAAACTAACATGCACGTATGCTCCCACAAATCGTACACAACCTCTAAACAGCTCCCACCCCGCCACACAAACACTCACGTATACACCACCATACAAACAGATATAGAAATGCTAAACTACGATAAACAGGTTTTGTTTTTGTGAACTAGCACAGCTAGCACATGTCCTTAAATCTTTCATTCACCCAAACATACACAAGTGCAAATACACCTTTCGTTTCCATGTCTCCTTCCAGAACTTTGTGTTATAATTAATTGTCCTGCTTGAGCCTACTGCATCTGACTGCTAAGCAAATACCGACGGCGACAACGAAGCTGACGAGGTGCGAGTATTCTTACGGTCTGACAACATTTAGGATAACAATTAGAATTCATTAAATATGCAAAAATTTGTTGTAAACATGCAATTATAAAGCTATACGTACATACGTACATTCACACACTATTGCCGTTTTTGTTAGTGTTGTTGTTGTTACGGCATTTACCTTTAGGCCTGGTTATCACATTATACAATACTTACACCTTCAGGCGTCGAAAGGTTAAGAAAATGTCAGATTGAATGTCAGTCACGACGCATACAAAAAAAAATCCCGTTTCAGTTGATTAATCTTTTCCGAATAAATTATTCATTGGATTTTAAAGTGTTATAATTACTTCATTACTTAAATAACTTAATACAATATTGAATTTAATTTAATAACGTTCAGAAATATATTATAGTAAATCTTTACAAAATTTCTTCCCGGAATTCTGAAAAGGATGGTATCTGAATAGTATGAGCCTGAAGGTACTGAAGGTGATATTGGCATAGATTCTAGAGACATTGGGTTAGAAATTATAATGTATTCGGTGGCGAATTTAGGTCAGAGAGTATTAAGCTGGATGTCAACTCGTCTTAGGATAGCGAAATGGACTTGGAGAGGATATATTTAAAAACAGTCCCTACGGGTCTACTAGAGATAAAAATCATACTACGCCATCCCAATTATGATAATTCTAAAGGTTTTTCGGGTCTCTCCGAAGTGGCAGTTATTGTAATCCTAATTGTAATAATACCAAAATAAGGGTTTTGTATTTGTTTACTATGTGTATATACCTTTCTATAGCTACCACGCCTCATTTAATGCGTTACAAACGGAAGCACGAAATAAGGAAAAATAAGAATATCGATATATTCCCAGATTACAACTACGTAATAGCTAGCTACAATATTAAATAACACAATTTTGGGTGAGTGTGATACAGTAAGAGCGTAGGGTTCACCCCATTATAAAATCATATAACTCATTAAGTGATGAGAAGAACTTTGTTATGTTTTAAAAGGAGTTATTTTTTAATAGGATTCCAAACAAAAACCCCCGGGATATCACGATAAATAATTTCAGACAGTCCTTATGAAATCTCGAGATTTACATGCCCAATACCCTAACATAATATATGAAATATTACGGCTGCATACGGCACAGCACTCCTACCTTAATTCCTTGAGTGAGACCAAGAGTCATTAACCCTGAAAATACCTAAACATTTTACGGACGAAAAATGTTGGTCATGAGGTATAGAGGGTTCTACAGATCCACGCTCAACAAATTAAATAAATTTAATTTGTTTTAAAGGCATTAATATTATTATTAGAAACATTAGTTGTTTCCTGGATTGCTGGGTTCGTAAAATCGATCAACTCAAACAGATCATAGGAAGGACTCAAGCAGTAATTATGTAATTATATCTCATCTGGAGTAAAGAGCCGAACGATAAAAACAACGAGAAATACACTCAAGCAATTTCTCACAAATCGAAAAAGGAGCCCCACGCAAAATCATCAAAGGGATTTGAAGTCATTTGCGATTTTCACCAACACAAAAAATAACCAACAAGTTTTTTCCAATTATATCTACGTAATGATATTTTTATAAGCTGCCAGGAGCCAACGAAATCAATCAACCGTAAAATTTTGTTTGCAACTTTCATAAACTTGATTTTAATAATTAATGCTGGGAATTGCTCCACGTTACAACCATATTATTTAAAACGTTTTTCTTCCTACTCCTCCTATATTTCCGTTTCCTCGAGCGGCATGTCGGCAGTTTAAATTTGCTTTTGGCCAAAAGCAAAACCCGTCAAAAACAGATCAAAGACTATTGTGATGTCCAATACAAACGGTACATTTTATGAGTCAACAAATATTTACATACGATATCGCGGATGAGCAGGAGGGAGATATGGAAATAGAGATAAAACACGCACAGACGTGCACGTTCCATCATCAGTTCGGCAAATAAGGATTACACTTGGAGAGGAAAGTTCATTAAAATCTGTTCAAGGGCTCATAAAAAACACCCAATTAAAAGCTGCTCCAAATTGAAGCCAATTCATGGCAGCCAATAACAGCTAACAGTCATAGCTAAAGGATTATTAACGTTGTAAAACGCTGAGAGGGTTGAAAGCAAAAACAGGAAAGAAGTCAACTAAAATTGGTAGCCTATAAAAGTGGTTAGAGACTAAACCAATAGCTTTGATAAAGTATATAACAAAAATATAAAATAATATACTCAGACGAACATTTTTGATATGTTTGTAGTTATTCGTATTAATGTATCGCTGTTGAGGCTGTAGAGGCAGCGCGATTTCAAACTATTTCAACTAATACTTCAACTAAATTCAAACTATTCGTCAAAACAAACACATCTACAGATACACACGGTTGCCACGCATTTTGACGGAATTCCGGGATTGAAAATTGAACCCAGGTGATTGACAGTAGTCGAATTGGAAGGTGAATTTATAAGAAATGTTTTCTTAAAAGTGTATGTATCGTAACACAAATTAAATGACACAAATTAATACAATAGATACAGTATAAGTTGAATAACTTTCCGTTTATCTAATTGAAGCTTATTTAGGAATGGTCTTTGGTCTTTTATAAATTTCATTTAGATCAAGTCCTTTCACAAAACCGTTTAAAGTGGTATGATCTGTTAGAATGTGACAGATATTAAAATTAAAATGATCGTGAAATGGTGCACAATTAACAAAATATATGTCGCAAAAAGAAATTTTTGTTTAAGACTCATTAGAGGAATACCATTCTTGCGTAACAGATCACAGAACAGAAGTATAGAATACTTTGATCGCTTTTATAGAATATAATTTGCTTGCTTTTATTTAGTTATATTTTTTGGGGCGCTGCAAATTTCATTAGAATAGCCTTGGGCCTTCGAGCAGTGATTGCTGACACTATATAGCATGATAGAAGAGAAGACAGTTTGACATTACTGTCCTTGGCTTATTTTCACTTCTTTTGATAAAATCTTGCGAATTTAAAAGAAGCTTTCGAAGTAAAGAGTCTCTCTGGAATTTTAAGCAAACATAAAATAATTTATGTTTTATGTTATATTAAACAACGATCTAAGCAGGAGCCATTAATGCAATAACTTTTCATTAAAAATATCCTTATGAGAGTAAAGGAGAGTCTACTAGATAATATAAGCCTGTTATATAATATAATAATGACAACGGTGACCTCGAAGGCTGCTCCCTTTTCGTGAAATACTAAATCTGTTGAGCTTAATAAATAAATTTACATTAGGGACAATATGAAAGCTAAAAATTTTGATATAGGCATTTCGGTAAGAAGACCTTGAAATAAATCAATTTTGTCTAAAAGACGTCAAAAGAATTGAACTACATTCCCTTCCCGGTACTCCATTTACATTCTGATACTTTTAGAAATTTTTAAAGTAAGCAAAAGCTTTATAAACTCGTGAAAAAAGATTTATGATGACGATGCATAAACATTTCTGCCATTATTCTTTGATATAGAGGACGATAGCACGAAAAAGACAGGAACAAATTTATAAAAAAGTCTTTTGCGAAATTAAGCGCACCCTTTTTGATACAAATTAACAAGTATTAGATATTACAAAAATTCAAGGCTGTTTCATTTATTCTAAGACAGAATCACCAAAAACAAAACTTCGCAATGATAATTTGTCTACAGCTATTTTGCAAGGAATAACAAACTGAAGTGAAGGTCTAAAAGTATGCAGCATTTATTGGTAAAATGTATTAAAATTATAAAATTAGTAATAAGAAAGAGTGAGATAGTATTCAAAACGGTTTAGAAGAAATCGTAATGAGAATTTTACAGAACCAGAGAGATTAAACCACAAAAGCGAACTTAAGCAGCGCAAGAATCCAGGATTTTTGCGACATAACTGCCAATTAAAATCATTAGGAAGCTTTCTTATCGCTTACATGCATTTAGGGGGTTCATCGCTGCGTCAAAAATTATGCCAAATGTATGCGTATGCCTTTACTACCATCAGACCTTCCTCTTTCTCTTTACTTCTTACATGCCCCCCGCTCTCCTTGGGACTCTTCTTTAAAACAGGCGAATTCTTAGTTCCAAAGCCACAAGAAGTTTTCCACTCAAAGCCCGTTCATTTACTTTCTTTACTGTCCCAGCCAATGATATTAATTAATGGCTAAAGAATAGAGGTTCAATTATTCACTGTTATATTTTCATGTTCCTCTCCTCAATTCGCTCATCACCCGTCTCTTTGAATCCGGTCCCTTTGAAATGGCATAGGTAATATTCAATTTGAATATTAATCAAATTTCACTGAGAACGTCCTTCAGATTTATACTTATTTCTGATTCAAATTATGATTTGAATAATATATTGAAATAATTATTTAACAGACAACATCGCGTTTGCCGGATATGAAATTGATCTGAATTTGTTTATTAAATTCCGGTTACGTTACATAAGTTCAAACAAAAATAAGTTAAAAAAAAGAACACAAGTTAGAATAAAGAACCAAAATAATAATGGAAGAGGCTCCCAGAAGGGTTACCAACCAAAACGGCAGAAAAGTTTTCTTATCCTTCTTAAACCAGAACAGAAAACTAAAAGCGGTCAGATTGGGGAAGTTGGAGAAAGAGAGGGGCGTTAGTATAATGGGCGCAGGGGAATAACAAAGTAATTTGTGAAACCTATTTTTTTGAATTTTTTTTAGTTTTCTGTCCCTTCTCTATGTGTATGATATGTGTATGTGTATGCCCTTCCGAATTGACGACACCGCGCTCTTCCTCAACCATCCTAACCTATAAAGCAGTTTGGATTATGGCTTTGGGTTCAGTTTGATAAATTAATTTTCGTTAATGTTGTCAGAGAAATTGACACTAATGTTTTACTGTCTGCCATTACCGACATAGAATTCAATATAAATCTAAAAAGATTGTAAATCGATTTGAAATGGATTTAGAAAAAGTAAAAGGTAGAAAACCAAAACGATGACAAAGGAAAACGAGGTGGATATGAATATGAATTTTGAAGTAAGTGCAATAATAAAAGGGAAAATAGCCTTAGAAGGAAAGTTCATAAATAAAAAATGCGAATAAAATTGATGAAATGTAGAGAAAGTATAAAAATTGAACTATTTCATTAAATCGCGTATAAACTGAATAAAATTGTCACCAACACCTAAAAATATGCTTTACTGCAGAATATGTGAGTTTCTAGCGTTTGAAATTTCAGCTCTTCAAAAAGCTTTTTACTTTTACGTTCGACCAACCCGCGATCAAACATTGCCCGAATTATGGTGTTTTCTCCAAAATCAATTGATGCAAGAATAAAAGAAGAAAAAACAACGCAACAAGTGATAGCGGCAACATCAGCTGCAACAACAATAATACAATAACAATAATCAGCTGCAAAAATCATAACAAAGG
Organism: Physocephala rufipes; assembly: GCA_963966595.1. Taxonomy (NCBI): domain Eukaryota; kingdom Metazoa; phylum Arthropoda; class Insecta; order Diptera; family Conopidae; genus Physocephala; species Physocephala rufipes. The sequence goes on along the minus strand of OZ016503.1, from coordinate 1,310,727 downwards.
GGTAATAAGCAGTATCTCGGCATTCAAAGAGTTTTCAATTGCCAGCCATTCATCCTAGCAAACAGATCAGATTCGACGGAAAACTTCAAATAAATGGAGTTCGTGTTTATTACGCTCCATAATCGCCATCGACGTCGTGATCATCTACGTCATTATCATCACTGCCATGAAATATAATAGAAGTGGTGCGACCATGCCCAACGCAGTAGAAAGTACGAGGTCTTGAAATTCAATGTCTAGTAGTATTTCGTTTCTTTTTGTTCCATATTCTTTTTTCCCTTCTTCTTTCTCTTATTTTTCTGCTTATTCTTGCTTTTATGTCTGCCTCTCTTTTGCTTTTTATTATCGTTTCTTCCTTTTTTCCACACTCCACATTCCCTTTACGACTTTCTCTTCACTCTCCCTTATCACTTCATATACTTTTTTATATCTCAGAGCTGTGCCTTGATTGAAACTCATTCGTACATTTTTCAAAACATTGACCAAACTGGTCTTACATAAATTTTTATGAACTGCACTAAAGACTTCGTTAAACGTTTTTTCAAAAAAATTATAACAAAAAATAAGTCCGAAAAATTAATACTAAAGGAAACATACAAAATAAATAAAATAAAAAACACAATTTATCGCGAAACAACGAACAAAAATTGATGAGCTTTTGTAGAGTAATAATAGTAATAAGCAACAACAACAGCATGAACAGAGAGGATTGTTCACTCCCACAACTACATTATAACAACAATCGCATCGACATTTGCGATAACTACAAGGAAATGCAGTGTTTTGCACATTTCCGCTGAAGGCGCTCCTTGCTGAAAAAACTATATTCGGGAATGACCTTGCAATTACACAGCGAGCACTAGAACTAAAATGGGAAAGTGTCGGTCGTTTAATCGAGATTTTTAAGTTCATTCACAAATTTAAGTTGTGACTATGATGACGGTAAATGTCCCAAGAAGTAACTACCATCCGATACAGATATATTTCGCTGACTGACAGTGGTGCAAAATAGAATTTGACATGTTTTTATTTTCGTAATGATCGTAATGATTGCAGAGGTTAAGTTTGAGTTTATTGAACCTCTTGGACAACATTGGCAAATGGGTATGTATCCATAGGAACGAAATTTATACTCGTAAATTAAGAACTATAATGTATTGTTTTAATGACAGATCTGGTAAATAATTACATATTTTTAAAAAGTCAAAAACTTTTGAAATCTTACTAAAAATTTCGTATGTATGATGAATTCGTGCCGTAGCCAATTTTTTCGAATTTTTTTTTCAAACGGTTTTCCCAAAATAATCAATAGTGGATGTCAAGTCAATTATTCCACTACATGGTTTCCTTTTTCTTAATTTATATATACTTCAATGCTTATAAATGTATATAAATCAATACATACAAAAATTCATAAACACATGAAAACATATCGGCATACTACAGTCTATACCATATAGCAAACTATATCCGCGTATCTTTCCTGATGAACATTGTAAGAATGCGTCCGCCGACTTCTTTCCTGTTCTTTCTTCTCCTCCGCCACTTGCTCCTATGCTGTTTCGTATCAATCTATAATTAGAGCAATTTTTCTTTATTTCCGCTTCTAAAACATACCGACACACTTCTATTGAACTTTTTTTCCCAATTTCTTTCAGCCATCCGCTATAGATCTACTCCACAATTTCACTATAGTGCATTCTACTGCTTCCAACTACATTATTATTCTATTATTATTCTACATACAGAAATAACTTTTATTCTCATCTTTAGTTTTTTTCTGCGACTGACGCCTTTGACTACTATATGTCTCCCTGCCTCTCTGTCCCCCGTTTTTCCAATTGCCAGCAACTTTCTCAGTACCTGCGATAATGAGGTTTAACTTCTTTTGTTATAACCGTTGCTATTGCCACATTCACAGCCAATACGCGCTATTACTGTAACCAACGCCAGTACAAGCACCAGCATGTGTTCACCAAACCAAGTGCTCTGAACACGATTTGTTCGACAGAGCGCTCACCTTGCAGTGCGTGACAATGTGTTCCACTTAAGCCTGACATTGACGTTTCTATGGCGTATTCTTATGGAGCCGTAGTAACGCGTTATTACTACCATTTATTTTGTTTTATTCCTGGCGATAACTTTGAAGCATCTATTGTTATGCTCGTTTCCGAGGCAACTTTGTAGTGTATTTTATTATTTATTCTTTTTGTTTTCTATTTTTTGCCGATATTTCTTCGTGTTGTCAGTACTGTCGCTGTTCTGGCTGTTGTTTTTATTTCTATTTTGTTCTGAATTTGTTTTTATTTGCTTTTAAAAATGTCTGTCGAAATAGAATTTAGAAGGCTTTGATGATATATTGCCTACATATAGGCGAATTGAATTTGGACAAAATAAAAAGCTTTAAGGAGAAAATGTATTGAGTTTTATAAAGCTTTATAAAGCGTTACTTTACAATTTGGTTAGAGAACATTTGTTGCAATTTGATTTAATTTTTCTATGAGAGTTTTGAATCAGTTTTTAAATATTTAAAGTAATTCATTATACGTCAAACCAAAACCAGAGTTAAAACTAGCTACAACTATCGCTAGACCTTGGTGCTTCCATTACTACTATTATTCGATTTTGCTACAACCTTTCACTTATTCAATTCCTTTTATTGTGCATTAATTTTGAGGATCTTCTCAATGTGTTTGAGCGCTTGTAAAATCAAGCTGTTTACTCGCTATCGCATCACGCGCCGTTAATGACAATCTTTGAAATAGAGCAAAAAGTTATTGCTTCTCTTAGAATTTTAAAATGGTTGACGACAATTATGACAAAAACAACACCAGCAATAACAAAGAACAATGCAAAAGTTCTGCTTCATAAAAGGTTTTTATTATGTTGCTTTTAATATGGTGAATTTCAAACTCTGAATCAGATTCTAAACTGATTCTAACTAACTTTCCGGCAAGCCAGAATCTTGAAATTTTAGCAATAACTAAGAAATCGATGACGTTCGTATTATTTAGTATAAACTAGCCAGTCACGCCTAGAAAAGTTTCCTCCACTATACTTAAGCCTTGCATACATTCTGGGGCCTTGTAGAATTACACGATCCATTCGAATGTACTTAGAGTACAAAGAAAAAACCGTAAAAAAGTTATGCTAAATATTTCCGTTTATGTATTTATATACGTATATGTTAGTGTTAATTTACTTCTCCGTTTATTAGACCGAAATATCATATAGCAAAACATGTTTCCCTTTACAAAATTATAATCAATCTGCTTACTAAAGTTCCTTTACACAATTTGAGTAGAAATACAGTACGCAAATACCCTACTCCTCTTCACTCCTGAACTATTTTGAAAATTCAGCATTCCGCTTCTTTTTCGAAAATTATTATTCTGACTAGTGGGTATAAGATTAGAATTATACCGTTAGTGATTCGTCTTCATATACACTGTAAACTACAAAATAGTCGTCATGCTTATTTAATTATAATGTCACAACGGCAATAATATTCCTTAATATTTGAATGATTCCGTAAATGAGGTCCGTTTATGTTGGCGACATTGTGAGACCATCACTTTCTTCGTAAATTTTCTGATCAATTAACCGAACTCTTTGCTCTCTTTTGCTTCGATCTTATAGTCGATTTTATTTAGGGTTTCAACATTTATTAATACATTAATGAAGAGACCATTTATTAAGAATCTAATCCAATAATGACCATTTTTCTTAGAATTTTTTGAAACCGAGTGCGAAATTCATCAAACATTTGTTTGCGCGACGCAACATCATCGTTTCGAGCAACGCAGTTATTAAATTTTGAAAACTCTGTTCAAGCAAAAATTGAGAAGAAAAAAGAAAATAAACGGAAGCCAACATAAAAAAGGAAACCTATAAAAACCGCTACGCAAATACCAGCAATTTTCAACTGACCAAAGTTAATATTAAGAAAATAAATTATTAAAAAGCCGTCAGCAATAATTCGCCATCTTTTCGACCCATTTCCTGTCCTACCTAACTCATGTTAAAGTTTTCTTATTGCGGCTTTGTGGTCTGACCGTAACCTCAGGCGGAAAACCTCGCATTTTAAATGCTTTGGCGTATAATTCTAATATTGTGTACTTTACGTAATTTTGTACTCCATGAAAACGTAGCCGCAGCACTACAGAATTATGGCTTTTAAATATTTTCATTAAGTCACTTCTAAATGTACGACTGTTAGAAACGTATCGGGACGGGGCGGGAAGTCAGAGGTCGCGGTGGTGGCATAGCCGTGAGTGCTACTGATAATGTTAGTAATAATGGCAAGGATGATGTTCACTGTGCTTACGTTTTGTAGTAAAGAGAGCAGAAAGAATGCTGACTGGTAAGGGATAAACCCACGTGAAATGAGCACTGTTTTCCTCTTAGTTTTCCCATTTTATGCTCATACATTATTAAGTAATTTCAAACATTTACATAAGGTTTACTAATTTTGATAAAATTTTAGAAAATAAGTTACCCAAGAGTGACCTCTGTGGCCGAAAAAGCAAATCAAGAGATTTGCTTGGAGCCAACTTTTCAGTTTCAAATATTAATTAAAACTATGAATATTTTTTAAAAATTACCTCGATACCCAAACCCGTCAGTGAAAAATTTTAAAATGCATTTATTGTACTAAATAACTTAAAGCAATATTTGAACATATATTTCCTCACTTTATTTTATGACTATTATAGTCTTTTACGACATAAGTAGAATTAATTGTTTCATTTTTAAATTATTCAAAATTATTGATTTATTTCTAGATTACTTCTAATATGAAAAATACCGTCACAATAATAATTGGCTAAATAAGAGAAATTGTAATCTATGTCAAGAAAAGTTATACGGTATTAAAAAAAGACACAAAAATGGGAATCAAATCATTACATGTTCTCCGAGCTCTGAAAAGTCCGAAGTGAAATTCAACTTTATTCACCATAGAACGGTTTTGGTACATAACGATAACTTAAAAAGCGGTGTGATATTAATTCATAGAGGGCTTCTCCAATAGTTATACCAGAGATGTTGAAATTAATAAAATAATTATACTGTGGGGATTATAGACAATTTGGGATCAGAAGACGCAAAATAAATAGCGGCTTCTGCACCAGCTGATTTTTTTGTTGTTGTAACAATTTGACTGATTGTTGTTATTGTTGCTTTTGTAGTCACTCCCTTATAGGAGCTAAAAGTCAGTCAGTAGATGTGTACGACTCTTGTTCCCGATGACAATAAGGCAGTTCGTTTCCTCATTGTCCACCTTTTACCGTTGTTGTTTGGGCTACCGGTAATGTATTTATCAGTCCCCCTATGTTGTCTATCACCCAGCTCATGGCCAGCTATGCAGTGCCATGCACTCCGCTGTCTCAACCCGGGCGCGTTAGTCTGAAATAAATTGATTGTTTGGCAAACAAAGTTCGAAGGATGACAATATCAAGCAATCGCCTAGACTTGAACGTCGGCATAAATAATGCACGATCGAGGAGACATGGAGGGAAAATCAGCTGCAAATGACATATAACTACCGTCTTGTGTTCTGCCCTGAGAACTCTCAGTGACATTCTTTGGATCCCTTTTCAAAATTCTAAAGCAATTTAATCCGAAACGTGACTCAACATATTCAAGAACTTAATAGTATTTAATTGATACATTAAACGCAAAGCAAACAATTTTTCGTCCAGCCGATGCTATTAGAACCAATAACAACTTTGTCTGTTTTGAGCACTTTGTCAAAAAATGCCTTTTTTTGTCTGCCATTCTCTGTATTGGAAAAAATTACAATTTTGTTTATGTCAATGTTACCGACACTAATGGTGGGGTGCATGACCGGCGATTTAAAAAGTAAGATTAAAAGGAGAAACTATGTTAAATCATCCCTGGCCAAATGCAATTCCAAAGGATGCCCCTTCATAAATGTATAAAAGTATCAGGCAGGATTTCGCCCATTGCTTCGTAGAAGTTTGTGTAGAGGTTACTACAAGCCATCAATCAGCCTTTGCCACTATGTCGGATGGTATCTGAAAAAACGACAATCTTAGGATGACCTAACCTTTGTATGTAGGTATGGTATGGGGATAGGATTCGATGGGTAACGAAGCGAGGAATATGTTACAATATTTTTCAATACTTACCAATAAATTGTGCGTATATTTGCTCATATAGTTTTGCTTTTGTTTCTTACTTCTTTGCTAAACGAATCCAAGCATTTTAAGCAGTTTCCATCATACATAACATTACAGGTTTGGGATTCCAAAAATTGCTTCAGCCTAATCTGGTTTGTATTTTTCGTCATATACGAGATCTGTCCCATTCCCGACTGGTTGAAATTAACATCTGAAAGCAGCGTCATCTATTGATTCATCTACTGAATTTTGCAGTCACACCTTTCGTCTATATTCACACCGAATACCGTAGCATTTTCGTTGTACTGTCAACAGTTACCACATTATAACTAATCGCCCACTGTATCAGCCTGCTATGAAGCGAATATCAAATTTTATTTTATGTTGGGAAAACCTGCTCAAGAAACATTCAAATCGATAAAAAACGTATATAGTGATCAGTATCCTTCCCGTGGTGAAATATTTCGTTGGTTTGCCAGATTTCATGTCGCGAAGGCCTTAAGGACGACAAACGTGTGCCGAAACCGAGAACCTCGAATTTGAAATAAAGAAGGAACACCTGTTTCCAAATAAATGCTTTAGTTGAGTCGAGTTGAGTTGAGTTGCTTTCTGGAAGCATATTTGTCTCCTAACAAATGCAGTTGTACCAAAAAAGACTGCGTTTTTATAAATAAATACTCGTCGACAGATTATCTCGTTACTTTGATTGCCTCGCAGCCGAACGAAAGCTGAGCTCTAAATGGATGAGGAGCATTTATTCAGGATGATCTAGCTTGAGGCTGTCGAGAACTTGGGACCAGTTAGGGGTTTTCTCAGAATGTTTAAGTATCAAAATATAAATAATTTTCCAAAACATGACACTTCGATGTATTCCGTTCTAGTAGTTATTGAGAAGTTCATCATTCTGATTTAGAGAGAGATGGAAGGTAGCAGCAGTAGGAGGAGAACATTTCTTATTTTCCTTTTGCTCTTAGCAACAAAAAACTGTTGCACTTTTTCGTTTGGCTGGAATCGTTCGTTTATTTTATTTCGTAATTTTGTTTCAGAAATCTCTTTTCTCCATTTTGCTGACAATTTGCTCTTATTCTGTTGTTTTTTCATTTAATGTTAATTCATGAAATCTGAACTCATTTCATTGTTCATTTTTTGATAATCTTTTTCTCTTCTCTTTTCTTCAAACTGTTTAAATATTTGTCTACAAAATAAAAGGCCATTTATTGCCGTTGCTGTTGCCCATCCTTTCGTATTGTTTTTGTTGCCTTTGTTATTGTTTTTGTTCTTATCAATGCTTGCTCCGATTTGACGCTGTTTGAGTTTCATTCCATATAAAATTTGCAATAATTATCATTATTATTATCGTGGTGATAATAACCATGATGATAATAACCATGATGACCATACATAAGCTCAAGAGTGCAAAAAAATATAAAAAACATAAAGGTGTTATTGCGAAAATTGTTACGCCTTTTCAAAGCAAAAGCAAAGCGTTTGTTTTCTTCTTTCAAAAAACATTTCTTATAAAACAGAAACCATTTATTTACAGAAATTTAAATCTCTCAAGAACTTCTTGTTGGAAGCCTGTCCAACATGCAGAATGATGCAGCAGAATGCGTATGTGTTTGATTCCAAATTTTTTAATAAATGGCTTCAGTTTAGCGTAATTAATTTTGTTTATTTCTTTACTTAACGACAATGTGCGAAAAATAGACAAATAAAAGTTAAACAAATAATAATCATCCTACCTAAAAATAAACGCAAAAAAATATCAATAATTGGGTGAAAACAATGATGAAAAATTCCAACAACTCTTTCAACTAGAGCACAAACTAATCAATAAAAGAGATAATATTTGGATAAATAAATAAGAATCAAAGCAATAAAAACATGACGCAGGGATCAAAATTAAAAATTTCTAGTTCTAAAAAATATAAGTCGGAAGACGGAAATTGAGGAAATGAACAAAGATTGTGAAGAAATCTTATCTTATCTTATAAGAAAAAACTCTTATCTTATCTTAATCTTATAACTCCCTGCCTCTGACGCTTTGCTCTTTGACGCCTTTCCCCGAAGCTCTTAAAAGTGGCAAAACAACAGGAAGTCTTTCGGATATTCATGATTCCGTAAATGATACGTAATCACAAATATTTCCAAAGGAGAATGTTTTTAATTTTTGTTCGTTTTTTTGTTCGCTAATTATTGTGCTTAACGATCAGATCTGACACGAAGAAAAGTCTGCGGAAAAGATGCTAACGAACACAGTGGGAAAATAGGAAAAGTCTGAAGAAATAAGGAAAGAAGAAAGAGGGGAAGGAATGTGCATAAAGGGTAAATTAATAGGCTTACGACAGAGCGAAAAACAAGGATAAAAAAGTGGTAATGATAAGTGCCTTAGGGAGTAGTTAAAAAAGGCTCGTAAGACACCAAATTCGCACAGTCCTCCAGCCATCTTTCCCTCGATTCTTTAACAATCAGCATTCCCAGTAGTTTGGCTCTGAAAAATAAAAAGGGATAAAACGGGAAAGGAAAAATAACAACGCGAAGAAAAACGCGGAGGTTAAGGAATGAAATTATGGCAAAAGTAAAATACAATAATAAAAATAGAAACTAAAGAGATCAAAGCACCGGATATCTCAAAAAGATATTCCCTCGCAGGATAAGAAAACACCGCCGCAAACAAGCAATCCAAAAGTAGACAGGAAGTAAACATAGCCAAAATTACACACATACACACAAGTGACTGAATCCTTCCTTTTTGAGAACTTTAGTAATAGTAAGCAATATTCCGAGTTTTCGCTACGGAAGAATTAAAAAATATATATGGAGTATTTCAAAAACTCTCAACCTTACTGCACACTGGTGTGCGTCATTAGCTTCCCGACAACGCACAAAAAATTAACAAAAATTTTTACAGAAAAACAAAATAAAAGAAAAAGAAAAAATGCAGGAAAAACAAGCTCGCAGGCAGAATCGCTGAACGTTACGCTTGGCTGCTTATTTCTGGCCCGATGATTACCACTTGACTACTTGCCACTTGCTTTTGTTCTTGCTCTTGTTCTGCGGTAAGCGTGCTGTTACCACCGCTGGTACGGCGATCCTGTAGCTTAGCGAGAATTTCAATTTTCGTTTTCGCAAAAACTGCGAAAGGAATTTTTAATTTACGCTAAACGCAATAGTTTTTTTCATTGCTTTTTTAATGTTATGAAAATTACGGTAATTTTACAAAAACAAGAAAAGGAAGGAAAAAATGTGAAGGAGAGAAGGTAGGGAAGAACGTAGAAACGAGAAAAGGATTAATGAAATAAAATTTTAAAAACAATTAAAAAATTCACGAAGGGATAAAAAACAAAAACAATAGCAATGATCATAATTTTCCTAAAGCCTTGGCAATACTTTTTTAATTTATCACGTGTCAAAGTTTTTAATTGGTTAGTGTTAAACATGAATCTCAAAGAAAAGTAAAAATTATTTAAAAAATAGAAAGATACAATTCTTAACGAATTAAGCAGAGCACAGAGAAAAAGGGACAAAAGATAGCGATATCTTAAATATAATATGCAGGCAATTAATCTTAACCTAACTACTAAATCTTTCTAGAATCACAGATTAAATATAAAACAAAGGTAAGAAATACCATCTGGGGAAAAAGAAAGAATAAATAAGACGAAGAAGAAAAAGCGAAACAGGAAAATGAATGACGGGAATCTAAGGGCGCAGACGAAGAGAATGTTCCAAGTGGAACAAAGTAAACAATAGAAGTGTTCGATAAATAGAGTTCGTTGTCCGTATGGCGCCCAACAGTAACAATAACAACAACAATGGCTTGAAGCATCGGGAACGACTTCTTCACAACCAAGACCACTAGAATCATGACATAGTGACGACTTGTTAACGAATCGACTAAAACGCGCATATATTTCAGTTGAAGGTGTCAACATTTATTGGATACGACGCGTCGATTAAAGTATTTGTATGTGTGTAAAAGTATTCCATCATTATTTATGATCGCACGCCGCCCGAGCCGAAGCATGCACACGTTTTATATAAATCTATATATCTTCTAAAACAGGAGCACAAAAAATGAATACGAGACTGTCATTTGCGAAACCGACAACAAACAGCGATTTACAGACGATACCGAGGCGGGACAAAGTGACTGCTTTAAATTGATCCGTTTAGGAGCGGTGTACTGCGTCATGATGTAATCGAACAAAGTAATGAAAACGCTTTGTAAATATTTTGCTATTAGTTAAAACGACGGTTATGAAAGTGATTGGTGGCATCTATCTACCTGGAAGGAGCATGAGGGCGAAGTAGGAATAGGACGCCCTTGGCGCCGACGCTAGTACCAAGCGAAATCAGTTACGTCGGCGACTCTATTTACTGTTCTCCTTATGCTTTTAAAATACACTCAGCATTGCCGGCAAAAAAAAATAAGAAGAAGGGATGGAGAAAGGGCAAAAATTAGTGAATGGATAAAAGAAAAAGACACGTCGGAACTGCTTTGTAGAATTTTGATCATAAAATGACGTTGTTTCAAGAAAATAGCAAACCTCAAATGTTTACAAACCAAAGAGAAGAAGAAGAAGATTAGTAATAGAGGAATATTTGAGCGCTCTAACCTTCATTCCATTTCTGTACACCAAATTGCAGTACACTTCAGAGAACTAAACTTTAAAAGAAATTCTAGCAAGTAAAACCAACAACAACAGCAACAACAACAACAAATGTGACGAAAATTAATGCTTTTATGTTGGTCCGTTTGGATTTATGCTCGCATAAATGTCTGTATGTATAAATGAGTCTTGTATATATGCTTGTATTTGTTATTATGTATATTAGTGGTTGGGTCAACCGCCACCAGTAACAGGAACACAACAACAACAGCAACCAAAAGAAGAAAAGCTGAAGGAAAAGAAAAGGGAGTATCTTATGGCTTAAACAACAAGAACAGCAATAACAGAGACAATAACAGTGAAAAAACAAGTAGTGGCAACATGCAAAACCATTGCAATTTTTACACTTTTAACTTTTTTGTAACTATTATTAAATAAAAATAAAAATAAAAAATGAAATAAAAAAAACAAAAATAAATTTAAAAAGCTCTGGATTTGACATGAATCGATTTCTTATAAAAGTCGCGATGTGAGATCGAGTCGTGACGCAGGAGATTTAAAACATTTCGAATGCAATGCCTTGGAATCTTATAGATGAAAGAGTAAACCATAGAGAAAAATTGCACAGGTTTATCGGTCTTAAGCACGTTTTATAGCTTACTAATTTTGTTTTTTGTGGCAAATATTTGTTAGAAACTATTTTTGAAAATGGACCCAAAATTTTATACCCTTTATCGGGTGCTTTATTTATTAATTCCAAGATATTTTATACTATTTCGAAACGGAATGTCGACTTTATTTAAACTGCGCCGTAAAAGTTTACTCTCCGGAAAAATAAATTACTTGTATTTTCCTGACGCATTTCTCATTGCATATTGCGTTTCTCTATGCATTAATTATTCAATTAATAGGATTCGGGATGAGAATAAAGATAGTCGTCTGCATATAAAACTCCTATGGAAGTTGGATCACTATATGGAAAGTCGAATATAAAAGTGTTCCGGATCTATGGGCTAAAATAAAACCTTGTCGAACTCTGCAAATCGTCAAGTTGAGAATTGTCGAAATATAATGTATTTTCAAATACTTGTTTTTAATTGGGATAATTTTCGAAAATCTAAAAATTAGGAAAATATCGATGACTCAAATAATTCTTAATAATAATAGTGATAAATTCAAGCGCTTTCATTGGTAATTTCTTCGCAGTTACAAAAATTGTATAGTTATTATATTTAATATTAATAAAATGCATTGGTTTAATTTGACGTCTTGTTGTTGCCCCAGGATCATCAACTCTCACAGAATTGAATGCTTTTAGAACTTTAGAGGCAAACTGCAACGAAATCCTATGCAACAAAATTATTCGATCGTAGAAACAAAAGCATAGATAAAGAGACATTGCTCTAAATTAGAAATTTCGTTGCTAGTGGAGTTCACGCACACAATGTGAGGAGAACTCGTCCGATGCTGTCTCTTCTTTACCAAATATAATGACAGTGATAATGCGATAGATCACTCGCACTAATCAGTGCGCATTTGTAGTATGCATCGACAAAAAGAACAAGTTTAACGAGAAATTTGTGGCCACGCCAACGGCACTTGCACGTGCTTTTATCATAAGCATCGATTCTAAGTAACCGTTAAAGATAAAATATGTTTGAAAATTCGTTTGAATTCATTGAACATACATTTTTCTATTTCCTATATTTTATAATATATTTCCTATAATTTAATTAATAAATAAAATATGATTTAGTAAATAATAACTAAAAACTTATATAGTTAGAATTTACTTCAATGTAATAAATTAAAAACCTGAATTCTATTAATGAAATTACTTTTCGGTTATTTCACGTATTTCGTTGTAACAATTTTTAGTGTTCATTTATTTGATTTATTTAATAAATTTATTCATCAAATAAATTTTAGTGTTTATTTGATGAAATTTCAGTGAAAGAATTTTGAAGTGCGGCGTAAATACAAATCCTTGAACGGGTCCAAATTTCTTCGTGATTTTTATTCCCTAGTACAAAACAGCACTACTTCTGAAGATAAGTCAAAAACAACAATAGTGTATAACAATACTATGAAGAAAACACTGAGGAAATCTCGTCTACAGTACACGCGATTCAAAGAATCTAAAAGAATGATGAAGCGGAAAAAGCCAGATTAGACCGCCCATCGAACCCACATATTTATAATGCAAACTAAACAATTGCTAGACGTCATATGATAAAACAATGATAATGTTTTAAATTTATTATTTATGCGCTCGGTTTCTCAACCGAGCACGAGAAAAAATTGTTCTAGACTCATTAGAGTGCTCCTCTCCACGGAAATCTTTAGTAAAAGGCGAAAGATTTATTCGACAACTGAAGAGAAGCCAGAGTAAGGGAACCACCGCAAACAAACGCTATTCATACTGATTCACGATTAAACCGCTTGTGAATTTAATGAGATCTTAATATTAAAAGCAAAATTACACATTGCCGTGTGGTTAGTTAACTACTGTATATAAAGCAAACTAAACAATTGCTAGACGTCATATAATAAAATAATGTTATGCTATAAACACAACCTCGCGACAGTTTGAATATCCTCGCCGAGACTTGTCAAAATTACATAGTCTTACGGAAATTGAGAAAAACAAACAACGACAGTGGTAGAAAATTTTCTATTTCTTTGTTGTCGCTCGTCTTGTTCTTCTTTTCTCCGTTTGTTTACTTTAAGTAACATTAGAAATTAATAAAATTGTATTGAAATTACAGACATGCTCTCTGCTAACTTCAGCGCCAGCAGAGTTTTGATTTGCGACGCGACAACTGTCGCGAGGTTGTGTTTATAGCATCGTTTTAAATTTATTATTTCACGATTTACGATTACACCGCTGTGATTTTTATGAGATCTCAACATTGAAAGCAAAAATTGAACATTGTCGTGTAGTTAGTTAACTACTCCATTTAATTCAATCTAAACAATTGCTAGGCGTCATACAGCAAAATAATGTTAACATTTTAAATTTATTATTTATGCGCCCAGTTTCGCAACCGGGCACGAGAAAAAATTATTTTAGACTCATTAGAGTGCTCCTCTCCACGGAAATCTTTAGTAAAAGGCGAAAGATTTATTCGACAGCTGAAGAGAAGCCAGAGTGAATAAACCACGACAAACAAAAGCTATTCGTACCAATTCACGATTAAACCGCTCGTGAATTTTATAAGACCCTAATATTGAAAGCAAAAATTGAACATTTCCATATAGATAGGGCTGAAAACAGGTTTTTACATTTATTCGTTTCGGAAGAAAGGTCTGAATAAAAGAACATTATATTTTACGCAAGGAATTGTCATTAAAATAATACATTATAATTTTAAGTTCTTCCGGCTTATATTAAATGAAATATTCATAAATAATTTAAAATAATTTTGTTCCAGGTTTTAATAAAATTAACATTACTTATCTTGACCGCTATCGCAACAACATCCCCGAGCGCAATCACAATTAAGGGAAAAATATGGGAAAGCAATTCGTATGAAATTATCACACAATTGATATCAGGAATAAAGATATGTGACACTCGTGCTATATCATGCGCATTTTTTATATATTCTCACAACATGGTATACTTTTCTTATGAATTTGGTACGCGTTTCTCGAGATATTTGTGCCTACGCCAACGCTATCCGTACTCGTGGTTTTAAGCCAGTATCTATTCTAAGGGACGATTCATGTGAAAAACTATAAAATATTTGAACTCTTTCAACATAATGGTATAATTAAGAAAATAGTGGTTGACTGGCCATAGCGTTCATAGCGGTTGTGAAAGAATATTATTATCTCGCTCTATTCCATACGTTTATGTGAGAAGTGTAAAGAGCAGAGCAGTCAACGTATTGAATAATCGTTTGAATTGGCCGCAGCAAAGTCGAACATGGCAGTACGCTACGTCTAAACTAATTGAACCATAAATTTTATTATCTTTAATTTTTTAATCATTTTAAACATAGAATATTTTGATTTAAGAAATAAAACTGGAAATTAATGTAGTTAGAATTTATTTCATTACAATGAACACGAAACCGAACAAAAAATTTCTCTGGTGTAAAACAAAGGTTGGTTAATTGTATTCGACAGTAATATATTTAGGGGTATCTTAAGAATTACGTATCACATTGGTTTGGGGATTCGTCCTTCTTCGTAGTGGCCCATTAATTATTTAAAGTAAATCCTTCCAATATTGTGTAGGTATGGAGAAAATTATATAGAAATAGCAAAAAAATTATAAAATTATATAGTAAGCAAAATGTTTTTAACACACTCGGTGACAAAAATGGCATTACCCTCATCAAAGATAAGAAGGAATAACACGCTTAATACACCATGCGAAAGAGTGATCTGGGGTCTACTTCATATGCATTGTTTATATCACGTACAATATACGTGAACTTGTGCCATATTGTTGTTATTGTTTCCTCTCATCTAATTTCTAGAAAAAAAACAGCAACATGCTTCACCATAAATAAAAAAAGTTGTGTGATTTCTACAGCGATTGTATTGTGGTTTCATAGAGTATTATGTCCCTCAACTCTTCTTAAAGGCTTGAGAGACCAAAACAATATCCAATATTCGCAGTTATTCTCCAGCTCAATATTTAACTATTTCTTAATAATCAATAATTCAAATTTATAGAAAACTTAATAAATCTTCCAACAATGTTCCGAGGATTCAACAATATTCACCAAACCATTGACGCTTAAAATTCAAAGCAACCTCCGTTCGAATCCCATGTTTTCGATTGGTGTTGGCGCGAGTAAATATTTCATAAGCAATAGGTATCAAATTCCAGCTAAATGGAACCATTTTATAATTTGCTTATTATGTGCATTAATGGGAAGTGTTCTATCTCTTTATCTCTGATCCGCTTTAACGAACCCACAGCAAATAGGAACAATATCGGATGAGTTTTCCCATATTATGTAAGTGAATTTAACGGACATAAAAACATTGCCATTATAGCATATTTCTAATTTACAGCAACGAGTATCGTAGCTTCTTATCTTTAATGCTAGAAACAGATTCGTGACGCTTGAAACTCTTCCTGAAATAAATTTCCCTCATCGGTATTTTTTGTGTAAACTATTGTTTGATACTTAAAAAATTTAATAGAGGTAAACGTAGACATCTTACTGCTGTATATAGAAAAAAAAATTTTAAACTATATTCTGTGAATTCATCAATGACCAAACTGAGACGGTCGCCAAATTTAAAGAAACTTTTTTATATGTTTTCTGCGTTAATTTCCAATGTACCAATATTTTTTCCTTATAATGCATATTTTTTAGCGATGAAATAAACAGTCGTCATGGCTGAAAAATAATTTAGCAGGGAGAAAAAGTTTTTCGAAGCAAATTAAACAGTTAAATAGTTAATTATTTTGTATTAAATTGTAATTCATTAAGACCGAACTAGGCAAAGGATTAAACTACGAATATACAGGTTGCAATGTACGTAAACTTCGTACCCTATAATCATGATTTTGTAAAGTATGTAATCTGCTTCCCTAAATACATAGTTCGTATAAAAGTATACGATCTAAATCGCATTCTCTGTAACAGAAAACAGAGAAACAACTCCACCCTCACGTTGATTTCCAACTTGAATTTTTGAAACGAAAATCATATATTGATTTTGAGTCTAAATTTGTTATTGAAAAGTTTTGTAAAGGTACTACAAGTTATTCAAAATAATAATACATGGCGACGTTTAAAATGTTAATTTAAGTTTTTGTAATTTTTGATGCTTTCTTAAGTTTCTAAGGGGCGTTTGCGTAATTCCTAACTTTATTTGCTAGCTTTGATGACTTCAAAGTGTACAAGCCGGTCTAGCCGAAGCTTAAATACCCTACACCCACAGGATATATTCGTATTCCTAGTAGAGAAGCGTTCCACGCCCACTTTTTGCAGAATAAATTAGTATTCGTAGTCCAGGTCCAGGATAACCTTTTGTTCTCAAGTTCGCTCTACAAACTTCGAAACTGAATATGTGCATTTATTAATATTAGTTATCAAAAGTTAGCGCGATTCTAGTCCGATTTCTCTAATTTTCAATGCCAATTAATATGTTATAACAGAGAATATTTGTGCCAAATTTGATAGCTTTATCTCTTTCGTTCTCGTAATCGTGATTTCAACAGGCAGACGGTCAGGGATAAATCGGCTCCTTTAATGCATTACAAACGAAGAAACACGCCCAATCTACCCAATACACCCTTCAGATGTAGGGTATAAAAACAGATAATTTCCGCTGAATCCATTCCGGCTAAGAACACAGTGTACAAAGTGGTACAAATGAAAATCACCGTTTGCCTGAAAACTTTGCCTGTATTTTCGGAGAATATAAAATACATAACTCTCAGCCCGTTTTTCTAAACAGAGTAGTTTCTGCGTTATAGCCGAACATGGCGCCTATAGGCGCTACACTTTTTAGGAGTAAGGTAGAATAATACATTTTTTATGACTAAATTACACATTCATAATATACTTTAGAGCCATAATATACTTTTAGGTTCGTTAATTCTTGTTTATTTTTTATTTTTTTTAATTCTCTTTTAATTCTTTTTATTATTTTTTACGTTTGTGTAATTTATGTTACCTTCAATAATATAAAAGGCTAATCATTCCTATAATTTTTGCTTTTATTGTTGTATTTATTTTGGTGGTATATCTCATCAGTAGAACCAAAATATCGTTTTTTCGAACCAAAACCTTTTCTCATAGTCACAGCTAAGGTGTTAAACACAGACTGGGACGCAGGTAGTGTGAAAGCAACAACAAATATATAAACAAACAAAAAAGATGAACAATAACACGTATGCTGCTGTCAAAATTATAATGATATAGGAAGCGTGAAGCAAAACAGAAAACAAATTTTTTTGTTCTCTACAAGAGCTAATGTAATTTCGACAGTTCTGAAAATGGATTTTCACTTTGCTACCCGGTCTGCGAATAGTGCTTAACAATTGAGAACGGTCCGAACGAACCAAACCAAGCATGCATATGCATGCTCGACGGTGAGTAGATATTATTATATTTTACGGAAGGGAGAACGAACCGTTTTAAGAGAAAGAGGTTTATTGAAGTGTGATACTCTCCGAGTCATGTATTGTTTTTATTGCGCCGTTCTACCCGTACGTCCCGCACGAAGAGGAAAGGAATATATTGAAATAGTTTCTTAAGCTATTATTTTGCCCTAGCATAGCTTTATACTTTATTGTATTCGATTTAGTTGTTTAATATATTTGTGGTAAAACTAGTGAATAATTACTTTCCAATCCAACAATGGCCCCGTATATTCACACCTTTCGTTTTTCCTTATAATTAAACATTTATTGTGATGATTTAATTTCGATTCATTTGTTTATGTCGTATTGATTATCGAAATTATGACGATTTCTACTTGCTCAATATATCTATGAACTGGCTGTTTGAGCATTTATTTTTTATTTTAATATTATTAATCATATTATCCCCTTACACTGCGCGATTGATATTGGTGACCATTGTTCAGCAAATGATTTAATGCTGTAACTCCAAAACTAATTTTGGTTCAACGCATTTCTGGGTGCGAAAATTCAATGTGCATTGATTATTATTTGTGTTCTTAGACAAACACAAATGATTATTATTTGTGTTCTTAGTTGGTCACGACGACGGTCTTATAAAGATGACGTAATCTCCTTTTAAAACTACATAACAATTTCCTATCTGAAATTAGTGCGGTACCACGAAATGCTCGACATTTCCCGCATTAGTTCAAAGGTAACAGTTTTGACAAAGCGAACAGAAAAAATGATGTTTCTGATTTCCATTACCAAGAAACTCAGTAGTGAAGCAAGTGATGAAATGAAAACGATTTTTCGTTTCCTATATACGTAATTTTCCTCTTAGTTTGAGAGCTTCTACATAAGCGATAGGTTCGATTGACACGAAAAGAGCCAACGTCGTTTGTGCCTATCAGTGCACACCAGCCGAAAACCGTTTGTGGAATACGAACATTGTTGGTAAAAGTAAAAAAAACGAAATCAACAGATCTTTCACCCGGGAAACTTTATCTAAGGAAACTGATGAAGGTTTTGCATACTACAAAAAAGTGGAGCGTTTATTCAATGCGTACGTCACAGCCGCCATTCGATTCTAATGACTTTATACTTACGACCATTACGTATCTGAATTTTTCTTATAGTTTAAACCGTGACTTATGCTTTTGAGTACCAATAACTCGTATAGATTATACAAAAAATAGATTTATATCAAAGAAATGAAGCTAAAGAAATTTTCAATTTTTATATTTTTCTTTCAATCATACCCAAAGAATATTTTTCAAATCGAGAGTTCAGCGATTTTCAAGTGAAGTATATTTCTATGCAGCTGCGTTGATTGAATTCATATATGTTTGTGTGTGTATGTATATACGCAGCGTAGCACAAGAGAACACATTTTTGCTTTGCGCTTCATGAAATCTACATAATTCACATCTGGTTTTTATTGACTTTTGTTTATATACCTCTGCATCAGCGGTGAAAAGTTATCGCTTCTCGGCCTTATGGCTAAGATCAAAGTGTAGTATCTGTTCTTATCAGCTTAACATCTGATAGATCCCCCATCGGGGGACAACAAATGTTAAACTGATTTTTGGAAATAGACGGAGTGTTTAGGGGCTTGCTCCACCTCTGTCACGGGTTGGCCTGGTATTGCAGTACCGCCAGGATTTCGGCCCAATATCTAATAAATAGAAAACTTATTGTAGGAATATATCGTAGTAGTTAATTGTAGCCTGCTTGGGTTTTAAGGATTGGTGGACAACTTTTCCTAGTATGCTTCCCAGTAAGGAATAGGCTATCCACGGGATTTAAGAACACTCCATTGGCTTTTAAGAATTATATTCACTTCAGGAGGCAGCAGCTGCATGATACTTAAATGCCATATTCTATTAACAGTTTAGAGTGAAACTGAGAACATAAATAATTGAAAATGTTATTAAAGTCGCCAAAGTATAAACGAGAGTAGACTAAAGCAAAACATAGAGACCTAATAGATAAATTACCTGTAGTGAAGTTACGATTTGTTGTATAATCAAATAATATCAAGTAGCACGAACAAAAAGAATAAATTCCAATTGGTATTCGTGCCAATGGTTGGAGATTTTGTACAAAACGTTTAATTGATCTGGAGAATTGAATTCAATTTCAATTTAATTGAATTATTTATAGAATTATTTATAGAATTTAATGATTTAAAGAGACGAAGAGATTTTGACGAAAACGATGAAGTTGAGCATGATAATGATTCTGATAATGTACATTACATTCGGACTTTGAGAAAAAATTTGCAGTAAAACTAAGAGGAAAGAAATACGAAGAGGAAATAAGCGTTATCAAAAAACAGTAAACCTTCCACTCAATTCGTCAAAAAATAATACAGAATGAAAAGGAGTAATAGGAAAATATGTGAAGATGAACGTCGCGGCAAAACAAGATAAACGGGTGGCTGAAAGAATTCATTCATTGCAACGAAAATTTGCTGTGCATTGAATTCGGCTTCCGTTTTAGCAAACTGAAATAACGAGAAAGAATTCTCTGCAAATTTTTGATTAATTTTCCTGGAGTTTTTAAAGGTGGGCTTAAAATAAAACTATAGTAACTATATCGATTTCATTTCAGTGAGATAATATTCGTTAGAAAACTTTCAGTTTTTGTTAAATATTTGATGCATGTGTACGTACTTATACTGCTTTTCTGATTTCATTAAATTTCTTTGAAATTGAAGAGAAAATCAACAATTTGTTCGAATTCGATAATGAACAAGACCAAAACCAAAATCACTAGAAACAGGCCTCTCAACAAGTGCCCTTGCCTGATTAGTTTAATTTAAAATAGGAAGAAACTTTTATCGCACAAGACAACTTGTTGCTGAACGAAAGAAACAACAACAACAATAACAACGGCAACGACAGTAACAAAAACAATAAAATCAACGAAAAAAAAACAACAAGAATAAGAACAATAACCCTAACAACTTTGTCAAATTCAGCAACAAATGTTATTTACTCCGCTCCGGTTTGACCGTTGCTATGATGAAAACCGTTATAGTACTTTGTTCTTTTAGGGAGACGTACAGTAGATGTTGTACTTATTGCATAACAGTTTACCTGCGCCCATCATCTCCGCAATCATGACTTCAGAAGTTGAATTCCTCGAACATCCTTGAACCGACGACTCTGTCGAAGACAAGAATCTTATTGTAAAGTTTTATCCTTCCTTTTGAAACAACAACAACAACAACGCATGGGTGGTACAAAATGTTCAGAGTTGTTGTTGTTGTTGTTGTTATTCTAGGTAACCGTGAATGAATTCCGTTTAAATCCTTTCTCCCTTTGTAAACAGCTCTAACAGCGTCTAAGAAGCAGCTATGGTTTCATTGAAACACAAAGAAATTTGCAATTTCTGTGTCGCCATAGTGAAGCGGCCGTTAGGCAGAAGAAGAGGGTCGTTTGGACTGAGTGGATGAGATCAGAATAAATACTCGAAGCTGAATCGTACCGCAAATAATGAAGAAGTTCGTGAAAAAGAAAGATACAGACAGCGAAAGAGAGTCTATATGTAGCCATGGCTATAATTGCTTAGGAAAAGAAGAAGAAGAGGAGGCCAGTATTATTTCGTAGCAGTAAGTAGAAGTTAAGTACTTGTGCGTTGACAAATCTGAAACAAATGCTCCTTAGAATAAGTGGCGAGGTCCTTATCATGCGAGTTTGTTTCTCCTTCTATGGCTGTCCTTCTTACTGTCGTTGTTGCTGTAGGGGGTTGTAATAAACGGAAAAGCTTTGCATTTAAGTCAGATACACTTCAGTTCTTAGGCAAACGCAATAACTTTTGAGACTTATTGGCGATTTCGAAGAATGTAAGGAAGACCAAAATCGCACTGAATTGAAGTTTTGCACTTTCTTATTTAATTGACGGTATTGGGTAAAGTATAGTAAACAAGTTTTGTTTATCGGAATACGGATTGTTTAATTTTTCGATCAGAATTGAAGACGCAATCATTTGTGCGGTCTTTGCTGAAGACTTACGAAAGAAGTTGGTTGGTTAGTTGCTTCAAAGGTGAGTCAAACATAATCTATTTATGTTTTTAAATATTCGACGAGGCAGCATTCATTTTTTTCATCTGCATTATTCGTTCTGCATTATTTCAGTTTGATTGGTGAAAGCGTGTATTAACGATAACAATTGTAGTGATCCTTCCCATTTTAGTCCACTTTATTTTTTTTGTTTGCTAATTCTTTGCGAGCTAAGTGGACATGGTCGTTTCCATTATCATCCTCGTCATCCTTATCATCATTGTTGTCGTCATGAATGACGTCTCTTCGTCTCAAGTATTTAGAAGCCTAACTGTGTTGGAACTAAATCTAATTCAATCCAATTCAATTTAGTTCATCAGTCCGGGCAATGTCCTCGTTGAACGTGTTTGTTTCCTCATTGTTTTTTGTTCTGCCTGTCTATTAAATTATTCATATGAATGTCAGTTAGAATCTATTTCTGATGTTTCTGCTGCTGCCTGGTACTGCATTATTGCTGTTTCACCCTGACATTTCATGATTAGGTATGTGTTGTTCACTCTTTCTCCTTCTCAGCAATTATATTATAAATCTTTTATGAACCAACTATCACTTCGCCTTGGCTCCAAACATTGATCCTAAATTGTTAATTAAATTTAAAAAGATTTCATTTAGGAGACGTACAATTGGGGAAATTCAATTTGTCGCTTTTTCTGCTATGACCTCTTTTCTCTCTCTACGTCCTTTTATCTATTTCGCTGCACATTTCTGGCTATTGTTTGGAGATTTGGGAGTATTTTCAACAAATTTTGAAATGATTAATTTTTTAGGTTTATTCGTCTTCAAATAAAGCATAATTTTGGTCACTTTGAAATGTGTTTTTTATTCTTCTGATGACAATAATAATATATGAATAATAGCAATGAATAATGTTAACAATAGGGAGGTAACATTAAATAAATATCATACTAAAACTTTAGCAAAGGACGTCAAATGGAATTTATTAATTAATAAATTTAATAATTCGAGTAATAAAACTCTTAATGAAGCGCGTTAATTAGTTCTATGCGAAATGGGGCATAAAAATTAATACGTCCAAGTCTGAGGCACTTTGTATCAGAAGTGCTTCTGGTAAATGTAAAATATATAAAGTACCCGAAAGTAAAAGCTTGGAGCTCTTTCCAAGAGGAGCTGAAATTCCGTTTATAAATAGCTTGAAATATATCGGTGTGCATTTGAATAAATTCGCAAAATTCAATAGTCATGTTCGCTTGACTTCAAAGAAAGTGACCACAATTTATTCAACGAAATTAACTTCGATTCTTTATTCAAGGCCAAAAATTTGGAATGAGATTTATGTCTGATTGTTATACCATTTTGAATGCGGTTTATGTTAGGTATAATTCGTTCTCTGCCAAAATTTGGCATTTTCCCCACCAATTCTTTTTAGCCGAATGAACCAATGAATGAACCAATGAATGAACCTGGCACCCAGTTCAATAATTAATCTATAACTCCAGCAAAGATGTTAAAAAAACAAGAAGGATAGAGAAGTACATTAGTGAAACCCAAGCTGCATTTGGGCTGGCAAAGCTTTTATAATCTACATAATTGAAAGAATTGACATATAAGGAATCAATTAAGTTTTCACTTTCACTAATTTTTCACAAAAGCAACCGGAGTTGACAGTAAAATTAGTTGGGGTTTGGATTTTGCGGTTGGTTTGATGGTACATGCCCTGAAGCGCAACAACAATGAGGAAGAAACAGCTTGCAACTATAGAGGGAAAGCTTTTAAAATTAATTAGTTTTGTTAAATTCTTGCAAATATCTATCAGTATTTTGGAACGAAAAATGTAAAGGTTATACAAAAGGGACAAGGCAGAGGAAAATTTTTTTATGAATAATTGATTTATTAAAATTATTTCGCGATAATTGCCAAAAGGTATTAAAGTATCAAGGTGATGATAAAGTACAAGAAAATGAAGTTCGAAAAATTTGTTGGAGCAATATATGAATAAGGAAACGATTGCTTTGATTAATAGCGATATCACCTTCAATTACAAGCAACTCAAACACTCCAACATTGGGCGAAGTCAGTCGTTCGTATCACTGACTCCTATTTCTTGTCTTGATGTCAGCTTTCATTTAGGAATCATTTCAATTTCGCGTTTGGCATAAACTCAATTATCAGCACTTCACAAAATTGTCCTTGAAACTTTGCCAAAAGACAGATTGTTTAAAGTCAGGCAGGGGCAAATGGGGGAAAGTAGAAAGCTGGGCGCAACAGGCAGTTACTATAGGACAATACAAATACATTTTAAGGCGAAAACCAAAGTCACAAAAAATGAAGAGGGAAAAAGTTGCAAGCAAACAACAAAATGGTGACAACAAAAATTAAACGGCTTCAAAAAGGTTTAAAACGCCAGAAAAATATCGCATATAAAAAACCGCAGAAAAGGGGAAAAATTATAAAGCAAACAATCCCGAGCAAAAGAAATGAAAAAAATTAAAGTGTAGTAAATAAAACAACGAAAGTAAGACAAGTTCCATTACTTTAATGCGACCACGTTTCTTTAGGACGGAAGGATAGCACGAGAATGCTTTTACAATTGAAGGGATTGAGATTGTCTTCGCACTGTGTGTTTGAGCCAAGGTCGCAGATAATAGTTCGCAAATACAACGTGAACACCAGCAGCGGCAGTATCGGTAACCTTTGAGCCTGTTGCATTTTTCGTGTTCGAATTTTACAATTCATTTCATACGACGAGATACCTCTCGTCTAACGGTACTCAAAAGGGGTTGCTGAATGAATAACAAAAGGAGACGAAGAAAAAGAAGAAGAGGGAAAATGATATGTGTAGGTTTGCAGACACTTTCAAATAGAATGGCTCTAGGTAAATATATTGGCTAAGAATAATGAAGAGAGAAGGAAGCGAAGCGGGAATGAAATTTCTTAGTATTGCTGCGAAGAAAAGCAAGATGATGGAGAAGGATGGTCGAAAGAGTAATGTAAGCAACACATGTTCTATTTTAATAGGAAATTCGTGAGTCTGTTGCACATTCTTAACAGTCAACGACATGCGCCGAGAGTTGCACAAACCGGAAACCAAAGGAAATTTATGCTCTTGTTGGATTCCTGGAATGCTAGATAAGTCCAGGTTTGAATAGTAAGTAAGAAGGTTTAAAGTGATTTATTCTAATATAATATTCATAGTGTTGCTAGCTGCACAAAAGACAGCCAATAGTATTGCATTATGAATAAATCTTGTACGAAAAGTAGAAGGACGTGAAAAAATCAATAATATATTGAAAAGACGCAAATTTTGTTATTTTATTTTAACTGAATTTTTTCCATTATTGTTTTAAAATATTTGTTTTAGACAAAATCATTAGAAGGCGAGTACTAGTTATCCTTCTTCTCGTCGTCCCTTCTTTTCATTTATAACTATAAATTAAGGGTTGATTTGTTACGCGCTTTTCAGGATTAATATCTTCTTTGACACAATGATGTTACCTTTCGTTTTTATCAATCTTAGCTGGGTAGGATTGAATTATATCTGTTTTCTAAATAAAATGAAACATTTTTTTTGGTTCTGAGGTGATTTATTTATCCCCGTCACTATCACGATCACGCATCAGATTTTACCTTTAAATGTTCTCTAAGGTATTCAGTTTTTAACACAGACAAATTCGTATTAACTCTAAGAAATAGCGATTTCACCTATCTTCAATACCAAACGGCCTGTCGAGACTGAATGGTTGCGTCGAGTTTTATAAAAATAATTGGCTGACTTATAAACTATATTGGCTTTTCTAAATCTTTACAGTCGCAATTTTCATTCGTTATGGGATTATTCCGCCCATTTTTAGAAATATGTTTCTAACTGGAACACTTTATTGGGAAATGTAATTGTATTTATCTGAGAGAGTGTAAAATCTGATAAACCGTTGTAGACTTTGAGGACCTTGTAAGAGAAGAATTCCTTGATATTCAAGCCTCGGAAACTGTTGATTTTTAATTCCGTTTAAATATCCTGTTGAACAACTTAATACATATATAATTTAATGTAGAGTTATATATAATAATTGGCGTCTGCCTTGGTTAATTCACATTTAATTGAGCCCTTCGTGATTTCATTTTGTGTAATAAATTCTTAATTACAGGCTTTACGAATACTATCGCTAAGGCTCTCTAAGCACTTTGTCTCTCCCTTTCTCATTCTATCTTTACCTAATCGGCCGCCAATTGTGACAAACCTGTTGTTTTTTAGCGTCGAATACGCTTGCAGCTTGTTCATTGAGCTTGTAATGTGAACAAAACCAGCTATCAGCGGCAGTGATTATTTGTGAATGTGTGTATGTGTGTGTGTGTGTTGAGTATGCATGCGTATTTATGAGTTATATGAGGATAAGAGGAATTATGTGAAGTTATGGGAGGGTAAATGTGTCTTTTATGGGTCTACATGGGTTACTGTTTGTTTGTGTGCTTATATGCCTGTAGAAACCCTGTGGGCATATGCTTTCCCTTTTAGATGGGTGTCTTGAATAATCTTGAATGTTCTTGTAAGCTTTTACCAATGGAATTGGCGGAAGCATTTATGGTTACTGTGGCGTGGGGTAAGATAAATTGCGTTCTTATGTCTCTACTTCTTACATAGTTTAAATTCTATATGATACAACAACAACAACAACGGAAACAACAAGAGCGGCGCACAACAAATCTAAAAAGTACTTAAATTTTAATTAACGTTTATAGTTTTGAATTATTCAAATTAATCTCAGGAAATTTTTTTCATCCATTATTTAATTTGTTATACCCTAGATATCGTTTGTAAAGAGTTATTCGTGATACATAAATTTCAAGACTAAGTCGTGATAAATCAAAAAGAAAACGATTTATATTATGTCCAGGCAATTAAGAATTGTCAGAACAAAAATCGATAAATATTAGTAGTCTATCCATTTTTCTTACTCTTCCTTCCCATTTTGGATTTTTCTCTAAAATAATCTCTTCTATAAAATATTTAAATCTTTTATCCGAATTTGTAGAGCTTGTAGAAAATATCTTTGCTACTTGGGATTATAGTCATTATTTTAAGATTTTCAATAGAACGACTCGGTCTCATTTTTACTCTGTCTCGAACTCTATTTTCGTTAGTTATTCTTTGATTTTGAACTTTTCTTTGTAAAATGCCATTGCTAACGGGAGAAGTAGAAGAAGACCAATTATAAACAAATGACGCAAAATGCTTAAAGTCTTATACTTTCATTATTTTCTTCTTAGTTTATTGTATTCTGCAAGAGCTTGACTTTTTAAAAGAAATTTTATCAACCACAGTCACTCCATCTTTGCTCAACTCTGCTGCCAGTCAAGCCCATCGAGATATTGCCAACGAACCACGCACTTGCCAAACGAAAAAGACAGAGTCTGAAATTTTTATAAGAAACTAAGCGCAATTCGAAGGGAAGATTACCAGGAGGCCAGCGAGAGAAGTCGGATCACTTCAGCTAACAAAAGAAAGAACGAAATATGCAAATAATAATAATAATATTAATCCTTCCACACCTCTCGGTAATAACGACGAGGCGCACATAAATCAATTTTGCTTTTGAAAAAATTGTTTTTTCTTGCTTGAAGGAAAACCTTAGCGTGTGCTCAACATAATTAATCACATATACTTTCGGTCGTTTTGTATCACTTAAGATCTTTAGCTCTCGTCCTTTCTATTTACTTCTACCTTATATTCCTTTCTCTCCAATCTCTCCTACCCCTTCCTCTATTAGGATTAGTAGAAGTTGAAAAAATTAGACGTTTCATTGAAGTTATTCTCGTTGGTTTAAATATCCGCTGCTTAACTGCCGTTGCGTAAGTGGATTCGCTAAAAGGAACTAGTATTTTAATGATCACAGCCATAATAAACCACAAAAACAAACGGGCTGCGGTAAGCACTTGCTGATAAAGGGCCCACCTTTAGTTTCAGTCTGGTACAGTGACTGAATGGTTTCTTCCTTAGGAATGACATCGCTTCTTTTCTTGCAATCTTTTAAGAATCAAAATTGAAGAAATGTTGTTTTATTTTTGGTTCGGTGGCAAGAAGTAGAAAACGGAGAAATGATGATTATGGCGGGGAAAGAGGCTTTAGGTCATGGGAAAAAAGGGATCTCAATTATTATTATTTTTATTACTTATTTGCCTTAAATATCGTCATGCATTTTTTGTTGCATGAATGAATTCATAGCACTCATAGTTTTTTCTTGTTTATTTTCGAATGATGACCGTCTTCCGTTGACGAGCATCCTAGCTATCACTTTCTTCTTCTTTTTTCTATAATTTTCTTTTGCCAGCCGGATGATATTTACCCTGCCTTGTCAATTCTCTGAAATATGACGTTATGGACGATATCCGTATCACTTGTGCATTTTCAATGATTTCGCCAAAATTTTCCAAATTGCCAAATATTGAAAGGAAAAGAAGCAATTCTGTCAGGATTGGCCGCTTGTGCTGTTCCTGCTGCTGCCTGTAGTTCCTGTATGTGTGTGTGTATGGGTATGGGTTCATTTTTTTCAAATGCAATTTTTATTTTCAGAAAATTTTTTGCAATAATTCGCTTTGAATCTGTGATTTAATTTATTCAATCTTTTATTTTTTTGTCTTATTTTTCCCCCTTTTTGATTTTTGTTTCTTCTCTTCATCTTTTCCTCATCTTTCCCAGGCAGTCCAAGATATTTCATTATTATCAGTTTTTCTTAATGTTTATTATTTGATTGATGTTTTAATCTTTTTATGCAAAATGAAAAATACTCGAAAAAAATCCCCGAGTCCAAAAGTAGGATTTTTTAAATTACGTCGCGCTTCTTTGGGTCTTATTTTCGTTATTGTAATTTTTCCTCCCATTCTGGTTTCATACTGTTTATCTCGCCCTTATTTTTTTTTGCTCCTATCTTTCGCTCTTATTTTACCTCTGTGGTGTCTCGAAAAGATTTTAAACTTTCATCCTTTACCATTAAATATTTGTAAGGATCTATTTGCTTCTGTCCTTTCCTGTTCTTAATCTCATATTTCCTTTTATTCATTTTATGTATCCTTTTTTATATTTTAATAGTTTCATTAATATGAGCCATAAATAAATGGTGAGTACTTGACACGATATTCCTTTCGGCTAAGGAAGGAAAATTAATTTGGTTATAACTCAAAGACTTAAATTCTGTCTTAGTGGTTGTTTGTGGGCGGTACGGAAAAATGAGGGGAGGATTAAAATTATGGCATAATGACTAAAATTAATTGGGCCAATTAAATTTTTTTTTAATTTCAAAAATTTTAAAACATGCGCCATATCTTAAAAAACGGGATGTGTTAAATTAATTTGACAAATCCTGGCAAGGGTGAGTCATGTGGCAAGAGAGGAAGTAATAATAAAAATAATAAGCTAAAGTTGTTTTAAGTTCTTTTCACCACCATCACCGCCTCGAAACCACGGAGGCTTTTCAAATCAACATAAAATTGGTCTGTATTAAAAATTGGATAAATGTTCAAAATCGATATAAATAATATTAAAATCTCATATTTAAAGAGATATTAAATTTTGAGAAAGAAAGACAAAGAGAGAGAACGAGAGAGAGAGAGAGAGAGAGGGAGAGAACGGAAGCAATTTTAGTAAAGGCATTAATTATTTATCTCTCAGATTTCTATTGTTTACTATGAAATTCGAAGAATCAATTAAACGTAATGAAGGGATTATTATGAAATACATTCGAGAACAGAACAATGGAATAAATTAGGTCGAATTGAACAATTGCAGAAACAATGGAAAAATTAGCAGCAAGAATTCGATGGAAGGGATAGTAGTAATAATAATAATAATAGTGGTAAAAATGATAATAGTAATAGGAAAACGAGTTTAAGATCATTTGCATAAAATTTTGATATGGAAAAAAATGTGGGAAAAACTGCATAAATAATATGGTTTAAAAAATACTTAATTATTGCATTTTCAGTACGCGTCTGCTGTAGTTTTATCACTCTTTTTGCAATGTTCGCGGTGGAAACGAATCGGTGCACCAAGCGCACAAATTAAAATTCAATCAATCATTCTTCAATTTTGATATTTTCATTCGGTTTTTTCAAAATAAATATTTGTAAGTATGAAAGAACCGTTAACGCACGATACAGAGAAAAAATGGTAATATAGCGTTGTTTATATTGCAAAAAATATTCTTCTGTACTGATTTTTTTCTCCCCTTGCCCAAATAAACGGATTTATTTGTTAAAATTTTTTAAATGACTTTTCGAGGTTGTTTTCTGACGTTTGTTCGTTGTACAGAAAAAAAGGTGTTTATATAATATTTTTTTATGAAATACAATATTTCTCCTCATGCATGCAAATGCATAATAACAATAACAACAATAACAATAACAACAGCAACAACAGCAGAAGTAACAGTAACACATTTGAATGTATCTGCATTGAGTTGCATTCAATTTTAATTAAAATTTGTTTTTGTTATTATCAATCCAATCGTTGCGGTTGTGATTGGCTGGTTTTCGCTTAATTGTTGTTGATATTTTTTGTGTCTTAAGTTATTCTTTTTGTTAACGAGATTTTTGCTGACAAATAATAATAAAATCATAAAAAACTATGAGAACTACAATAAAAAACTCTATAAAAAAATCACATTAATTTTTAAAATACTTTTAAGGATTAAGTACGTAGAAAAAAATATTAGAATTATGAATTATTATAATTTACGAAGCCTCAACCAAAATATTGTTATTCCGAAAATATCAAAGTGTTGCCAGAATTTTTGTAACACTGGCTAAAGGAAAAGAATGAACTTTCATACCTCATGAATTTACTCTAGTTGATTTTATTGTTGCCTTCATTTTCACTCGCCCGACTCGTCTCTTTCTCTTTTCCTCTTTTTTCTTCCTCTCACTTATTTGTTTATATATTTGCATTAACTAAAATTTCAATAACAATACGCAATATTTTGATTTGATATTCATAATAATTTCATGCCTTTTCTTTCAAAAATATCGAATTATTTTTGATTTATCCTAATTTTAATTGATAATGCTTTGTAACACATACAAGTTATAAAGAACTGTGTTGGTGTTTTATTGCTAATTATTGCTAATTTAATTAAAAATAATGGGAGTTTGTTTGTAAAATGGCTTAGAATTGCAAATGAATCAAAAATGGAAAATAAGAAAATCACCAACTGGATTTATTTCTTAAGATATGTTTTTAACTTGTTAGTGAGAGAAATGGGGAGAAGAAGTAGTTTTTATCAGGCGATGCCTTAATTCTGACATTTGAAAAAATCGAGCCTAAAATAATTTCTGTCTTTGTCGAAAATAGTCCTTACAATAACATTTGTTGGTAAAGTCAATGAAAGTAAAAAGGCTGTAGTATTATAGTGTTACATCTCATTACTCAGGCTTTATTTTAATTCAAGCATTAACTCCCTCTATCACTAGATCAGATTTCAAGGTATTTAAATTTAAAATTTTTTGTTATTAAGACCTTTTAGGTGTTGCTAAGGCAACCGCCTGGCAATCAATGAGCATTCAATTTTGTGTGATGAATATTGAGGGTTGATTTCAAAAATTATTTACGATTCCACTGCGATCACACACCACAACAGACTATAACAAAAGCGAACCTACAAAATTCCTTAGTACAATAGCATTCTGAGCTCATTATCAACAACCTGAACGCTATCAAGCAATCAAACAACGAAACAACGCACTGACTAACGAATCAGCAAACCAAAGAATTCAATCGATAACTAGAATTTTTTTCCGCAATCATTTTTAATATTTCAGTTATTGAAAGGCTGTCAGTCGTGTTGTTCATAACTTTCATCTATTTGGTTGCATGCGTTGACGTTTTGTCCATGTCACCGCTTTGTTTTAGCAACGGCTTCACGGGATTGCGTTGACTGAAGCAAATGCGATTTTTGTTGTTTTCGTTTCTGAGGCTGTTGCTTAACAGTTTTAAGGAATAGCTGAATTCTTGTTCGAAACGAAAACGGAAAATAAGTCAAATGTAGTTGTTGTTGATGATGATGATTGCTATAGTGATGGAAATAATGAGGAATAATATGGCTACATAATAATGATAATGTTAATACTAATGAATGGTTATGATAATGATAATTATAAAAATAATATAAGATATGATGGCGATGATGATAATGATGACAGTAATCTCGACGACCTGCACTTGACTCAACCAGCAGATCATACGACAAATGGTTTTCTTATTCTTCTGATGGTCCTTTCAATTTCCTGCAATTATTCTAAAATTCACCCTCGCTTGCTTAGGCGTTCCTTCAAGGGCCTCATTCTGAACTGATTGATTTCTTTCTACCATTCAGTAACAGACTGATTGACTGCTTTCAATGTTCGCATTATGATTCCCCTCCCACTGCTCCCCTACACGGCTCATTGTTTTTGTAATGGCAATCACGTACGCTTTTGTGTTTTCACCAGATCAACAGAAATGCAGTAAAGTTTAATTATGGATTTCCACAAAATGCAATGGAGGAGGCTGCACGGTGGGCTCTTAAAATCAAGACTCTTTAATTTCTTACTTTTTTCAAGATAGGTTTTAAAAATTTCAGCAAAGGCGAAGTAGTTTTTGTAGTAGTAGAGATTGAGAAGAACGTAGCAAGGAATAAACAACAAATTTTATTATTTATATTTTTGGTGGAGGTTTATGGATTGAAAGGCCAATGGCTGATTTTAAATCATGTTATGTTTAAATAGAAAATCTGTAAAATTCAATTGTTTTTGAATTCGATTGAAATAAATTACATTTGAGGTAAATAGATGTTAATTATGATTAATTTATTTATAATAAATTTCTTTCATTTTATTATCTAAATATTAACCACTTTAATGAAACCTAACTAATTTTTGGACATTTTGCTATTTTACAAATCGAATTAGTTACTAAAAATGAATTATCAGGAAGAGGTTATCAATAGAAGCAACAAATATTTTTAAAGGCTTTTTGTTAATTTGTAACATTAATTTCATTAGCGTTGATGCCTTTGGTTAATAAATTTCTCAGGTGGATTATCAGTGGCTTAGGTGAACTCCCTTATGCAAATTTCATGTTTCGCCGTGGCTGACAGGTGGCAGATTGTCGCCATAATAATAATAATAATTAAAAAATAAACCAAAAGAAGATAAATAATTATACAAAAGAGCGGTAAACACAGTGACACTAACTAAAAAACAAACAACTACAACAACAGCTAATTAATTTTATATCGTATAATGACTTATCGTGAATTAAATGAATAAGGCAAATAACACTCACTTCATTTGACATTGCGTTTAGTGGAATTGCAAATCGTTTGTATAAGTTTTTTCAATTATATAAATTCGATTTATGTAAAACAAGAACTCACTGAAATTATCGAATGCTTTTAACGAAACTAAAATTTGCCCCGAAAGCTTAACGTCAATCAAATCCGCTGAAAAGCTTAACGCACATTCACATCAATGACATTCCAGCAAAAAAGTTTTTTTTTGTTAGAAACAAAACTTATATATATGATAAAATATAGTAAATAGAGTGATAAGTAAACATGAACAATTTTGCCACCAAATACCAAAGTGACCAAATTTTTATTAGGTATTCTTAAATTGTTGAAAGACGTGACAAAATTGAAATGATAACGTCAAAGCAATTAGCTGTAAGAAAGCCTCGAAATAGTAGCAATTAGTCTACAATAAATAAATAACAAAAGTAAATAAAAAATTGATATATAAATTCAAGGCAGAACGTAGAAGCAATTAAAAGCATAAACTAAATTTGATTACTAAATTTGATAAAGAATTAATGAAATTATTAAATTATTATTAAAGAAATTTGATAAAGTATAACTCAAAAAAGTTGTTTTATCCACAGAGGGTCATTTTTTAGAGGTAATATTAATAAATATTTTTTGCGAAATGGTCCCGACAACAACACTAAATACAACAATAACGCATGCAACAACAACAGTATCAACAATAGAAATTATCAACAACAGCATTCTACAGTAGGTAGAACGCAATAAATTCAAAACTTTTAGCTTTGTTAGCAAAAGCTTGTAGGTAATGCTTAAAGAGGAAAACGTGAATTAAGGAATGGTGTCAGGTTTAGAGAGGGGTCGGTAAGAGCAGAGGGATTTCCTTGTAATGACTTCCTGGGAAGATTTGGTAGGTTGGTTGGTCGGTTTACCCTATAAAGAGTTCTAATATCTTATAATTATATAAAATACGATATAAATCTCCTTTTTGACTCTATAAAATCTCTCAAAATGTAGTTCTAAACTTCCTAAACTTCTTAAATGTCCTTAGCTTCGAGTGTGTAAAATAAAGCTAATTCTAATTAAAAATTGAGTTTTAATTTTAAATTTAATTTCAATTGGATTTTAAAAGTGTTTTTATTTTTTGTGTTCTAACTAAACCATAAATTTCTCTGTATACTCGTATAATGAGTCCGCCAAAGTAACATGTTCGGCTGACTGATCAATATTTGGAAATATGACACGCTGTCATTAATAACAAAATCATCATGCCTTTATTATACGATATTAAATTCTCACTTAAATTCTCCTCTTCATTGGTTTTCCTCTACAGATTAAAATATTGAGGTCATTAAGGCCATCAAAACAATTTCAATCCTTTGATTTTATTATCGGGCTGATTTTTGTTTTTCTCATATTTTTCGCCTTGGCTATTTTCTTTTTTCAATTAAACCATTCATTTTTATTTGAAAATAATAATCCTGTTTTAATGTTTTTACCACAATTGTGCTTTTTGCTGCTTATCCTCTATTATTATCATTTTTTTACTTAAAAGCATTTTGTTTGATTTGTTTAAATTGATTTTTTTGAACGCTTTAACAATAATCCCTGCTATTTACTACCTTTTTAGATTTTATTTGTTGAATGCTTTGCTCCGGCTGTCGATTTTAATCTGCTGGAAATTATGATAAATCTGTTACCGGTATAGACTAAATCGCAAGTGTAGGGAGTACATTAATATTTAATAATAAAAAAATAAATGTAAATTCGGACAATGAAAATGTTTTTCACTTACATAATGTATTATATTAAAAAGTATTGATTACGGAAATATTTCAGAGAAATGTAATGGGCTATGATGATTTTGTGATTATTCTGCAGTTTTGGATATTGCATTATTTTCAATGGTTTTATGTTTCAATGCTTTTCTAATTTAGCGTTTTAATAATTTGCCAACCCAGAATATCTAGATGAATATTGATGTGTAATGACAATAATAACAATATCTACGAATGTTGAAAGAGAAAAATGTGATGAAAAGGGGGGGAAACATTGAAGTAGCCCCAAAAACGGAAGCCTTTAATAATTCGAATAATTAAATGCATTATATTTAAATAAATACAAAGGGATCAGTCAGACGTACGTAATAAAAGAAGAAGAAGCAATAAGGAGGGGGAAATACGAGAGAGGGACTAATTATTTCAACATCTTGAGTTCTTTAAATACTTAAGATAATTTAAAGCACTAACATAAACATAATACGAATTTTGGTATTTCGAATTTTGCTTCAAATATTTTTAAAATTTTCTCTAAATTATTCTTAAATTTGAAGGAAATTGGTCTTCGAAATTTAATTGAACGAAAATTAATTTACACAGAAGAAAAAGCCATTATTTTCTATATTCTAATTTAATTTTAGTTGTTGTAATTCATGTGGTTGTTACTTTTATTTGCACTTAATTTTATGCGTTCACGCTTTGCCTAATAGTTTGTCTAACTTTGCTTAACTTCGCTAATGACTTCAGTTCATTTACGACATAAGTTCGTCTGCTCGAAATATCGTCGACTTCGCAAACTCTTTGCCTGGCTAAATTCATTACAGGCGTCTTGATATTTATGTGACTATTAGTTTTTCATACGTGAATGAAATCCACCCAATTCATATTTGAGTTAAGAGTATTTTGAGACCTTTTACGTCTATTACCACAAATACGATAAGTTTTATCATGAATGTCTGGATTTCTCATTTTATTTCAATTCTCATCCTTACTTGGAGTATACTTGATATACTTTCATGCATTTCTTCTAATTTATATTTCATCGTATTCGACTTATTTAACTCTTATTATGCTAATTTTTCTTCCACTGCTTCTGTCCGTTCTTCTTCTTGTATATCTTCATCCTCCTCCTCGCGCTCTTCTTTCTCTTTCAATAATATTATTCAACACCGACACCAAAGGAAATTCAATCAACTTTCTGTTGAATTGTTTTATTAGCCGTCGTCACGCGAATGTTGGGTAATGATTTTACGAATAAACAGTTTATGACACCCGCACAGCAAATTGATGTAACGCATACGATAACAATGACATGGAATTGTTCAGAACTTATTATTAATGCTCAGCAATTATTATTAGTTTACTTCGCATACTTGATAAGGCTGAAGATTTTGCCGTTTGAAAGAAGAATGGGCAGAAGTTTTAACTGCTTTTATTTTTAATCACATGTGCCATCATAATCGTCTTACTGACAAGCAGAATTTACTTTTGAGAATTGTCGACAACGGCACTATTCTGATAAACTAACCACCGATTTTCTGTTATTTATATTCATGACTTCCATATCATTTTATAACCAATGTTCTTTTATTAGAAACCGGAATAGCACATGAATTCTTGATGCTTGAAACCACTGTTTTTTTTGTTTTTTTTTGATAAAAATTTTGCAATTTTGGGCTCAGGAAGCATATTGTGGTTGTTGCAAAACAAGTGTTATGTAGTCAATATTACAAACAATAATTGTTAAAAAAGAAGAAATTGATGACAATCTAATTTACACTTTGTTAGATTTCGCAAAATTGGCTTTCACCAAAAATTGTGGGTTTTTATTTAATTTCCTGACAATTCATGGATTTTAGTTTAAAGGAAAATCTGCATTTGCAGTTTGTGTATATGAAAAATCCTTTAAAATTGACTATATTCTCCTTCCTATTGGTTCAAAAATTAATAGAAAATAATTACATATTTACCCCACTGTACCACCGTACCACCGTACACACTGTACCACTGTACCACTGTACATAATTATAGACAAATGTTCGCTCCTTCAAAATGTAGTACGTGCGATTTTACATCTCTACAGACGTACGTTCGTGCAAGAATATAAAAACTATTGGGAACATTTAAGTACACACACGGAACGAGTAAGTACTCTAACGTGTATATTAGCAAACTCGTGGTATCTAGTTAAAACAACAACGAAGGTCTACGTGTTTTTGTGTATGCGGAAATGCCTATGTGCGTGTTGGTGTTAGTTGACAGAACAATTAAGAGTGATTAGAACAGAATACTTGAAACTAGTGTAACTTAAGGCCGTTTAAATGATTGCGTGTGCTTTAGGAAAATTAAGACACGATCAAAGGTACGCATAGGAAATACATTGTTGTGAAATGTGTTGTCCGCATTTGTGGTATCCACGCATGCACGCAAGCCTGTCTGCCTCCCTAATCTCAACTAAATCATTTTAAGGCAATCACTAGCAGACATAAGTCACGGTGGCGCTACCGTTAGCGATAATTTCAACGTTAAACTAATCATTGGCTTTACCGGAGCTTCTTGTAATTACTAATGTTTGCTAATTAAAGAAACAGTTGGCAGTCTTTCACGAGACCGGATTTAGTGGTACTCCCCAATAATATGAGAGAGAAATCCATGGCCAATACAAGGCGAGGAATTTGTCCTTGAACAAGATTGCAAAGGGCAGGAAGCGTTAGAGAAATGTTGCCAAGGAATTAATAACGCATTGATTCCGAATAATCGCGTACAAGAATTAATTAATGAAACACATCGAATGAAGCGTAATTTCCCGAAAGAGTCCTCGATTTAAAGCTTCACAATTTTTTGTATAATTTAATAACTATTTAATTTTTTAAATTTCTACAATTTGAACATGTTAAATCAGCGAGAGCTATAAAAGCCCGTGTAGATTGACACTTTTTCCTAACATTCTTCATTATTCCTAGTAATATCGATTCTTAATAAAAAAATCATTAGCACAATAATTGCCAGTATCATTCTTTTTATTATTATTATTAATCAAACCATTCGGAATTCTCTCATAAACATAACATACTTCAAAGTTAGGTCTTTGCAATAATTTTTATTCCTTTTGGAAGCGATACATATTTTTTCTCCTCCTCCATTTTTGTCCTCCCCTCATTTTATATATTTCAAATATTTGTGGAACTCCACAAAGTGTAATCATTTATCACTAAATAATCAAGAGGTTCTGGTACACTGAACAAAAATCCTTCGATACTTTCCAACAAGTTTTATTAAAAAAGTTTCATATTTTATATTTGATAACAGGAATCTCTGGAAGAGTTCCCCGCGGAAGTAACTCTAAACATAGAAAAATTAAGAATTTAATAAAACAGTTCTGTCGAAACTTTATAAAGTAGTCCCCGAGAACCTCTTATTCAATCGAGCGAACAGAAAGCGGCACATAGAGAATTTTTGCGAGGAACTTACGCTACATGCACATCGAAAATGTTTGAGGCAACCTTGTCTGTTCGTTGCTCGCAAATTTTAGAAGGCTCAGAAATTTGAGGAAATCCCACGGGAATTTCAAACTTGACATTAGCCGTCCTCTCCTAAACATTCTGTAAAGTTTTAAAATATCAATCGAGAAATAAAATTTTTGTTTTTAGAAACATTTGAAAAGTAAGTTAGATAAGTTTGAAGGTTATGTAGGAGTAACTTGCATTAAAGCTTTTTAAATTTTCGTTTAAATATACCTGACGATGTCATACGTATATATGTATATAATATATAGTAGTTTTAAGAACAAGAGTATATAAAAAAATAATAAAAATATTAATACAAAAGTGCTCTAACAAAAATCTTTAAAATGGGGATTGTTAATTTTTTGACAGTCCAGAAAGCCTTCTACTTATTTTAAAGATTTCCAATATAGTTATTTTACTTTAATTTTTATTTTTCTGTATACTATTACTAGCGAAGATGACGGCTTGTTAGGTACTTACAACAGCTTATCGTCTCCCGAGTAAATATCCTTTGGCAGTCGTGTGACAAAAGCAGACGTTTTTGCTTTACGAAATTGACGGTTTAAAAATAACTGAGAAGGAAGTATAATACACTTTCAAGCAAGTATTTGAGCATTAGGATATATCTGTGGGAGGACGTGCTCGTAAAGTTATTAGTTTGTTTTAATTGATTGTCATGTTATGACAAATAATAATTTGAAAGTTTAGAGGGCATAAATAAATCCTAAAATCGCGTTACCCTCTCTTGGCAAACCTGAGTGCCATTTAGGGCGATTTAATCTAAAAAGGAGGTGAGAAGTTTCAACTTTAGATATGCTTAGCTGCGACAGTTTTCAAATACCAAACACTTCCTCACCCAAAGCTTTATATTAAAAAATATATAAAATATATAAAATATGTAAAATTTTAGAGTAGTGAGGAAAAAAAACCGTGGTGTCATTTTAGTTTTTTTCTCGTTATCGGTTAATTTCCGATGCTTTATTGCTTTAAAACACCACCATAAGCTTTATCTCTTTCCAGGCAACAAAACGAAAATTTAAAAATTTATCGCATAAAATAGTTTCATATTTTTTCTTAAATGGAACTGCAAAATGTGTGTAGGTGTGCCGTATTGCAAGATATTTTGAAAAGTGTTGACGCGTTTTTGACACACTTTTATTTATTAGTCACAGACACGTCTGCATGTCTGTCAAATTGGTTTGCTCTTTTGTTATGTTTTTGGTATAAATTGCCAACGCTTTTTGATTTATGGCTTTTTGATTATTTCATTTATGGGTGTGTGTGTATGTTTTTTAAACTGCTGATGGCAACTATAGTGTACGGCATTGCATATATTATTAGTGCTTGAAAACAACACGATCATATTGCCAAATTTTGTGTCGTATTGTTGTTGTCGTTGGTATGGATGGCATTCGTTATAGTTTTGCATTATTAGTACTGCCATTGTTGTTGTTGTTGATAAAGCATTTTGGTCCAGCTCCTATTCGTATTTTGTAATTGATGTGTTTCTGTTGTTCGGCCTTTGTTGGCGGTTAACCCAACCACAAAAATCTATACAAACAAGCACATACACACATACGCTCGCAGTCATTAGCAAATAGTCGTAATAATGATAACGCTATCATGTTGACGTTAGTTCTGGTTTAACGTTCTATGAAAAACTTTCACATTTTTAAAGACAATTTTACAGTCTTTGAAGATTTAGAAGAACAAAAATAATAAATCTTCCGCTATAAAATTCTAAAATAATGATCTTATAATACTTCAATAAATTTCCTACTTTGATATTTGTCTTTTACGCGAAGTTAATTCGCCTATAAATAGATAACACATGCTCAAAATCTCTGAAACTCGTTTTTAGCAGGCAATTTCAAAAGCAAGGAAGGAACACGACGGCGAAGTGATTTAGTCAGCGAAGTGACAAACACAAAAACAAGGAAAAGAATGGCGACAAATAATCGAAGGAAATAAACAATAAGGTACTCGAAAAAGCTGC
Organism: Physocephala rufipes; assembly: GCA_963966595.1. Taxonomy (NCBI): domain Eukaryota; kingdom Metazoa; phylum Arthropoda; class Insecta; order Diptera; family Conopidae; genus Physocephala; species Physocephala rufipes. The sequence goes on along the minus strand of OZ016503.1, from coordinate 1,270,273 downwards.
TCGAGCAACGAACACGCATCAGATGCTTTTAAATTACTGTCGGGAATAAAATAAAATAAAAGATACTAATAACGCGTTACTTTAGCTCCTAAAAATGTGCTGCGAAAATGTTAGTGTCAGGCTAAGTGAAAGACGTGAACACTGTGTCGAGTGGAAGATCTAGCTGAAAGCTCACGGCACGGCATTGGTGGTGTTGGTGGCGTTGGTTATGGCAGCACCGTAGTATGGTCTGTAGTTGCTGCAACAGTTGCAACATGAGCACATAAACCCCCTAAGCCCATAAAGAAAGATGGTAGCCGGTAAGTGGCAGATGAACAGGTATGCATCCGGGAAAGAAGGCAGGGAGGCAAACAACAGACGAAGACGTCGTTTGGAAGTAAAAACTAAAGACATAAATAAAAGTTATTTTTTCTTAGACAAGGAGCAAAGTAGCGAATGAAAGCAGTGCACCACAATGGGTCTCTGGAGGGAATCAATATTGAATGGCTGATGGAAAATGATAAAATAAAGTAAAACGAAAAATGCGTCCGACAGTCGGAAATTGGAAAATATTGTTCAAACGACAAACAAGATTGATAGGAGGAGGAAGGTAAGAAGAACTCTAAAAAGATGAGAAGAAGACGTCATGATAAGAGAATTACTGGCGGGCGCAAAAAGGCCATGAAAAAATATTACGAAGAAGGCTAAAAAGAACCGATATTGCGAAACTATAAATATCAGAGATAAATTGTGCTACGTATTATTATTATACCATACATCCAAAAGGTGATCGGTATACTAAGATTGTTCCTATGCTTTTAACGCATTAAAGGCGGCGTGGCGGGCATAGGAACTCCTGAATTTTTTATTTATCGCGTTGCCTCCACCTTAAATCGGGTACGTTTTCGATTACATTGCCTTCTTTTAATAACGTCATTTGCGAAGACACATTTAAATAATTTTTATGAATGAAGCTAAGTTAAACTATAACATTAAAATAGCTCTTTGAGTAACAAATTTAAAATTACTTTTAGAAAGAGAAATCTTTTCTTAATGACGTTAGCCGTAACGTAGAAGAAATATTTTTGTCTTATCTAATAAAAATTACATCATACGTTTATTATGATCACAATAATCATTTAAATTCGCTAACGAATCTCCCGAAAGGAATTTCAGATCTAGTATTTCAGATCAGTATCTAGTATCTAGATGCTTGCTCTAGTGCCCTTATGGAAATTCATGCATTATTTGTTGATCTTTCTTCAGAAGTTAGGTGGTTACTGTGCGAAATGGTTTTTCGGTTAGTTTTATATACTTGGTACAGTTTTTTGTTCGCATAGTACGGCCGTTAGGAGAGAGGAGGGAGGAAAATACAGATGCATGAGAACTATCCGTTCGATTATGTGCATTCCTGGTATTTGTGTACTTTATTTATTCTCAAATTTTCTTGAGTTTTGTGTTAAAACAAAAAAAATTTCTTGAGTTTCTTTCTTGGGTTTTGTGTTAAAAGATTTTCTTCCCTTTTTCTTTGTTAAAGTCTCTCACCTAAGAATTTGTTGTTTATTTTTAACGTACTTTTTACTGCAGTGCATTAAAATTTTTTATCAGTTGAGTTTGTTCATTTTTTTGATAACTTTTCGAAGGAGGGGTAAAAACACAGACAAAAGAAAAATGGAAACGAATTAAATTCTGAAACGTTCGTGAGAATATTAACAAACCTTATATATTGTATAACATATCAAAAGAGAACGTTATTTATATTTTATGCAATTTTAATATTACTGCTGATCCGTGTAGTGTTCAAGTTTACGTTTCAATATGTCCTTTTAATTCCTGTTGTTGTAAATTTTCTATATTTATTAAGATAATCTTCTGTTGTTCTCTTTATTGTTCTTTCTTTTTAGTTTTTTTTGGTTTCGAAATAAAAACAGATACTATTTATAATTCTATCTCGGTAACCGCAAGTAAATCTCACTAATTAAAACTGTGTATTCATAGAAAAAGATAAGCAGCAGTTTCCCATACCTTCATTCTCTTATATTTGTATATTTTGTATCAAACGTTCTTGGAAGAAGCTCGGTAATTGACGATGCTCCTAAATGTATGCAAAATTGTATGCAAAGCTCCACAAAAGCAATTCGTTTCAGTACGTGATTGAAATAAATGGATTTTGGGGTATATCCGAGGAGGCAGGCATACAATCAGACGCGTTAGTTTCTTATAAACGTTTACAAAAAGAAGTACACGAATACACAAACACATATGCATGTAACTTTATACATTTGTTGGTAAAATGTGCGTGCCAATTTCACTGTCAAGGTATAACAAAATTAGGTTGCCAGATTGAGATTAGTGTCGAATTTCAGATGGCTTTAATGTCTAGGACAGTAAGAGTAACAGTAAGACTGGGATCTAAGAAAATTGCGTTCTATTGAAAGGAGTCCATGAGGAAAATTGAAATTTATGGTGACGTATAAATTTCGACTTCTTCCCACAATCTGGGAAGTAACGCAGGAAAGATAGACGAAGGTAAGGGATTTTGTTATGTTTCCTTGGTTGGGGTACCTGGATGTATGGAATACAAATGGATAGAATAAAGTTGGACGGAGAAAAGGCGGCATGTGAGAAAGTGATATATTTTTTAATAAATATTTTTCTTCGCTCTTCAACCCTCCAGTCCTTTGGGTTCTTTGGGTTAGCAAAAGAATCGTAATCGACGACGTAAGCTCGTCCCCACTGGTGGCAGCATAGCAATTAAGGATTTTAAGAAATTCGATAAATTATGGTAATAGTTAATTTTCATTATAATAAGTTGTCAGTGTAATTAAATATTTGAAATTCATTAGACATATTTCTATGGAATGGAATTCATTATAAATTCATTTGATATATTTCTACTACCCTTTGTTTCGTATCTTTTTTGAAATCAAAATAGTTGAAACAGAATTATCCAATTTATCATTTCTAAAAGTATTTAACATCTACCTGGAACATCCTAAACATCCCAATCCGTCCGTTTATTAAAGTATGGATCACAAAATATTTTCAAGACGCTCCCTAAATAGATATATAAATAAATACGGGAGAAGAAAACCCATTCCGAGCTATGCTTAACCTAAACATCAATATCTGACAGGAATGTAAATAAAACAAGATGTAGCGACATCACCCTAAATTCATTCAAAAAATATCACAGAAAGTCTGCTCGTAAATTCAAAAATATTAGCCTATTAAACGAACGAATTAAACAGGAGAAGGAGAAAGAAATAGACGAAGAAAAATGGAACACTAACGTTATTACTATGTGAGCAGCAATAACAATAATGTCAACAGCAATCACAGTAGCAAATATCAATGTTGTCACTGAAAACACCTGATGTCGATGCCATTTGTCGTAACCGGAAATTTGTTCTTGAACGTATAAAAAATTATGGCCTTCAAATATAAAGAGAAGAGGAAAATCCATGAGAAATGATGAGACTATTTGAATGCATGCATATGTGCTTGTTTATGATTGTCACTGTATGTTGTTATTATGTATTTATCAATCGGCATTGTCAAGGATGCGAGCGAAATTACGTAAAAAACATTACTATGTGCGAAATAACCCCACAGATGTTATGATTCTATAAAATCCATGAGTATGGCTTTGGCAATGCCATCAATAAATTTCTCCTATTTTTCGCAGTTGTTTTTGGTTTTATTTATTGCTATGAGAAACTAACTAAGACAACAACGAGTAAGAGACAGCGTATAAGTGACTCACGTTATCATTTGTTTATATTAGAAGTTGTTAATATTAACCACGAGTTATTGGCTTAATATTCCTAGTTATTAGTATAAGTCATTTGTTATAAGTATTGGATATTAGGTGTAGGTATCAGTAATAGTGTCGTTAATGATTAGCAATAGTACTAGTTATTAGTGCTATGACTGGTATTAGTTTCTTTATTAGAAGCAAAGGATCTCGTTTGCGAATCAACATTTACCTGTTTAATTTTTTCTCCAGTTGCTTTTAACCTTTATGTGTCGTACGAATTAAGAACATATTAAGAATTAGGCAGAAGAGGAATTTAGTAGTATTTCATTACCTGAAGTAGTAATTAATTTTTGTATATAGATTTTTTGTATATCGAAAAAATAGGCAATTTGTTCAGTGAATGAATTGAAATTTTCACAAACTTTATAGATAACGACTTTAAATTTAAATTCTCTACTTCAAAACCTAATGCTTTTTTGCAGCTAATAAATTAAAAAAAATTTATTAAAACGACGTAGTTGAGGGTTTTAATAAAATGAAGATTTTTTCACAAAAAAATTCAAAATTTAATTCCTTGAAAATCGTGCACGTTTCTATTTGAAGTATAAATAAGATTAAACATAATTAGTGCAAAATAATCGAGCGAATAGATTTTACAAATGACGACTTTTATAATTTTGCTCTATTTTAAAAAGCTGACAAACCAATGGTAATGGCGATGGCAATCTCATGCCAGTGTAATGACTGTTCGAGAGCTTGGGAGCCAGTGAAAACTGAAGGAAATAACTTTTAAGGAAGCCATTTTTTATTTCTTTATTTTTCAACTGTATTTTTCAACTGATATGTGTTTGGGTAGTAGTAGTTTGTCCAGTAATGAAAAAGGTAAGAGAAAAAATTAGTAAGAAAAAGCAGAGAAGTTGAATAATGATGGAAAATTAGAGAAACATTTGGGTAGTATTATAATGCAACTCATCAGCATAAATGAAACTTATTTACATGCTCATATAAATACAGTTCTTTACCTGAGGCTAAAAAGGTTGCTTAAACAGGTTCGGATGCCTTTAAATGCCGTTTAAATGTCTTTGTACTTAAAAAGAAATATTGTCAGTTCGAATATAATTGGTCAAATATTTTAAGCAATCAAATGAAACGAATAAAAAATTAAAAAATTTTTCTAAAATTAATTTTCGAAATATTCTTTTATCAATTTCCCTTCAATAAATTTAAATTTCCCTTCAAATTTATGAAATGTCAATAATAAAATTCTTGCTTTGCTGAAAACCTTTTGTGGTAAATTCTGACTGTTTTATATTTAATATAAAAACTAGCAAACAGTTTCGCAAAAAAGTTAAAAAACTTTAATTGAAAAAAGTTAAAAAATTCAGTTAAAACGCAAAAAAATCGTGCACAATATTCATTGCAATAATCGGTACCACCGCCAACGTTACCAAGCCTCATACCAACTTCGTTGTCATCGTAGCTGTCAATCAATATTAGTATTAACAATAGAAAACAAACGAAACAATACCGTCAACAAAAATAACAGCAGCAACAACACCGACCAGCCTATAACGTTACACGTGATACACCCACGTGCGAGCATACACACACCAATGTATACACGTGCACGAAGTTACCATAGCTACATCCATGTTCCTCATCTATGCAAACATCATCATCACTACCATCGTTATCATCAACACTGGCATCGTCACAACAGTCATCGTTATCAGATGATAGAGATGATGTATTACCCCCAATGCATCCTCTACGACTAAACTGATATAGTTCTGCTAAATGATTGAATGGAGTTTAATATCATTTTGAGAACTAATAATATACCATCGAGTTATTAATCGATCAAATTTTTTTCAAGTGAAATTCATTTAAATTTTGTATAATTGAATATAAATCCTAATAGGTGTTGTTGTATTTGTTGTGATGCCACTAGACGGTGGCTTTGCATCGGGCATTGTTTACTCTAATTGGTCCTCTGGCGATTTTCGCTATTCCACTCATGTATACAAAGTTTTCACGAATAATTTATATAAAAACTTAATTATTCTAAAAGCTTCTCACTGCATTAACCAAAAACAAATATACTTCGAGGACATAGTATTTGTGTGTTTGTGTGTGCGTATATGTTTTTGCGTGGGAAAGAATTAAAGTCTCTACATAAATAGATGATGATAAGCATCATTTCCAGGAGGTTTCCGTGGTAACGGGAAAACAATTGCATACGTAACAAGCTCTTACAAACACATTCACATCCACCGATTTGGGAAATTTACATTCACTCGAACATTCATGAACTTATACATGCATTGCACAGTCATTGCACATCAGTTGATTACGTTCCGTCGAGATTCATATTTGATTAATTAGCGATAATATAATTCCGCTGTGGTAAGCGTCACCGCCAACAATATCAACAAAAACAGTAACAGTAAAACAATATCAACAACAATCATACAATTATTGAAACAAATCAATATAACAAAAACAATAAATAAGAACAACTAAAAGCTTGTACCTCAAATACATAAACTAACGTCATGCACTCAGAAAGAATCTCATCTGAAATTCTTAAAACCGTCTTAAATTATTCGTCTTTTATAAAATGTTATATCTATCACTTGTTCTTCACCCTACTATTCTATCACTTTTGATATTGTGGAATTTTCGTATTCTTGAATTTTCTGAGAATTCCATTCGCAAATAAATACGTTTTCAAATATTGCACGAACTATAATTTTTTGTTAATTTGGCCCGAAAGATATTATTATTATTATTTTGGCCTTGACTTGGCATTACATCACACATAAGTCGAATTAGTTCCAATTGATGAAGTAAAACAAACATAGAATCAAATTAAATTCAATGAGAAATTGCAAAATTTGTTAAATTTAATTATAAAAATAAATTTAAAATTTGTTAAATTGTTAAAATCCAATGTGGAGGAGGATCAATTTCTAAACAATTCTGTATAAAATTTAGTTTATATTTTTGAAAAATTGAATTGAAGGTATATGAGAGACTCATATTTTCATTATCTAGACCCGTATGGATTTGCTTCCTCTTCCGTTTCTTCATATTTTTCCTTTTAAGAATAAACTTATTGTACTCTTTATCTTTGCAGTCTGACGGCATGAGCTCCAGCAGTATTGGACTATCAACTATTTTCATTTTGTTTTTCCTTGACGTCCCCTCTTGCAAGCTTTCAACATATCATTCAAATTTCTGTTCAACCAAATATTGAATATTGTTGCGTATTATTTGATACTCCTTCAAAAGGATTCCTAAAGGATTCCTAAAGCATTCAAAACGACTGAAATATGGCAAATATGCCTTCTAGCCTTTACGTAGATTGATTTGAGATTAATCTTGTAGAGGTGTTTGATGTGCTTGTCGTTGCTCTTACTGCTGTGCTCTTTTTGATGTAAACAACATGACCAAAATAAATCGAAGTGAGATGGAATTACATTGTATGAAAAAAGTTATAGTACGATCGGATTGGTATCAGAGTAAAAAAATATAATATTCATAAATAAATATTAATAAAATATAGGTCCTTATAGCCGTCTTATTTACGATTCACACAATCTCCACAAAAATACACACCATCACAAAAATCACCAGTTTGAACCATTCCTAAAATGAGTTTTAGTATTAGATCTGTGAATTGTCCGCTTGTTTATTCGCCCATTTTGCCATAAATATTAGTTAAGTTTCTTGATTAATGTCAGTGCCTTGAGTTAGCCTTATATACTGATGCATTGCCGAAATAAATTTCCGTAAAGTAATTAAAAATAATCATTTAAATGACCCCTGTCAGGAAAAGAAAAATATATAATTTGAATGCATTGAATTTTTATAGATCTGGTTTATCACAGTTCATGGTAAAAAAATTACTTTAATTACTCTCGGTGGCTATGTGGAGGTCGTTAACTCTGACTGAATTTAGGCGGTAAAAAGTAAACTTTTTTATTGCAATTTTCCGAGAAATTAAGATAAATTACTCTTTTATTTCTTTCACTAAACTTATTCCACAAAAAATATTGGCACAAGAAATCTTCTTTATCCCTTTTCCAGTATTTTAATCATCCCTTTAATCCATTATTGTAATTGCTATTGTTTTCGACACATGTTGCTATGTTGCTGTTGTTGTTTCTGGTGGTGTTGTTGTTGTCCCTCGCTTTGGAAGAGTGTCGATTGGATTATTGATGGCAATATGTTTAATGCATCAGCAAAGTCTATGAGAATCCTTCTGGACACAAAACTTTCATTGTGGTTTAAGGATTATATATGTGTATGTCTGTATGAAGGTGTGTGTGCATATGCATTTTTTGAGTATAAAAACTCCCCTTGCATGTGCTTTACAACATCGTTACATTACATGTAGGTTGTGCGTTTTGGTCCTTTGATCTTTGGAATTACACTTATTTTTTATATATATGAATTTTGGAGTATCATGCAAATATATGTTTCGTATAATTATACACCGCAATGTTTTCAAATGATAGAATTTTGGTTTGCTATAATTTTTCATTTGAATACTTTTGCATTCCCTTAAAATCTATTTAGTTCGTATTAGTTTATCCCATGCTTTTGTATATTATTTAAAATCAGGACCTTATGATAAATAAATAATTTCAGGTTAGCCACTCAAAGAGAAGGCGATTACTAAAGTTTGATTAAAGTAAGGAATGGGCTAATGAAAGAGGAATGGAACGGAGGAGGGCCCGTCCGGGCGCGAAGAGGATGAATTTAATGAAAACTAATACAAATGTATTGCCTCATGCCTCATGTAATCAAAATAATATGAATGGGTGAGTGCGGTGTCCTGCGATAATCAGCAACATAGGAGAAGCGATGAAGAAGCATAAAAGGGGTACAGGATAAGATTGACACAAGAAAGGCAATCTCCTTTCAGTTTGCTGCGTCAGCTTGCCGAAGGGTTCTGATATTTTATGAGGAATATCCAACACCTTCTAAGGGCTGTTGTCTTTTTCTTCGGCTTTATCATCACCACCTGTTTCATCTTTCTTTATATTATTGATTTTGATCCTTATCAACTTCCTGAGCTTATTTAACAGCCATTCAAAGTCGGGCCATATTTTATGTATGGATTTTTTAACACACATCCGCCGGAAGTTGACATGATCCTATAAAATTACGCATATTTTTTCCATTAAAGAGAAGTAGTAGCATGAGAGGGAACTGAAAAAACTGGTGTTATTGTACTACGGGGTTTGTTGTGCTTTTGTTGTGGTTTTTCTTGTTACTATTATTGTTTTTTTACTTACTGCTTTTCTTGAAAAGCTAATTTTCAAACTTTATGAAGGAAAGGACTGTCATTTTATTTCCTTTTTTATATCTGTTATATATTTTGTTCTGTACTTTTAAACAAAGTTTCTTGGCCTTGAAATGAAAAGCTAACAAACTTTATTTGACGATGTTTTGATATATTAAAATGTCATCTGACTTGATTGATATTTATTGATTGATATTTAATAATATTTATTCCTAAACCAAATTTTAGTATAAATTAGAAAAGTAGTGAAAAATATTTTTTGCCATGAAGGAATCCCTATGTATTTCAACAAGAGTTGTTATTTTGAAGCAACTACAACAGCAACAGCAACAACAGCAACTACAACAACAACTTCTACCAATTCCTCTGACGCTTCTGCAGAAAAGATATTGATGTTTAGTTAGACCAATTTGTAACGGATAACGAAAAAAGTAATAAAAACAATCAAAAATAACAGTAAAGTTTTGGTTTAACAATAACAATTATTTAACATACTTTTGGAATACGACCAAAAAATTTGCTTGATCCTTCCGGAAACTCTTTACTTTTATCATTCCCGATAAAAACGTCTGCTTATTGTTTTTGTTTTAACTTTTGCTATTTTTAGTTATTAAGCAAATACATTTGATTGCGTTGACCGCAAAGGAACCAATAGTATTTCTACACCGAGCCCAAATCACGCACTTATACCTCTAGTCCAAGGTGTGAATGCAAGTGAGAACGAAAACAACAACGATTCCGTGTACAAATATTTCAATCAAGCATTATTTCTTACTGAGAAATTTCCTCTGATCCTAATAATAATTTATTTGCTAATAAACCTTTTTGGACGTTGGTGCTGTTTATGAAAAACCTTTAATGGAATGTAATTTCTCAAAAGAAAGCTTTAACCTTATGACAGGAAAATTCAAATTAATTTTAAAAACTGCTCGAATTTTCAGTTTTTTTAAAGGCACTTTTCGATTCGCATAAATTAAAAGCAATCAATGGACCGTTTTTTTCAGTACTTTTTCAACTTCCTCTTTATTTGTCGGTTCTTTAATTTTTATTTATTTTATTTTTTTATAGCTACTTTTTATTTTATTATTCAACTGTATTTATCCCTCTCTCAGGATTCTGTTGGTATTGATTATTGAATACATTGAATGGATCCAATTAATTTTAATTACTTCGTTTTAATCATAAAAGCTTTATAGCTTTGCGCACGAATTAAATACTGGTTCCTTCACAATCTGACGCCCCAACTTCCCCTTTGCCGTTTTGATTTAAAGCATTTACTTTGCAAGATATTCTAGGAATGATTTGTTAAAATATTAAGATGAGGAGGAAAATAGATATAAAACATCAACTGTTTGTCGATGATCATTAACTTCAATCCATTTAATTGGTTTTTTTATACTTTTAAACAAGTTCGGAATAAGCAATAATTTTGAAGATCAATAAATAGTTGTTCAATGATGCGGGAGTAGCAAGAAATTAATCAGTTCTATTAGATTTTAGATTTACATTATTAGATTTAGATTAATTAATAACATTAGATTTATTAATTATCTAAATGTTTACCAAAACAACCCAAAGATTCAGTTGTGCATGTATGAGCGTACCTGTGTTTGAATAGTTTTTATATAGTTCTTCGCAGATCATGTTGATGCAGGTGATGTTGGTAGTGATACGCAGTATTTAGGATGCGGATTTTGTTCCATTTTTCCACCATGAAAGAATATGATCCTCTAAAAGATGTTTTTAGAGTAAAATTGTAAACAATTTCAATAGTCCTTCAATCTCAACAAAGGGGTCAGCACAATTAGCGGTACCCGCAAATTGTGGGGCGTCCGAATTTTATTTCGGGCTTGCGAAATGTACCATTCCTATATGTTAAGATGTATAACAAATTCTAACAGGAGGGAGATTAAATTGAAGGCTAAAAATGAACAAGCATATATAAATCCTTAACAGCGCAGAAGCTTTTCCTCATTATATCTGTATTCTTCTTCTTCATATTTTGAACAATAGAAAAAAGAAAATTTAATGAGATTTTTTCAGGCGTTACCAGAAAAACGCTTAACGAACACTATAATTTTCTTGCACATGTTTTTATATGAATAAACAGAGGTTTTATTCTTTTTCTTTTTTTTCTTCCTGTTATTTTTTTCTTTTCATTTTTTATACGAAAGCGCTTTACTAAGCAGCTTTAAAGCAGCTGCTTGTTCCCTCCCACATATACACACACGCACGCACTCACGTAGAAAAATACATGCACATACACTCATAACACAAACATAACAAATAATAAATAAATTGAAACACAATAGTGTGCTGTGAAACTTTAAGATTTTAACTTAATTTTGCTGTTGCAGAAAGTTAAAAAAGTTTAAATAGTTTTATTCCATGGATGGATGACCATAATCAAACAAAAAACATCGAACCTTTTCTCCCCTTAACTTAAATAAGATACGGCACAAAATTATTTGCATTGATTACGGTCGTGATTATAATTTCATATTAAATTCAATTTCGGAACAAGATCGAATTATTTAATAATTAGTTGCCTATTGTAGTCGTTTCCTTTTCATAAGGTCGAAATTGAATAAACGCACAAAAGCACGCTCCCACACAAACATATACGCGTAGAATATTCGTAATTTTATGAAATACAGAATTACTCTCCAGAGAATTTAAAAATTCGAACAAATGAGCCTCCGTTGCTTTAGATGTCACGAACATATGCTTACCCGATAAACAATTAATGCATTAACAAACTACATTCGTGAAATGTGTATATGTGTATATGAGTACTTATGTACTCATTTCTGTGAGTATTTTTGTGAGTACTTAGTATGCATTTCTGTGAGTATGTGTGTGCGAGTATTCACATATGGTTGCTTGTTTCAGGAAAACAAAGTCTTAATTAATGAAAAGTGAAATAGAATTATTGCTTGCAGTTCGTGTTTTCTCTTGCATGAATGAGTTCACTTTCCCCTACTCATCCTCAAAAATAACGTGTGAAAAATTAAATTGATTAAAAGTTTAAATAAAGGAGGTAGTAACACTGCGTAGGAAATAACTTTTAGTTATTTCAAAAGCAGGATATTTCGACAACTCCATTGACAAGAGAGTTTTGTACGCCTGTCTTTCAGAATACCTTTTAGGACTACCTTTCTAAGGACTTATCTCGGTAATTATAAAATTTAATTTTACAATTATCAATCTCGTCATCATTATTGCATGCTGTACGGGGCAGCAACTAAAAAGTGTTGATCTTATTAATTTTTAAACTATTTTATTACTTGCGACTTACTTTAAGAAACTGGCAAAAGACAAAGTTCTGCGAACGATGCACGAGTTGATATTGGATTTCGCAAGTGATTAAGGTAAAAAATGCATATGATGCGATTGTTTTTGGCAAGCACTCAAATTGTATTCAACTGCTTCTATTATTACAACTACTTTTCTCAGTTATTTTTTTTACTTAAGGAGATACATCGGCGTTAGATGTTAAAATGTTAAATTTAAAGTCATTAAGTTACAACATAATATCCAAGAAAGTGGAAAAATTTAATATGAAATTTTCGAAAAATTCTGATTTTTTACTAAGTTTTTGGTTACATTTATTTTTAATCATTTCTTTAGTCATTTCCGTCAATCCAGCAAAATGTTTGCAAGAAGTTTTAACTAAAAATTGAATGGTCGTGCTGTTTCATAATAATATGCCTATTAGTTCTTTTATATCTTTATAATCGTAATCGGTTATTCGTGACGAGACTGTCACATCTATTTCTAGGATAAGTTTTCAATAACCTTCAGTTTCTTCCGTTGGAAATAGTAAAGACCAAAATATTCTGACAAAAACTGGCTTTAATTTTTTCAAAAAAAATTATGGGGTCTGGACGTTGTAATACATTAGGTTATTCCCATCATAATAAATTTTTAATTATCTTTTGCCTAATTGAGTCGCTTTTACGTTTATTATTAATCCATAACTTGTAAACACGAAAGTAATATCATTATAACTTCTAAACCAAATTGTGCTCATTTCCACCGTCATAATCTTCATAATTTTATTTCCTATTACCTTCTTCTTTCTTATCTTCTTAGTCTACTTCGCATAATCTGTAGAATCATTAGCTATAATGAGTTTAACGAAATAGAAGAAAAATCTTTAGATTTTACGGTTTACTGAACCGTATCAGTCACGGCGAGATAATGCAAATCACTAGATACTAACAAACGCACAGCGATTAAAGGCGCAGAGTATAGAGGCCATATGTGAAGTACAATCACACCAACACAATTACCCAGTAGAAAATTATATGTAGGTAATGCCTGTGGTTTCATTCTTGCCGTGTAAGAAACTTTCAATGAGTCGTTTGGCTTGGTGTATTAAATTTCCCTGCGGGGTGCAATAGAATTATGTGTGTGTACGCATATGAGTCGGTGGGTTTGGCTATCTAATTCAAACCAGCTTCCAACAGGAATGCTATAAAAACTTATGACATCCTGCTTTAAAGACTTTCAGAAATTTCGTCACACATTTCTGAAAAGGCACATATATGCAGCAACGTGATCCTCTAAGGGTGAGCAGTATGACATTTCTCATCAGCTTTGACGGCGGCAAAACCAATTTGATTATGTTGATATGATACGATATAACGCGACTGGTCAATAGACTCTACAGAGGCACCACCAACTACATATGTGACTATGGTATAATCAGCTGCTGCACTAGAGGCAAATATCACCAAAGAATCATAATGAAAAACATCATAACGAAAAAATATATAGAAATTTACGAAGGAAATAAAAAAAAATAATGATTGTATAATTGGGGAGACGAATAAAACAGGAAATTTGTTTTATATCTAAACTTCTACAAACTTTAGTACGAAATCACTCTTTTTATTCATTGCATCTCTTCACAAAAAGAGCAATTATTTTCTCTTAGGAGTACACTTTTTAGGAGTACTAACTCTCGTATGGCTTTTCTCTGCAATAAATTTTAATCTCTCCAGAAAATAAGATTTATTTTCATTTATTGTCGCAATCATTAAATAATTTCTAATCCATAATATCGGATATCGGATACCGCAATTAACAGCAACAAAAGCACCGCCATCAATGAGGACAATAAAAACAATAAGAAAATATAGAATAGACATGAAGTAAAAGTAAATTGAACAGGTAAAATTGTAACAGTAAATTGAACGTCTTAAATAGACGTGCATTATGAAACAAATTTTACAGCCATAAAGTGTATCCATATTAGTAATAATATGTGGTACTTTTTTGATAGGTGTGACATAATCACACACAAAATTCAGAAATTACAACCAAAAATAAATTAACAAAATTATCATAAATTATTTTCTTTATAATTCATTATATATTCCAAATCTGCCCACTCTTATTCAGTATCTACTTATTCTTACTAATATTTTGAATATAATTCTGCACTCATTTGATTGCCTAATGAGCATTATTCTAATGAAGCACCTTTTGTATTAGAGACCTGCTTACTCTTCTAGTTTTCTTATATGAAAAAACTAATTTTTACAGAGATATATCCGTTTATTCGTCTTCAAAACAATCCAATTTCAAAGCGAATTCTTATAAGAACATATCCACCTCTAGAAACCTGTTTTTTTTTGTTTTTACTTTTTAATTAATTATAAAGCATTTAAAGCACTTTACTCTGAAGGTACGAATTTATTGGCCAATCAACGTGCATCCACCTCACCTTATCCACCTCGATGGTAATGCCATTTGTTGATTTATCCTTGGGGCGGAAGATAGAGAGGGATAGAATCAAACAATGAATGAGTTTAAGATGGCGGCGACATGAAAAACTGATACCTTGACTTTAAGACAATAAGTGTGCTAAAGGGTGGGCAGATGAAAAATGCAAGACGATGATGTCGAAATAGGATGAAGACCAGTGTTCAAATAGCGTGTGCAATCATTGAATTAAGGCAACACTAATGACTATTAATGGCAAAATGCTAAGACATACATACTAAGAAATTGCATCGCTTCCTTAAATAAATACAAACATGCACACACAGCGAGAAGTTCAAGCATAAATCTGCTCTTCCGAAGAAGAATTCTTGGTTTGGCTGACTTAGTTTTTTCTCCTTTTTTAAAGGAACAATTAAAAATAATCACAACGTCGTTTCTTCATCATGATTTCAACGTCGCGTTTATTGGCGCTCTATAACGCTTTTGCGTCCTTCTATGTTTGAGCTTCTTCACATAATACTTTTTCCGCAATACGCTTTTCTAGAGATTACAATTAAAAAAATCTATACATGATTTGATCAAGGCCATAAATTCAACTGCTTTCAATTGATTTCAAATGCTCGATCGGAGCATGTCACCACCAAGCCGTCTGCCGTCTCTTGTCTTTTCTTGTCTTGTGCATTCAATTCACATTCCAAATCAATTATGTTTTCCTGTTTAAATTTTGAAAACACTTACCTGAAAAGAAAAGAAGAAAAAGGTTAAACATTTTCGCTTATTTTAATGACAAAACAAATTTTAAAAAATTGAAAAATTCATATGAAAATTCTCTTATTCGTGTCATAAGGAACGAAATAAGAACCGCGAACAGAAAGTAAAAAGAAGAATTCAGTTAAGAATTTATTTAGCGGGGCCCCAGCTTCCAAATTGCTTTTATCTCTTTCTTAAATTTATAAATATTAAAATTTATTACCAATTATTCTCTCTCATTTCTCTGCATTTATGTTTCTCAATTATTTAATATCATAATTAAAATAATTATTTAATATCATTCAAGCAAAAATTCCAACAAAACCGTAAAATATTGCAATCCTCTTTTCGAAATACTTCGATACGGTACTTCCGTCCTAACCTCATTCAAAATCCACAACAGTTTAGCATTCCATCGACTAAATCAATCAAACCATCCTGCCTTTGCGGCGCACCAGAATATGAGGGAGAACGAACACAGGAAAAGAAGACTATAAACGATTTTTGATTTTACTTTGAATTTTAAATGAAGAAAATTTTATGCAGCGCAGCAACGAATAATTTCAAGCAGCGAAATAAGCTGATTTAATTTAGTTAGCTCGTGGAGCTGTGGAAATCATGAAGAATTCAATAAAATGAGAGTTAGGTGGAAATTTGTGAAGAAGGTAGGTGAATAGAAAAAGATAAAATAACAAGTGATAGTAAATTTTTTTATTTCTTTGAATTACCTCTAGTTACCCGACCAGCACAGATTTTTCTGGATTTCTTCTTATCTTATGTATTATATTTTATTACTTGCAATCTACAAATATTTTACTGATCTGAAGCCATCTTTTATACCTTTCGATTACTTTATTTGATTAATTGAATATTTCTTTAATCAATTTGGTTTGCAAAACGAACTGGTTTTAAACTTTAAATTGTAGTATTATTTGAGAGCTCTTTCTCATTACTTTTAAATACTATTACCCCTATAGTATTACTATTTAAATACTATTAAATAATATTACCTCTCAATTACCTAGAAAACCTAGAAACAATCACGAATGTATAAGGAGACTTTTTTGTTTTGCAATGAATATAGTTACACCAGGCCAGACTACTTTTTATACATTTTCCATATTATTTTGAGGAAGCTCTGACTTATTTAGTAGCAGTTGCTGTTGGTCCTGTAAGTTAACTTCATTTCGGAGGTGCGACGTGAAGTGTGTGCACAAAACTTTTCGTAAAAGCGACAATTTTCTGAAATTATTAACTAAAAGCACCAAACCAAAACAATGACAACAACAACGACAAGGACAATATAAACCACTATTCTGACAGCATTTCGTTACTGTCACAAAAGCTTATCAAACTTTACAAAATGTGAAACGAAATAATGTTTTGAACAAACTTGTGAATCGTTTTACTCTTGCGAAGGCGCAGAAACCAGAAGAGTATCCACTAAAGGAATAAAGGAAGAGGAAAAATAGAAGGAAAAGAGGACGTGGAAGACCAGCTTTAAAAGAATATCCGAACAGGTTTCCGATCAGGAAGAATGACATTCAAAAAATTTCCTTTATGAATTTATTTTATCAAATGAATTAGTTTCTAAAGGGGAAATATATGTATTAGTGAAGTTCAAGTCGAGATTTAATTTGCGTGAACTTTTCACACTCACTTTTTTATTGTAGGCAACAACAATAACAACAGCTGTTTACTTTAAATGCAGTCATTAAAGGAACGGTTTTCATTCGTTAGATTTTAATTTCGCTTTTTGTTCGAATCTTTTCTGTTTCGCTAATTTTGTTCGTTTTTCGCTGTTGTTATTGTTGTAATGAAACTTCTCTAAATACTGCTGCATTTAATGTGCGTCGTCCTGACATAAATATGCTTGTCACAAAAAGCAATTACTAAGATTCCAAAATACTTTTTATGTAACTTGATTAAACTTCAACTGATTGCGGCAATTGAGTTTGGTTTTACTAATGATTATATTATATTATTTCGATTTTTGTTGGATGGTGCCGTTGGTGGTACCACCCATTGATCAGCATTTTAGTTGTTAATTTGTGTGTTGTTCGTTTCAGCTTCTCTATTCTTATTTGTGCTTTTGTTGTTCAATGTTGTTATCATTTTATTGTTAAACCTTGTTGCTTCCCTTTGTTGCTATTGCTATTTCGAAGTATTGCTGGCTTCGAAAGCAGAAAAAGTTTTTATTTGCGCATCCGATTTTAAATCACGTTTAATTGTATTTGCATCTGAATGTGATCTGAAAGATGTTGGGGGGGGGTAGGAAATAAAGCCAGTGAAGTTATTTGAAATTCAGCAGTAAAGTATTGCTTAAATGGATAAAATAGCTTTTATCTCTCATTCTTTCATTCCTCTAATTTATTTTTCTCCTTCTTCGGTAATCTAACAAACTACTATTTTACTCGCATTTTTCGAGAATTTAAAATATTCTTTCTCAGAAAAATAATTCACCTAAGTTTTGTGAGCTATATACTTTGTATAATTCTTAGTTTCGTTCAATCTAAAATTTTAAACGTGGAGATGCGGAATCGTGAACATATTCTATTCCTCAGAGGGAGAAAAATTAAAAATATTGGAATCTAAAAATATTTCATTAGGTTGGATTCTCAAAAACACGTGCATATTTTTCTTAACATTTGATGACTTTACAAATGCAAAACAAAAGCAACTAAGTCGAACTTCCTGCAAATTCTTGGTCTCAACAATTTAACATTTATTTATTATTTACAGAAGAAAGAACTTTTATGAAAATTTTCGGTTTTAAAAACTTTTCAGTAAGGGCATAACATAACTTAGGTATAGTTGGTCCAGTAGGTGGTATAGTCCTAGAGGAGGTAGTCCGAGTATAGACCGATAGGAAGGGATTTAAGAACTCTTTTCCAGGGCTCCAGTTTTTCAGATAGTTTAGCTTTGTATGTTTTCATAAAAGCACGGTACATGGAGACATAATATGTAAGGAAGGGCCTGATGAGCTATAGGTCCATAGTGTATAGTGGCTATAGGTCTGACGTGTCTGTAGTTGCAACCGCTCAAAATTGCTTTGATCTCACCGAACAAAGTCAAATGCATTTTGATGATATATTTTAGGACTTTTTTAAAACATATTCATTAAACACATTCGGTTTCAATTGTTGTGGTTTCCGAGTGACGAAAAGGGCTATGATCCAAAATGACAGCCCCCAACCGCCCAATAGACTTAATTTGAATTTTAAAATGTATGAGGGAATATGAAGGAAACATTAAATTGTCTTTACTTATAAAAAATCTCAGAAATTCCTTTCAAAAGTATGAACAGGTTTTACTTATTTCCCTTTTTCGATAAATAATTTCATTTTAGAATTATAAAATATGTAATAACAATTACAAAATTCCTCAAAGGAGGAAAAAAGTTATTTAATATAATTGCATAAGCAATTTATATTAAATGAACTTCGTAAGCGCGGCACCAACACAAGCAACAGATTAAAAAAAAGGAAAAGAAACGGCAACATTAAATTCGCAAAATAATGTGGTTTGCTAATTTTCCGAAAGAATTTCATTAATGCTAGATATTTATTATTGCCATTTTCATTATGATTACAATCATACTGAAGAGCACCACCTGAGCCTGAGACTGACTTATCGCGACTACCATAATATACTCTTATCATCATAAGCATCATCATCATAATTGCCTCTAAGTATTTTTCCCATCAAAGTTGAGCATTCTAGGGTTTTTGTATCGTTGCGTTGGTTCTTCTGACAGTGGCGATCTTGATGGTTTTATTACTATTATGAATATTGTTATTGCTACTATTATAGCAGTTGATTTTTGTCCCCACATCAAACTGTGCTTCTTCTACATCTTCTACAACTACCCCTCTCCTTCTAATCTTTAACTTGGTCTTATCTAAAGGATGAAAACTATATCGCAGCTATTACTACATCGCAATATAGTCATAAAAACTTGTTCACATATTTCGGTTGCTGCTGCTTGACTGATGCTCCTGCTGCACCACCAATCATTTTATTTCCTCTCATCAACAACTAGCTTAACTTTCAAAAAGTTGTTGTAAGCGGGTTTGGGGGGGGGTGGTAAATTACTTTGGATTTATTAATGTGCGTGCTCGTGATGATTGGATACAGGTTGAAAAGCCAGACGGGGAAAACCGCTAGGTATTTCTTGAAATTTGCTTCAGGTACGATGAGTTGTTGCTGCAAGCACCACAAACAGGAATAAAAATGACCTCATTGGGATAACGGGACAGCAGGAACAACGATAGCGTAGCAGCAGCAACAACAACAAAAGCAATAAGAACATCAACGTCAAAAATTTCAGCTTAATCTCCAGCAGTTGAAACTTTTCATAACAATATATTTTTCTCATTTCAACTAAATTTCATGCACCTCTCGTCTCAATTTGTTTCATCTGAATTCCTCTCGAATTATTCCATTCAGCTGATAGACTGTCCTGCTATCAACAATTGTTTATTCCTCCGTCCTATCCCAACGTTTTCTATCATACTCCTGTCCTGTCTAACGAATATTCGTTGCTCTGTTTTTTTCTTCTTATCTTTATTTTTTCCTCATCCCATGCCTCTAGGCGGACTTCTTTTCCGCATCCCATTATTTTTTTCCTAACAACGAAAATTTTTCCTCTTGCAGAATTGTTAAAATTTCTCTCATTGTCAACTATTGTTTCGTGGTGTTATTTTGTTGTTGTAGTTGTTGTTGTTGCTTTTCGTCCTGTCGTAGTTATAAAATATTATATTTATTATTTGTCATTTTCTTCTATTTAGGGTTTCCCATTTTGCTTATTATTATATCGAAAAACATAATTACATGTAAAATTTATTTTAATGATTTATTTCAATCGAAAGTTGGTGAAAGCTATTTCCTCCCGTTAAGGCCGCCCTCATATTCGCAGGTGGTTAAAACATCATTTTATCTTTATTTAAGTCTTCAGTATGAATGCAATTGAAGGATGCATAATAAATGCCCAAATAGAAGCCAAACAATTTGTATTGATTTTTAGTTCCCAGACAAGCGAAGCCAAAATAATTGAGAGAAATATATAATTATTATTTTTCAAGGCATCAAAGAAATGTAAAATAAGTGGCGAAGGGAATTTTTAAGGAATTTTAAAGGATTCTAAGATGATATGACTACTTTTTGAATTGTATTTACGAAATAATTTAATTGTATTTATTTGGAATTGAAAATTTCGCGTTCGAGAAACGCCTCCTGCTATCAATATCTACTCCCTTGTGTCTTTTTATGTCTCCAAATTATTTTGTCATTAAAAACAATTTTATGCTGGCAACATTTGGTGTAAATAATTCGTAAAAACCTTTGTTAATGTTGTTGTTATTGTAATGTTAGTCAACAGGCGACGGCCCACGGAATAATATCAGCTTTTAAGTAATATGCAAAACGGCAAAAACAAAAGCAAAACAACAGCTGAAAAACAATGGTGACAACAAACTCACGGCAACATCACAAAAGAAAAACCAATTGCGCCCCAAGTTTGCGCGAGCAGTTGTTAAGGAAACCTGCTGGTGGCAGTGGATGCGACATTATTTAATGGTACAGGAAATTTGTTATCTTTAATCGCAATTGAATTGAATAATGTCGAAATGCTGGCAATACATCCATGCGTTGTAGACGGCAATCAAGGTATTATTATTCTTTTGCTGGCAGCGGGAAAAGTCGTGAAGGTGAAAGAAAATTTGACTAATGCATAAAGAAGAATATTTGCCAAAAGGAAAAATATTTGCATTAATGTTTTGAAAAATGTAATAAAACAATGTATTGTGAAGAAGGTTATAAATTCAATGCTTATATAAATATATTTTCTAAACCAAAATTTCTGTGATTAATTTATTAAATTTCTATGATTAAATTAATGAAGCTCTTCTTAGTTTCTTATTATATCTCCGTGTGCATATAAGTATTATTTATTTTTATTAATTTTAGGAATTGTCAATTGTTAATTGTCGTGGTTAGTATATTTTATTTCATCTGTTGCTTTCACATTCGTAACTACCAAATATTTGAGGCAGGTTAACTAATTTTTCGATGTGAAATTTGTTTGCATTTGCACTGCCATAGGTAGTCATGTAATGATCCACTCGATACCTTTAATGCATAATTGAGCTCACAAATAACAGATTTTCGCATCATTGAGTCAATCGTTCGTTAATTTGCCCGTTAATTTTTACGTTCATTCGTTACATGCTTGTATTCGTGAATGAAATGCAACATATTCATGAGACGGTATAGTGAGTGCGTTTACCCAGGACTGATACCACTCTAGGGATGTTGTGCAATTGTGTATTTGTTTATTTTGTTGTTTGTGTGTTTTTGTTCGCGTTGTTTGCATATATGGGAGAAAGAATGTGGATGTGTATTTAGTTAAATGCATTCGATATTCTGTTGGTAAAGCAACTTGCTTTTGGTGTTCTGAGCAGCTGTAGTTTCTGTCACCCTTTTTGATCTGCTTAATTAAGTCTCAATTTAATAAATATCCGTAAGGTTAATTAAGAACGTCTGGAGTATATATGTTTGAGTTTGGTTCGCTTTTATTAGCAATAGTAGCGGACATTACATGATTCATTGAATCGTCTAGAACAAGTGAAGAGATTACAAACAAATAATTTAAAAACGATATGAATTAGTTTTGAAAACATTCAAACAGTATTATTTAATATGCAGCAATAATGTAATTGTAACTACTACATCACCATTATCATCCTAATTCATCACCTCCTATTACTACTAGTACATCATCATTATCATCAGCTATCATCCATTATTATCATAATTATTTAGGTTAATCTTATGTAGCAAAAATATATTTCCGATTTAAAACTTGGATCCACGAACGGAAAACAGCAGTCACAGAAAGCCACATATTTTTCTCATGTGAGTCGAAAACCCTGATAAAGCAGTTTCGGCATAATACACCCAAAATTACATTTATGAGCGAGACAAAACGAGTCAAATTCCGGAATTATCAAACAAATTCTGCCCAAAGCATCACCCTGTCTGCCTGCTGAAGCGTTGTGCATGCTTATAGATTTTATCATCTGGGAAAGGATGCGGAGCTAACATTGGAGAGCAAAACAAACACCGGAAAAGGCTACATTAATTATTGCTAGCAAATATTATGTTTAGACACCCTTGCGGTTTAAAACTTAACTAAGTATTTATCTAAGTCTACGTGTTAACTAAAAGCTCACAAAACATTGAACAAGACTTAAATTTTTTACAATATATCATATATATTACAAAAACAAGCATATAGCTTGTTAGGTTCCAAAGAAAACGGCAAGTACGAACGCCTACATCGGCCTTTTAATATCCTGTAGAAAAACGGAATCTGACAGATCGATAGACAGAAAAAGGGCACGCGATAGGGAGGATGGGGCTAAAGAGATCCAGAAGATGGGTCTAACGTGCATAAATCCGCGATTTTATAGTTTTCCGTACTTGGCGCGTATCCTTTATTGCATTACAAATGGACGAATAGATTTAATGTGCCCTAATCCATTGGGAGAATGGTATACAAGCGTGAAAAAATATGAAGAAAACCGAACCTCGTTTATCTTCAAACTCCCAGAAAGTGATGTAAGCTTACTCACGATGCGCCGCGAGTAAAGCAATCGTATAAAAGTATTAAAAAATTAAAGATAATGCGGTGAATACAATAAAGCGGAAGGGAAATAAATATAAAAAATATGGAGAAGCGTTTATTGTGACTGTAGTAAATAAAATTAAGTAAAGAGTACACATATAACGACATATACAAACAGAAAAGTATGTATCATTGCAATCAGCACACAAATAACATCAAACGACAATATACTACAATTTCGCATCCTTTTTCATGTTATTTTTATTTATAACGCCTTGCTCATTGCATGACTAAAACATGTATGTAAACGTAGGTACAAAGATATGCTATTGCTTTTTCTTGCTTTTTCCCCAAAAGCTGTTGGTTTTGTATGCATATTTTATCCCCCCAGTTTTGTTTTTCGCATTCACTAATTTTTTTAATAAAATACATTTCTTCTATTTGTCCTCCTTCCTGCAAATTCTTTGTCAAACAAAGCCTATGTGAATATTTTTATAACTATACTCTACAGGCGAAGGTTTGGCAATAGACGAAGGTATTATAT
Organism: Physocephala rufipes; assembly: GCA_963966595.1. Taxonomy (NCBI): domain Eukaryota; kingdom Metazoa; phylum Arthropoda; class Insecta; order Diptera; family Conopidae; genus Physocephala; species Physocephala rufipes. The sequence goes on along the minus strand of OZ016503.1, from coordinate 1,246,566 downwards.
ATTTACCAATATTGACAAAGTATATCTATACCTTTGAAGTCTAAGGGCTGAATTGTTCTGGCCGAGATGGAACATTATAAATCCACAAAGAATTAGTGTGGCACGTCCGCTATTATACTATAATATGTGCGAAATATTTTAAGAAGGGTTGGGTTGAAGATGATGGCGGCAAGATATTAAAAGATGCGTGCGCCGCCCATTGATTGAGGATAAAACTATAAATGTATATTACGGTAGGGATGTAGGGTATATAAGCTTCGTTCAGGCCGAAGTTGGCGTTCGCACTTATTTTTTTATTTTCTTCGCTTTTAATACTTTTGGATTTGTTTTTATAGATTTTTTTATGACGTTATTGTTTTCTATCGTTAACATAAAAACAAAAAAGCATTTAATAAAACTGAAAGGATTTTGGGTGTTAGCGTTGTTGTAGGTGTGACTGTATGCAGCGTAATACGTGCATGCCTTTATGCCTGTATTATTTTTTCTGATCTAACTTATTTTTTGTTCGCATTTTTGTAGTTTTTCTGATCTCATCGGAGCATTTTTTATTTGGCATTTTGCACATTTTTTGGAGGTGAAATTTATTTTTCATGAGAGGAAAGTCTTGAGAGAAGTAATAAAAAATTATTTCTTCCAAATAACGATTTCACACGATATTATTATTACGCCACAATGGGTTAGACTTCAGGCGTTAGCTGGATAGGCGATGGAGCCTTATTTTTATGGTTATTATTTTGTTTTTGTTTTGTTCTAGTTTTTACCATGTTTATTGTGGCTTCGTAAAAACAATTTTTATTGCTTCATTAAGTTAGAAATAACAAAATATTAATTTACCAAATTGCAAAAATAAATTATTTGGTTCACGCTTCCGGTTCCGTAGTTACCTTCTCGTTATTATTCTCTCCACTCTCCCTCTTGAATTTAATAATTATATTCTATCAAATTTATCGATATTTTTAATGGTGGAATTTAATTCATACATAAACAATATTGTACGAAAAAATTGTAAAACTTCTGGAAAATCAATTAACGTAAAGTAAATTCGAGTTCATATTTTGAGTACTTAAATGGTTTCGATTATTAAGGCTGAACATCGCTAAGGACTTTGGCGATTTCCTTCGTGATAGTAATAGAGAAAATCACATAGAACAAAACTAAATTTGAAAAGCTATTCTCCTTTAAACAATGCAATTCATTTTGGGTTGGTGTCCTCACCAGAGACCCCTTCCCATTTGAACTTCCCAAAAAAGTTTTTGTTTTTGTCATCCGTCTACTTTTTAAAAATGAGAAAAGCATTCTTCTAAATGTTTCGGATTTTGGCATCCTTTCAATATTACAATATTTGTATCGCGATACTGGTTTCGAACAAAGTGTTTTTCTAAACGATATTTAGGCATTAGTTTTGCCCAAATGGGATCAATGGAAAGGGGGCTGTTAAAGGAAGAGGGCATTTAGTCCTTGATTGAAGTCCTTCACTAAAAATATAGACCTATATTATTAAGTCTTTTTGAAGTTTGCTGCATAGAAGTCGTAATAACATTGTCTTAGTTGCCCAAAATACTTAAAATTTATGGGTTCACTTTAATATTTAAATTCTTTAAAAATACATATAAAGAAGAAGAGGAAGAATAACTTTTGGAAAAACAAATTTGAATTATTTGTCGGCCATCTGGAACCTTTAGAAATGTTAAAATAAGTTTATTTCAATAAATCTTGACATATGGAAAACAATCTCGTAAAACTGAAACGTGTTCCTTCTTCCATTATGTTTTATTCTTAAACTTTTTGCATCTTTTCGTCATTCTTTTTATTATATTTTAAATGAAAATGACTTGAAAAATCTTTTATGCTTCAGCGGGAGAGAAACTTCAGTGTCCTTCGATTTCATTTCCTCTTATTTTGCAATTCCTTTTGGCATCTACAGGTTGGCGCTAACCAATAAAACCTCTCTCTCTCTCTCGCCTATCACCGGCAACGGGTATGTGAGTTCTCTATTTATCTCTCTTTTAGCAGACCAAGTATAGATGAATTTTATTAATTTCGGTCTGTACTCTGTTAAAAAATGTGGAGTATTCGTATTCTTTGATTTGATTTATATTCCTTGGAACCCAAATTTCCTCTTCGTTCTCAGCATACCTTCCGCTTTTTGTGCTTATATACAGCCTTCGCTCTCTTCGAACCTATGTATTTGCGACAATTCCACTCTCGTAATTTCTCTCTTAGATTTAGTCCTCTCTTTTTCGTTTTTTCTGTCTTCCTTTAAAATGTGTCAACAGGTTGTTTCGTTGTTCTTCTCGCGCTAGCAGTTTATTTCTTAAGAATTAAAAATTAACTTTGACTTAATAATTAAGTCGTCGCTAACTCGTTCATCATTACTTGGGTCGTAAAAGGAAAAAGAGAGTAAACAAAATAAGGGCTCTTTTAAAAAATTTAATACCCGAAAGGAGTTGTCAAAAATTAATTTATTTCATTTTCAAAAATGAACTTTATTTATGACCGATTACGCTTAAACTTTTGTTTATGGAATTTCCCAGAAATTTCCTTGGAGATAAATAAAACCAGATATAACTGCAATAATGTCTTTATATTAGTCTCCAAATGCAGGTGATACAAATAAACTATTGCAAATGGAGCTGTTGGAAAGGCCTAAACCCAAATTGGGCCGGAACTTAATTTTAGTTAGGAACCACAAACTATTCAGCATGAAGTACAGACACAAACCGTAAGTATTAATAAAATATTCATGAAAACAATGGACAAACTTAACTTAAGCTTTATTTGGATTTTTCAATTTCATCGACATCCCTTTTAATTCACATATTTTTATACCAGCAAAAATTTTCCAGTGCACTTCAATGAAACCACTTTTAAGTTATTTCGATTGTGACATTAGTATTCCAGTAATTTATCCCCAAAATTTTAAAAGCTTTTTTATTTAATTTAAAATCCTCGAGGATAATTTTTTAAGTAGAAAATAAAATCCTTTTGAATTTCCCCAAAGCTTCTTCTCTTCCTTTGAAAGTTTAAATGTCAAGCTCTCTCGAATAGTTTGAGATGTTTTAAGAGAAGAGTTTCAGTTTCATGCCTATCAGAGGCCTTTCAAGCTTCTTTTTCACCTTCGTGTACTCCACACTTATAAATTTCAAATAGTTTCGAACATTCGGCATATGTTCGTTATTAATTTCGAATTTAATTTGTTTGGTGCAGTATGTTTGAAATGTGGAACAATTATAGAGAAAAGTGAGAAACGTTAATAGCTATGTAAAAACTTTTTAGAGTTTCTATGCTTATATTGGGTGCATAAGTGGGGCGTTTTTGATATATATACCATTATGGAAACGGTCATATTCCGTGGGGCAACAACAATGGTTTACTTAGGAAACAGCGTATTATTTTTCACAATAAAACTTCATTGAAAAGATTGATAAAATTTCCTATATTTTTTAAAGTCAAAGACCTTTAATAATTTACAATATGTTTATTCATTTTTATTATTATTTTCATTATTAGTTATTACTATTCTTGTTATATTTTTAAAAACTAAAATAATGGATTTGTTTTTAGTCATTTTTCACTCTAATTGACCTGTTGTTGTTTTTGCCTTCTTTGCATTTTATTTTAGTGTATGCAATAAGTAAATAAAATGACCAACGAAAATAATGAAATTTGATCTTCGCTGCACCGACATATCATTTCTTGTAACAAATGACATTTTTGTTTAGTGCATTTCCATAAACGGGCGTAGCACAACTAATGCTTGCGCATAAAATCTGTAAATATATTTACTTTATTAGTAAAAAATATTGGAAGGGGAAGATGGAAACGACTTAGGTTCAAGTGCGAATAAATTTTAAATATGATTAAAAAGTGGCTCAATGGCTTCAAGGTAAAAAGCGTTTTCATGTTTCGGATTCAAGATAAACTTGTTAATTGTGGTAGAGGTTGAATCGTTTATGATATTCATCATTGAATCATTCATGACATTTCTGCATAGTTTGTGTTATCTCCGTTGACCGAATAAATCATCGATGATAAGAGATTTCCGGAAAAAATAACAACTATATAATTTCATGAAAAAATTATTCAAATTAAACACTTAAATCGAGTCACGGAAAGATTGGAACCTTCTTCATGGTATTTCGTCAACGACTTATGGCCGATACGTCATGAATGACTTTTAAGACTTTGAAACTTAAAAATGGAACTGCTAGTTCTCACAAACAGGAATATTTCTGCTTCACATCACACACAACAATGGGAACAGTTGCTTCTAGAAAACATATGGGGGATACATTTTATGCCAAATCAGTTGTCAGACAATTTGGCAGAACATTTTTCGAGAGCATTTATATTTGTCGACAAACAGATAGAAAAGAGTCATGTGGCAACAAAGGGCCACAGCCTCTTTTTTTGGGGGACTCCTTTGTGACGGATATTTATTGCTCCAGCAGTAATACCTATGTAGATTCTTAATGGTTACAAATTGTTCATTCATCATACATCCTCACAATACAATTCCTCTTCTTGTCCTTTTACATTGTCAGAACATCTACGAAAGTGTCTATAAGGGTCGGTATACCATATTCGGTTAAAATAGAAATGTTAAACGACGCGACGTATAAACAATAAACAGAAAAACGAGGTTCTCAAATGAGTTAATGAGCATCGAAACTTATTAAAAACAATTTTTTATATTTTAGGATCTTCTAAAGTATTGCTCTTTCATAAACTCTCAAAGGATCACCTTGTCTGTAAGGACGGCGATACAATTGTCTGACCCACTTTAAATTCAAATAACCTTTTTTACGTCGAAGAAGCTGGCAAAAGTTTTACTTTCAAAGCCAAAAAACTCAAATTTCAGGAAAGCAAGTGAAGATATTTTCGGGAGCAAATTAGATTTCCAAAATAATTGGCAAATTTTCAATTGTTTCTTACAATTTTCTTCTTGAAAGAAAAATTTCAATTGTTTTCTTGAAATATATATTTTTTATATATATTTTTTATATATAATGCACTTTTGTGTACTATATCGAAAAATGTTCAAGTTGGTTTGCAAGCAGTAAAGAAATGAATATTATTAGTAAAGTTTACTGAGACCGAATAAGGGAGAAAGGGTCAATAAGATCTCGAATTAAGGGCTCGAATTCGACAACTTAATGAAACCATGAACTACCTAAATTAATTGAGCGTGTATGTTTTTTGGTCGGCTTTAACGCCCCAAAGTGCGTATTGAATTTTTTTTCACAAAATGTTTTATGTTTTTTAGTTTTTGTAGAAAATGTGCATTTGTAATGTGCAATGTACATTTTAAAACCCATCAGAGTAATGCTAGTCGATGTTCAGTATGTCCCGTACGTGAGTATGAAGTGTGGTCAATATATAACTAATGGTATCCCAAAAATGGTCAATTGTTAATAATGGCAACCAAGCAAAAAACCACCTCACCATCGACGTGAATATTTCTCAATTCTTATCGATTAAGAATAAAATAAAAAATTCCCTACGTCGACTTCGTACAATTTGGCAACGGCATCAATATCTAATTCCAATCGCATTCTTCAATAACATTTTATCAACTCTTCAATCCACCGCCGCCCGTTCCATTTTGCACCATATTGACGATAATTTCGGTCATTACTCTCGTTACAGCGGGCTAAAAGGTCCTCTTTCAGATTGAAAATCTACCTGATGGTCGACAGTTTATGCGAAGAAATATTGCAAGGTATTACTTTTAGTGCAATGAGTTGTTAGCCTAACTTTACCAAATTTCGATTCATGGTCTCCTCTCCCATTCCGATGGGGACACATCCCACACGGTTCCCGCTCACGAATAATGTATCAAACACATACTTGTACCAACAACAATAACAAGAATAAATAAATTTACTTTTTATATGTTAGATTATGTGCTCGTTCGTTGTGAGCGAATATAAAACTTGCTCAGTGACCAAACTGTATGAGACAAAGCTGTTTGTTGGTCGATTGATCACACCTGCCTTAAGAAAACGAACTCGAAAAAAACTCGAAAGTTCAGGAGTGAGAATGAGGGATAGAGAAAAGTAGGCAGGGAGGACGAAGAAGGGAAGTGGAAAACGGAAATACTGAGAAAATTTAAAAAAACGAAACCATAGAACGCACGAGCTCAAAACTAATTCCCACATCATCAACGATTGACGACTTGTGACAAATTTAACAATATTGGCAACATGCCAAAACCGTTAGATGGAGAATGAAAACGAGGGCGTAGGGAATAGCTCCACAAAGGAGAGTTTAAAGAGACGATAATAATGACCAAATGGGGTAACAGCAATAGGGTCCGATAGAGTTAGGCTACCCAAATATCTTTTATAAATTCTGGTATAGCGACCTTTAGTAAAATATTAGCTGAAGTAAGGATGAAAAGTGAGGACAAAAGAAAAACAAATCAATCGAAAAAAGGATATAATCGAAATAAAGGATTAAGACAACGCTTTTGTTCTCTCAAACTGACAAAAGAAAATGAAGGAGTAATAGAAATAGGTGTAATAATTCAATGAAGAAAGGAGTTGGTTTCAGTACAAAAGAAACAGTGGGAGTGAATAACGAAAACGAAAAAGGAAATGCACAAGATATGAAATCAGTTGGATCGGCAAATAAGAATAGGATGAGACTATTCCGCAATAACGTTTATAAGATGGTGGTAAACATATGAGAAATTGTATATAAGAAAGTCCATATGATCCCATTGATTGTTCTATCGGATTATATTGTGGCTAGCATGAAGCATTCGCCTTCACAAAAACCGGAAACTGTAATTCCATCATTTTTGGATTGTGCTCAAACCTAAATAAAGATTAATACAAAATTAATCTAAATTAAGGATGCTTAAGAATCATTGTGTGTAATATGGAACCATGTGAAATATATAAGAAGATCAAACCGCATAAAGCATTGCAAAATTCAATGTCTAGAATTTTCAAGAATACTTAAATTATTCGAACTTTTTCTTCTTCTGATGCGGAAAAATTTAACCATCCTAAATCGCCGTGCCAAGAATTTCTATTTAATGTCTTTTGTTCAGTTCTCGTCTAAGCTATTCATTCTCGTTTATGTTTCTCCTACTTCTTCTTTATTATTCTGTTTCTTCAAAATAACTTCTTCTATTTATGTTTTTAAGCTTTTGAAAATTTGCGATTTCGCAACCAAAAGTCACTTTCTTATAGTTCTTGCTGTTTTTGTTGCTGTTATTGCTGTTCTGCTTAGTGTTCAACATAAGCTATAGACATCTGTAAATCTCAAAAAACCAACTTTATGCCACCGCAAAGTCAGCGCAATTGTTTACATTCGTATTTTTTAAACTTATTCCCTGCGGGTGTAAGGTGTCCGGTATAAAAAAGTTATTTCCTCCTACAAATACATGCCCATATTTTTTGATTTCGGCAGCACTCTGCAATCAGTATTACATCATTATGCCACCACGTTCGGCTGCAATTACCAGTGTGGCCATGGTTCATTTAAAGGTTGTGATTGTGGGGGAGGTGTGTCCTGCATTCCTGTGGCCTAAATTTTGCTTATTTGCAATCACCACGTTGATTAACAAGCAGAGTAGGGTAGAAGTGATGAAATACAGAAAAGATAGAGAGAGAAATAGTTACCAAATTCCGCATAACCGTCCAATGAATAATAAAATATTTTTCACACTCAAAATGCAAATCCAGAACACCATAATGTAATTGAAAGCAGGAATGATAATGATGCAAATAGTTTGCTTTTTTCCCTTAAAATTTCCAATCGTCTGCGGCGGGTAGGTTTGGTCAGCCCGTTGCATAATAGTGAAATGTAAATGCAAATGCAATCAACCAGGCGAAGAGGAAAAACGTTGTTCTCATCAACACGGCGTGTTAGTGTTGTTTAATTATTAGTATCATCACTAAGCCATCATCATCATCGCCGAGATATTTAATACATTTTGTAACACTTTTTGAAATGCGTTAATGAAGAGAAGGCTATTATTTGTAATGCATTAGGGGGAAAACGGTAGGTATAGAGACATATTCAGCCTCTACGTCTACGTCCGTCTGACTGTATGGCGGCTGCCTGTCTGTGGAAAGCGCAATTTTAATCGAACGGAAAGAAATATCGACACGAAATTTGGTATTCCTCTATTGACAGGTGGTGACAATATTGGACAGTACTGGACATTATATTTGTCGACTTTTTTGAGAAAAGCTATGTTGAATAAGGATTAGTAGATGTAAATTAACCAAGAAATGATAAATGAAATTTATGTCCTATAATTATTATAATTTCAAATTTGTAGATGTAATTTTCCCAAAGCGAATTCAGCAATTCTTTTAACACTGATTTATATAATCACGATTTATCATATCATTTCTTGTTAATATTCCGTACATCTAAGTATGAATGTATATAAGACATCAGTTTAAACAAACAGGAGACGGTTCACATATTAAATACTTTATACCTTCTATAATTTATTTGGAAATAATTTATATATTTTATTTTTCACAATAATTAAAATAAGTTTACTTTATTTGCCTTTATGAAATGTTTACTTATAATTCTGGTTACTTGCCAAAAAATGCAGAAATCATTCCTATATTTATCGATAAAAGTGATAGTGAAATAAAAAATCGAGCAGAATTAAGGACTACATAAATGAAATATAAAGGATGTCCCACATAGTATTATTCAATAGCAGTCTGTAGTAGTGATAAAGGTAGGTTACGCAGGGGTAGTTGTTGCTGTTATTTTATCACTGATTTACGAACGTCGTTGTTGTTGTTTTTGAAATTGTGTTGTGTTGCTACGCACGAGCTTGGCTTGCAGCAGTAAAAAAATGAAAGGTTAGTAGAACAAGAATAACAACAAGAACATAAAAGGAAAGGGAAAGGATAAAAAAGTCGAAAGTAAAAAGTAAATTCAAGAGGAAGAAGGAAACGGAGCAAACGGGGCGGACGGAAACGAAAAGCCTCTGAGGGAGGTTATCACCAAATGCAGTAAATAAAAGAAAACGAAAATGCTAGTTTTAGATATAAAGGAAACTTTCACGCGGCCCAAGTTCTTTGAAAAAACTGAAAAAGTTTGCTCATTGTATGTGTGTAAGACCTTGTAAACGGCAGATAAATAGTAACAATCGCACCAACGACAAAAGTAAAAATAGCAGCAGTGAAATATTTAATAACAACAGAAGTAACAACAACTTCTTCGCAAACAAAGGAATATTGTGTTTCCATTAGCATGAGCAACAACAATAAACGGCAAATTACGTAACAAAAATATCATGAACGCGGCGTTGGAAGCAATACAGATTCAGTAGCGATATCATCAGAAAAAGCGAAAGTAGAAACATGAGCAACAAAAGCGACAACAAAGACACACCACTGCTGTAAAAACAGTTGTTAGCACCATCATCCAAAATAACGAGTTACATTCACAGATTTTCACTTTTGGTAGCTTTGTGTTTGTGTTCTTGTTATTAATTTGAAAGGTAATGTTGTTGTTTTTATTGTTATTGTTAGGGTTGGTGCTGCTTATATAATAAGCTGCTGCTATAATAAGTGTTCTATAGATAAACGCAAAATAGGACGAAGAAGAAAACATTTAGAAACCCTTTTTGTGCTTATTATCATTTCTTGTTTCCATCCACTTAAATGAAATCATGTCCATGATGACAGTGATGAAAAGTGAAATCTTTTCGCAAAATTAGTTATCATTTCATTCATAATCATGAGCATAAGAAAAGATGACTTATATTAGAAATGCATTAGAAAAAGTAAAATCGAAAAGAGGAAAAAAGGATCTCGTCTACAACAAAAGGACTGGATTACGAAAGACCAGAAATTAGATTGATTTATACAAAGGAATAAAAAATGCTCTGCGAATTATTGGGAATGTTTGAGAAAGGGATCAGCGAAAAAAGTTGTTCGATGAATTTATGATTTTATGATTGATGAACTGATGAATTGATGATCGAATTGGAAAGCAAATATGAAGGGGAAAATGTAGACAGGATCTCTTGCATGGACTCGAAATTTGTTTTAGTTCTGAAATTTTTAGGCCTTTCCACTACACTCGAATGCACTCACACACAAAACTTCTACAACATGCACGAACACAACATCAATTATTATCATACTTTTAAACACTATAGAGGACAATGTTTGTCACCCTCGTTTTCAAATAAGGAAGACTTCCGCTTTGTGCTTTCTTTGTACAAACACATAAACGCTTAAACGCTTAAAAACAAGCTGGAACTAATCCATACATGCACGTACCCATACACTTACACATACGTTCATTCATATATACATGTAAATGTATATATGAATGAACGTATGTGTAAGTGTATGGGTACGTGCATGTATGGATTAGTTCACCAGAAAGTAATATCTCAGTAGGTTTGGAACTTTTCGATGACGTTAGTTTTAAAAACGGAAAAGCTTTATAAACGCTGCTTCTAACTCTCTTTCAGTTTTTCTCTTTCACTCAAAATAGTCATGACTCAAATTTTTTAACTCACTCGAATCACTTAACCTTTTGATCGCTTTCCTTTTGCAGTCTCTTTCTCTCTTTCTCTCTTCCTCTCTCACTTTACTCTTTACAAATCAGCGAGTAGATTTCGTTATTACTTTTATTCCTCCAGAAACTTTTTTAAAATTTTATCCGATCGTTTTTCGGTGCTTCATTTCGGTAAATTTCGCGTTGTTCCTTTTGTATTATTTTTTCTATGGCTTTGACGGGATATTTTGTTCAAAATAAATAATTATCGCGATAGCAAAAAAAAATGTCCTTCACTGCAATGACTAGGACATTAGTCTTATACGAGAAGCTGCTGCAAATGCATTTCCTGTGTTACATTTATATCTATTGCGCTCATCTCGGAAATCTCGTGATTATCAATTCGTTATCATAAATCTCGTTTCGGATTTCATCACGCGTGTTTTTGATGCGCTCGCGTGTGATTCTCCCACTTGAAAAAGCCATAAAATTAATTAGGAAATTATTATAAAATAGAAACATACACCACACGTGAGAAATTCCGGCAACATCATTTTTAACTCATCGCCAGAAATGAGAAGTATAATAAAGAAGAGGGATGTGGCGCCTAGAAATGTGTAATGGAGTAAAAACAAGATAAAAAGAGTCACGCGTTACACAACTTCACAGTAAGTCCAAAATACACAATTTTTTAAGTTTCCTGGTTGTTTTTTTTTGTTTGTTTTGTGTTTCCTAGTGAGCTTGTGAGCTTACATAAAAACTGGTTTAGTTTTACACTGAGAAGCCTCGTAATTGTCTGATAATTGGGGTATCAGTTCTCTCAACGTATGTCAGTTTGTCAATACGATTTTAGTTGTTTCGGATTCCAGTTTTTGCAATAATATCAAGAGTACTCTACATTAATTTTGTTTTATTGTGAATGATAGCTCAAGTCTTTGCTAAATTTCCTTGGATGAATTCTATATAACACTTGAATTGTTTCAAACTAAATCTAAAGGTTTGAAATGTTGTTGAAATTGAATTAAATTGAAAATCTCGAAGAACAATAGCTACGTATTGTCTTGGAACTTTTAAGCAGACTGAAAAATATTTGTCGGTATTTTAAAGAGGCTGTGTAAAGTGTAATTATATCAAATCAGAATTGCAGTAAAAATATGCAAAGCAAACTTTACCAATAACTGAAACAATAGCGGCATCAGTAAGAATAATAACAAAAACAAAAGTTTAAAACATTTTATAATTGAGTCCATAAAACGATTTATTAACGATAATACGATTGTAATTGTTGTTTTTCTATGTTGCTTCTGATAATGATGATTGGGTTAATGACGATAATGATGATCATAATGGAGTGGTACTCACAGGAATATCTTTCATCTGCAGAGTAAATAACACAAATTAACACAATAACAAAAAATAAAACAGGATTGACCAAAATAATGCATGTATGTGTGTGCGTGTGTGTGTTTGTGCCCTCATGTACAGAAAGTATTATGAAAGAGAATGTAAAGCAAAGATGATTATTGTTATTTGCTGTGAACAGTGATATCCATGAATATAAGAAATAGCAATAACAATAACAGTATTAATAACGAAAATAATAATGGCAGCAATTGCAATATAAATATGCATAAAAATTCACAATTACAATAATAACAACAACATAATTGTGTATAAAAATAATATAATATGAAACACATTGCAGAGAACTCACAAGCGAGCATCAGTTGCAGCTACGAGTGGAATATTCAGCAGGAGCACAAGAAGCAGTAACAGCATGAGAATAAATGTCGTAAAAATAATGACGATAATAATAACACATTTATGCGAAAACGAATTAATTCACGCAGAAAAGGACAAACGTAAAAAATATTTAAATCAAACAAAAAAAATGAAAAAAGAAGAAGAAAAACAGAAAGCAATATTACAGGTGTGGAACATATATCAGTTTGTCCCAGACCGAAGTCAGTGAAATATTATTAAATGCATTCTTGAATAGTATCGTCTTATAAAGAAAAGAAAAGCGGGAAGGCAAATAAATTTATATGCAAATGCACCATCCTTTGCAGCACTCTCTGAATTTATTCTAAGAGTCCAGCAACGTTCAAATATTAATAGTTTGACTTTAAAAAGAGGTTTATGGCATTTTTATTGTTTAAATTCTCGAAATTTTCGACGAGTTGTTGGTTTTATCATACAATACTCGCGAGCTCCTTCATTGCATACGTTTGGGTAGTTTCACGCTCCTTTTCCTCTTTGGGCACTGAATTACAGGAAACATGATGGGTTTTCAATAAAAAATATTTTTTGAAAAGGATTAGACCGAAAGAACAAAAGTAAAAGAAAAATTAAGAGGAGTAATCGTAAGCAGAGGAATCAAGATATAGAAATAATATAAAACTATGAAAGAACTTGCTCCAATTATCAAAACGTTAAACGATAAATGCGATAAAAGCAAATGAGAAAGGGAGAATAAGAAAATAAGAAACGGATTTTAGTAATTTTTCCTCACATTGTTGTTTTCAAAACTGTTTATGAGACTCCATTTTTGTTTTTGAATTGTTGTAAGTAACAGCGACAGCAACAAGAACAAATGCAAAACTTGTTCAACTTGTTGAAAGTAATGTTGTCGTTCAACAGGAAAACAGCACGATAAGGAAAATTCTGAAACAGAAAGTTGTCAAAGGCTTTCAAAAGCATAATAACCACTAATGGTGGTAGTTCTAGTGGTAGCAATTGTGTCGAGTGTTTGTGTGTGTGTTTAAGGGGTTTACTTTAATAACTTTGTGGAAGGACTGGTATGCACCATTATGACAGTTATGTTATGAGGGGATTACTTTAAAAACTTGGTGGACGGATTGGTATATGCTGTCATGCCAAAAGTTTATTCCAAATTCCAAACTAGCCCAAATATTATGAGAAATTATTGATTGAATGGCAAATAATCGACAAAATCATGCTTAAAAAATTTTATTACGTTAAAAACTTTCCATTGGTTCTTTCACACGTTCAACTCGCGTAAACTAGTGGTGGTCCACACATAGTATACTCTGTCTGACGGCGTGAACCATCGGTGGTTCCCATGTGTTCCTAATTTTACTTGAAAAAACATACTTTAAAGTGAAAAGCTGAGAAGAGAGTATATATTAATATACAATGGAAAAGAAGAATAAGCTGATAATAACGAGCCTGCCGCCCATACGAATTTCGAAAAATACACTTCTATTTCGTCAACCTTTGATTCTCGCTCTCAAATCTATCCACATCTAAAAACAAAGAATACTCTTCTATTACTCGGTGATACCTACCCATTTCCTTCGTTTTGGAAACTACATTTTTCTCCATTCGATTGAAATAAATTGATAATTTATCGAGAATTCCTCTGAATCGCGAACTTAATTACTAAAAATGGGCAAAGCTTGTCAGTTTTAGTGTTCAAATTGTGGTGATGACAAATCAAGTAAAAGGGGCGCGGGCGAGCATGAATACGCAATATTCGCAATGGCTACACCATACGACCATGTCACCGTACGCAACAAGAATATCCTGCAAACAAAAATTTTGACAACAACAATAATAACAACTACCAAAACAACAAAAATACCGAACATAACAATGTAAGTATACCATTTCGGTAATTTTACCAACATGATTCGTACGCAACTTACGCGAATATTTTATAAGGATGACAACGGCAACAACAACAACGTTTACAAAGGCAATCACAAACCGAACAACAACGTCAGCAACAGCAGTTGTATCCTCTGAATATGAAAGCAACAAATCGCTCGTACATACCAGAGTGTTGTTATCAATTATGACCCTGTCGTTCCCTCCCTCTTTGTTTCACCTCTCTAATCATTTCATAAACCGCTTTCAAAAGCACGAATGCCTGCAGAATAAATGCGCACATGTGGTACCACAATCTCTAACAGCTTTCACATGCATCTAAATTTACCCTCGATATTTTTTTGGCTTCTCCAAAAAGTCGTGACGTTAATCGTATAAGTTTAATGAATGAGTCAACGAAGACTACTATAGATTATAATATTCTCGGTTAGCGCACTATAATCCTTATAACTAATATCACATAAGCGTGATCTAAGTGCAATTACACCATTGCTCTGCTTTTCATTTGGTAAAATCGTCATCATCAACATTTTCGTGCATCATGATTTTTACGACCCGACTATATAATGCATACCAATCTATCTATCTATCGGCAATACAATTACTAACCTAAAATCTCACTTTAACATCGTTCGCATTGCAAACGATAATTTACACCGTAGTACCCCACAAGACAATCGTAATTCAGTTGCTAGTGAGGTTCCCGTACGTTTGTTGATTCGTAAATTCGTTCCTGGGTTTAATTTTAACTTGCTTTTGTTATTGCTTAGGGTACATCGAGGCTACGGCGGCGGCAAGGTTGCATAATTTTAATCAACGCAATTGCTTCTTCCTCCTTCTCTTTCATGATTGGATCATCCGCACTGACATACAACAAAGTTGATACAAATGCTTATTATGGGCTTCTGGTTTGAATACATTCAATACCTTGCAACCGATACATCAATTAATTTTGTGCGTATTGTTGTCCACCTTCAGGGGATATTTTTAATGAATTTGTACTTGCTTGGTTGGTCACAGGAAGGTAGCAGGCGCGCTCTCATAAACACAAACGTTTAAACGCAAAACTTGAGTATGAGAATGTAAAAAAATTGCATATGAGTACGTACAATCAGCGCATATATACAAGCAATATTACATTTTTACCATTATATATTTCGTAATTCGTCATTTCTAGCACTTCTTACACTTTTCATCTTGCTATTCTCATCATTGTTTATCTTGATATTACAACTTTAGTAACTGGATGTTTACTACCACAATCGCAGTTTGTCATACCAGCATAATCATTCTCATCAGTATCGTAATTTGAAGAAACTAATCTCGACATATTGGGGGCATAAAACTGACACCCACATCATTACTACATCACTAAATTATCACCGTCATCACCATCGTATTACCGTGATTTAGTGATCTTAGCACCGGTTCCAAAGGCTTCAGTAAGTCATTAATACCTTCATCAGTTCTTGTTGGTGTGAAAAATTATAGCGAAATTTTAGGAAGTTTATCTATTGCAATAAATTTATTGAATTGAAAATGGGAACAACTTTGCAGGGATTTGGTTGAAACTTTCCCAAAGCTAGACGAAAAGTGGCGACATGAATAAGGTTAATTCTTTATGTTTATAACATTCGAATGGCCTTTGAGAAAATTTTGGTTAATTCGAAAAACAGTGATACCAATAGCTCGAGTAGTTTTCAATAAAATCCTTGTTTTCATTAAAAGCAAAGAATGTTTTAACTAAAATTAATTTAGTTTAGAAACTAGTTTAGCGTTATTTTATAAAAAAGAAACCTAGCCTTATAAAAATATCATTTAGCTCAAAGCAATAAATCTAGATCATGGATTTTTTAGATCATTTCATATTTTATCAAAGTTATCCTTTCGCATTGCGGATAAGAAGCTTGTTATTGTAATTGTAAGAAAAAATGAATTAGGAAAGTATTTTTAGTATTGGATAGAGACACCTGATCTATATGTTAAGATAAAAAGTAACTAAATAACGATTAACAAATTATGTGGAGAATATAAATTTATCTGTATGTCGCTTGCTGTTTATATATGCATCTGTGTGCATGTGCCAGTCTGCAGTTGCTTACTCCTTTTATAGTGTTCTAAACTTTAAAATTTATGACAGAATTGTTGCGTGTTGCAACATGATAAACTTGTTGACTGCGTACGTAACTGACATTTTGTATTACTTGTGTGCGTGTGCGTATATGAGGTCTTGTTTAGTGAAACATTGTCGGGCATATACGAGGGGATGTGCTCTGTGTTCGAAAATGTTCAATGCTTGTGCGCCCAAACAATTACTTTTCGACGAAATTCTATCATAACCATGTGCTTTTGTGTGTGAGTGTATTTGTTTGTCGATGTGTTGGTACATGTGCATGTAGATGAGTATGTTCTTGATAATTGTCAAACGACACTGAATTCGTGTTGGAGATAAGTTATGCGTTAATTATGTAATATGCAAACCTTCAACCTTTTCCAAAGCAACATTTCTCTCCAAAAAGTTATTTCTACAGTTGCTTGGTTTTAACAACGTGTGACTTTGTGTAAGCAAAAGAATGCTTGCTTCCTACAAACTGCAGTCAACCAATGGGAATTGTAAGCTTCGTTCCACTCGCCACTCTCTGCTCTCTAGCGATCCTTCTCCACCGCGATTTTCTTAGCGAGCACATCGAAATCAGATTTGTCTACTGGAATAGATAAATTCATGCTATAAATATATTTTATGTGAATGGCACGGTAAGTGTAATTGTAAGGAGAAGGGAAGCTAGATTGGAAGCTCGCGTCGCCACACGTTCGACATGACAATAAGCACATCCTTCCGATTGATAGAGATAGAGACAAAAGTAAGAGAAAGGACAGCATCCATAAGCATCGGCCACAATAGCAACGATTGCAACAATATCTGATGCAGCAAAAGATAAGATTATTTTATGCAACAAAATCATTGAAATATGTTTCTTTGTTCTTACAGTGCAATGAATTATACAAAATTTTATTTATATGAATATTACAAAATTTTTCAACAAATATCCTTCTTTTCAACAAAGAAGGAATTACTACTAAATTTCTTAATTTATGTTTTAGTATTTAAGCATTATTAAATTCCTAAGTTTAAGTGTTAGTTCCTAAGTATTATTAAATTATTATAAAAATTGTTATTCCTGTTAAATTGGAAAATTAAATTTTATGGCTAATAGCCGACTACATTTTTGTTGTCTTTACCGTTATTTATTCTTGACATTATTTATAAAGTAATTGTAAAATACAATTTCTTTCACAAAAAAGTTGGGGTTTGTTAACAAATATTTCTCCTTTATTAAATTTTCTCAGGCGTCATTTAATTTAGGTTGCGCAGTAAAATTAACAAAAGGGAAAAATCATTACTTATGAATTATTTCGAAAAGAAATTTCGAAAGAAAAGAATGGCACAAATATCGTGAAAAATCGTGAAAACTAAGTATAATAAGGAAAAGCCTACAAGGAACAATGTTTGACCTAATTAATATTAACGTAATTACCACATTTTTTTCCGCCCAATTTCTACCAACCGAGGATATATCATTCACACTTGCTCAGTTCCTTCACAACGAATGCTTTTAGCGAAAAGTTAACGACCGAATTAAGGCTACGCTCCATAAAGTGAACCAGCCACTGAGCTATTCGTGTAATTTCAAAGCTAGGCAAATGAACACCTTACTAATAATGGGTTACTTTTTTGCCCTTGCGAGGGGCTGCCAATTTTTGCACAAATGTCACAAATCTGTAAGAAAATATTTGCTAGCGAATAATGTTTGATTCATTAGAAAAGAAAATTACTAACGAATGATGGACGAATCTTGTTTATTTATTAAAAAAATAAATTGTAGTTTAACGTAGAAAAAATATTTATATTCATCTTCAAAATGACTTTTGTATAGTAGTCACACTCAATTGATCTAGCTTTGAGGGTTTGAGGATTGATCAAGAAAACTTTGAAAAGCTTTGAAATAAGAAGTGAAAGGACTATTATTTGTTCTGTTCTGTTTGACTTTCGCAATTTTCATCATTGTTTACTCGTAGCTTCATTCTCAGCAATTTCGGCTGATCTTTTAGGTTCAGTTTAAAAAAGTAATAGAAACCGCCTCTAACTCGTTCGTAACGAGCATTCCTTACGAGTTATATACTACGAGTATGTTACATAGAAGCTTCCGTCAGGCATACGATGCAGGAAGCAAATTGACAAAGCTACCTAAACTAAGGACGTTACCATAACAATGTTGCCACGAATTTGACAGTCAGAAAATGCGGATGTAGTGATACATCCACACTCATGGAAGTTACTAAGATGAATATGTCGATGATAAAGGAGAAGATATACGTCAGTGCAAACGGAACGGTTAGATTTTTAGGTCAAATATGAAACAGAAGGGGCTTGGGATCTGCTGTTGCCCTGCCTTTTAGCCTGCCTCCCTTTACCACTCTAGAACATCCCCTCATCGACGCGTTAATGTTGCCTTGAAGAGATTTGTTTACTAAAATAAATATAGATGTGACGGAGAGAGAGTGGTTGTGAGTGAATGCGCAATTAGGGCGAGAGCGCTTAATACTTTTGAGTACTGTATTTCACTCTCGCTTTAATTAAAGCGAACATTGTTCCAAACGTAACTTCCAGTCACTTGGCTTTTGGGGCACCTTTTAGTTTTTTCGGGCAAAGTTTTCTTTTGTTTCCTTTACAATTTTAAAAAATATCGTATTGGCTGCGGCCAATCTTTAGTAAGTCCTCAGCAAAACATCTTTAGCACGAACAGCAAAAACAGCAACAACATGATACTTTTTAAACATAAACAGAAATATTAGTGAAAATGGCTCTAAACTATTGGTAATTGGTAACTGGTAATTTTTCGCTTCGTGCTTCACTTTTCGTTTAAAAAGTTATTTGGCAACTTTTGGGTTATTTGGCAACTTTTGGCAACTTTTGGTTGCCTTTGTAGCAACCAACTTTTGGTACCATCGGTCAGCGTTTAGCGGTCAGAAATCAATAGTCCCTTCGTAGCCAAAGAGCGTGAGAAAAGGGTAAAAACTTATTAAAAAAGATTGCCTTCTAAATGCATTTGGTGGTGCCGGCAACGGAAGAGAAAATTACAAAAGCAATAAAACCTAGATATAAAAGGAAAACCAAGAATGGAACCACATAGAAATATTCAAATTCGTTGAAATTTCTTTTGCGATATTTGGCGCTAAACAAAAGTCCCCTCCGGCCGTAGATAAATTGTCATAAACAAACGTAAAATGGAACAACGTCAGCAGTAGAAAACTGTGACAGGCCATTAACCGGTCTACTGGTTCGAATATTATTTGAAATCAATTCATTGTTGAATTGATCTTAAGAGTCTCACTTTTTAATGCTAACCGATGGTTGAAGGTATAGATTCGTGGGCGTTGGGAGGGTTATAAATGAAATCGATTTATTAGAATCAATGTTAGGATCACAATAGAAAACGACATGAATGGATTCTCTGAGTTGGAGAATCGGCAGTATAAAGGAGGTGGAAGAATGAGCATGCTTTAAAAGCGAGGAGGCAGAGACCTCGTACCACTTGTGTACCACATGTACGGAGTGTTTCATCGAATGACTGAAGACCTTTAAATCAATGAATGAATAAAGGAAGAAACGAATATATTGGGAAATACATCAATAAGTGAAAATTTAAGGTCGACATCTCTTTTCTTTCGGTTTTAATCACGATTTCCACAGACAGACGCACAGACAATATATATAGAATTTTCTTTACCTACCACGTCTCCTTTGTTTGTTTAATATATGATTATTATTTTTAAATCGGTGAGATGACAACATGGAAGAGAAAAAGAAAAGGAAGAAGAAGGGGTGGTAAGGGAAGGTATATGCTGCCGCTAAATAAATAAATAAATAAATAAATAAACATATGGGGAAAACTTTTTGATGTTTATGTTTGCGTGATATGAAAAGCCAAATCAATCATCATTTAATGCTAACCAATTAACAAATTAAAGTAATTTGATTTTAGACACCTCAAGAGTTTAGTTGTGTGGTAAAAATATATCTTGGTGAATTAAATATAACGTATTTATAACGCAAGAATAAGATTTTGAATTTTTTAAGTTTCAAAGAAATAATTTGAAGTTTCGGAGGAATAATTATTTTTTAACTTAGACATTTAATTCTTATGTGGGGAAGTGTCATTTCTCAATTGACAAGTTGTAAATCAATGCTGTTGAAATTATTTCTTTTTATGTACATCAAATGAGTCTTTACTCGACGAAATTAACATTTTTAAGGGTTAAATTTTCGTTTCCAGGCATTCGCTAAAATACATTTTTTATTTGGAAATTTGAATTGATCGATTAAAGGGAAATCTAACTGCGCATCTTCAGTGTTGGAATCTCAAAATAGAGTTTGCTAACTGAAGCAATTTTTATTAAAATTAAAAAGATTGAAACGTTGTATCTAATTTTTGGATTTCTGAAGAAACTTACGCCATAAAAGATATGTTTTAGTTTCTCTAAGGTCTTCCAGATATTGAGCAGTGCATCTAGAGTTTGCACCAAGTAATTTTGTAATTAACTTTTCACCGAATTGCATTTGGGGCAAAGTGAATTCATTACTATGATACTGGTGGTCTTAATTACCTTGCTTTACGTTTACATTTTCGTTTGTGTTCCACTGGTGCTCGTCCCTCACCTCTTCTACCTTATTCTCAATTCTAAACCCTCATCGTATTCATCATCATTTGCGCCTTTACCTACTTCCCATATGATCTACCTACTTCTACTAGACCACTTAACCGCAGAAAAGCATTAATCATTCAGTCTGCATACTTTTCTCTTTCTCCTCTCCCTGCTGCCATAACCGTTCTCTTCTCTTGACGACGGTTATGACGATGCCAGTATGTGTGTAATTTGCGCTGATATATGGTGACGCTTACCACGCAAATCCCTCAAGTTGTTAATGTATTAAGAAAAGATAATCATTAGCAATCAGAGCCTCATTCTAAGCAACTGTAAGTTTTCGTATTTACAAAGGTACGATTTTGTATTTATTCGGAACAATATATTGATTGAATGGACTTGTGGCTCTTTGTTGTTTTACAATGAGCATAGAATTTCTTCCCAATTAAGGTCTTGCATTGGTTTAGCAATTATCCGAAGTATACAAATATATACTCACTCACTGTATACTCATGCTTTCAGCTCACATTCGTTGTTATAATATATATTAAATGTAAATATGAAATATAATTACATTTTCAATAAAAAATATTTATAACCCAAAAAATTCAAATAAATCGAATCGAATTTGGAAATTGTATACTGAATTATTTTGAGCTTAGTGTATCAATATTTAAAATAGTTAATGTAATCAACGCCTAAACGTGTGAAAATTGCTTTCGGTTGAGCTTCTTATATTCAAATGTTTCATTCATTCATTTTGATATTTATCTACGTTCATAAACATCTGCATATATGAATATTTCATATTATTAATTTGGTTCTACATTTCCTTCTTCTTATTGGAAGGACTCAGAATCGAAAGGATTGTAATATTTGCTTTTATTTATCATTAATTGCAGATACTAATTATACTCATTAATTGTATGCGTTCTATCGGTTAGATTCAGTCGATTTTAAAGTAATCTTTGAGTTGATTTTTCAAAATTTGAAGGATTTGTTCGTCAATATTCATTATACTGGTAGTCACTTGTTTTCATCAGTAATATTTGTTGTTTGTATTTAAACGTTGTTTCGAGTTATTGATCAGTTCAATAGATTTGTAAATATCAATAATTTTTGTTTTCTTTTTGAATAATTTTTTTAAATTTAGCAAAAACCAACAAAAATTGAGCAAAATTATATCGTGTTTTCACCAGAGGTTTCAGAATGCATTCCTTACTTATTTCGAATTTTCGAAACCCAAATTCTTCGCTTAATGTGAGTAATTTTGATTAGGTGTAATTTTTTGAAATTTGCGGTAATAGATTTATCCTAATACTATTGCTGTATATGATATAATTACGATGATGAATATGTATGTAACAATGGTGACATAAAGTCAGCTTTTGAATAGCATACTACACTCTCTCTCTCTCTGTGCCTTTTTATCTTTCTCTTTCTGTCTCTCTGTCTCTCTTTCCTTCAGAAATTAAAGAGATGAAGAGGGAGAGGATATGAGTTTAAGAATGAAAAATATATACCGACTAAAAGCACAAAAAATTGTAAATAGTTTAAAATGGTGTTAGTCATCATGATAACTTTTGCAGCCAAATCGTCAAAGCAAAATAATTTTTTGCTGACTGTACTGTCTGGCTGTTTTCTGCCTTCCAGTTTTACTATTTGGTTAAGTCAGTAATTTTATTGCATTTTGTGCTGGCGCGACTTTGCTTACTTTCTGGCCTGCGGGCGATAACCACATTTTTTTGATTTTAGCCAAAGCTCAGAATTAATAAAATTTTGCATATGAAGCATAGTTTTTCATATGTTTTAAAAAATTAGAACTCTTTTTTAAAACACCGTAACCATAGAACAATGAAGGGCTTTGATAACATAGTGGACAGTGGCAACGAATGAATAAGCTAGGTCAATAGTGTAGATAAAGGAAATATGCAGGTGTAAGTATGGAGGCAGGCCTGCTTTTTTGAAATGTGATAACACTGATTTTTATCACAATGAGAATAAAAATACAATTTTTAGTTAATTTTTTTCATCATTTTTTTCATCATACCACGCGATGTGATACGACCCCATATGTGACTATACGATATGCGACAGGGTCTCATGCCACACTCTACGTTACCATAACGTATGTGATTCCAAACCATATGACACGATACATTATAAAACTTTACGACACTGTACCAACCAGTACAATACTTACACCAGGTTTTGATTCATAATAATTCCATATGCCGCATCATTGACGACACGGGGACGATACGATGTTGTATTAAACGATACGCTTTATTATGATGATAAACTTCTATCTCAAAAGATATAATTTGATACGATGCCATTCGGTACGATACCGCGCAATACGAAGGGGTACGATACGAGTGATACGAAGCGATACTAAACGAAACTTTCACACGTTACTGCACCGAGTAAGCGAGTAAGCAAAGTATCTACAAAAACAACAGTTTCAAAGAAATGCTAGACATATACATACATATGCAGATTCAAAAGAACACACAAAAACATTAATACACATACTTTTGTAAATTGTTGCTTGTGAGATATTTTATTGCTAATAATTTCTGCTGTTGGTCTTCTTTTACATGCCTTTCATGTTAAAAACATTATGAATATGTTTTAGAATTTATTCACTAAAACATGAGAGTGTTCTGAGAAAATGTAATGATGTAAATAAAAAAATGTACACGCAAATACAGATACGCCCACCAACTAATGTATACACACAAGCAACACGTGATGGAAAGGAAGGTATGAGAGAAAGGGATGTAAAAATTGTTAGGATGATGATGAGAGAAGTGCGATACGACTGCCGTCTAGAGGGATTTGCGATGCATTTACTAATTCTGCAGCAGCCGCTAGCAACTGCATGAATAAAATGTAAAGAAATAACAAACAGGAGCAGAGCTATCGACCAAAGGGTTACGTTTTGGATTGGCAGCCCTTGATGTTGGGGCATTAGCATAAGAGGAGGATACCGGAGGGGATGGATACCGGAGAAACAAGTTAGTGTATCGTCTATTCGTTTCAAACAATTGTGGGTGGAGGAGATTAAAAATTAAATTTTAAAAATTATCAAGTGCAGTTGCCGACCGTGGGGGAAAGTGCCGTAGACATAGACGCCAAATCGTGTTTTATATCCTCATAATATTATTGGCTAATTGTGATACGGTCGTGTTATGTCCGTAGTGAAACGCTCTTTATAAGTTAATGCTGTACTCATTTTGCATGATATAAAACCATGACTAATTCGGTTTAATTAATATCTTATTGCCAAGAACACATAAAATCAACCATAACGAGAACACTTTAAGAAAATGAGCCTCTAATGTAAATTTTTATTCGTCACGACGAATTTAGTAAATTAATAATGTCACCTAATGGTTCGTCGGCTTAAAAAAGAAAAATAACAGAAGAAATTTCGTCAACTTGTCAAATGGTCTTTATGAATTTACAGAATCGAGAGAAGAATTTAATACCAGGATCAAGTCGTCACTGTTTAATGCTCCTACGAAGCCGCTGGCCAGGCGGAAATAAGGACGAATGTATATGTTAGGAATAATGTGTTACGAAGAATAGCAACGGTTCGAAAATATTTTATTCATTGGATAATGTATGCCTTTCTACCATTCAGAGCATTAGAGAAAACTGCAACTTTAGCAGTTTCACCAGTATTGTGCGGATCTCTATTATAGAACTAACATTTTATTATTGACTTTTAATTATATTTGTTCCGTATATATTCACGCGTCAATCGTTGAAAATAATAGCATGCTAATTGAATAGAGTTAGACTTATTCTGTAATAAAATCTATCGGGTCAACCGGGTCAAACAAAAATATTTTTCTTATCCTCTTGCTCATCCTCTTTTTTAACGTTAATTCAATTCGTAGCAGCAGATAAATAACATTCATTTTGTCTTTTTTTTGTTAAATGATTCCTTGCACTTTGTCTAGCAATCATTGCTTTTCTTAAGAAAACCAGTTGCGAGACGGGATTGAAACGAGGAAGAAAAGTACTACCGAAAGGCGATTTGCATGAAAAATCCCAATTTAAATTCTCTTTGGGGATTTCCACAGCGTTCCATAGCACAATGTTGCTTGTTCTTATTTTTCAACAATGGTGAGTTCTGTGTGTTTTCATAGATTCCATCGTCTCTTCTTCTACAATACTTTAACATCAACACCCACCAGCGTCGTTTTTATCTTCGTTATCGTCATCATCATCATTATTACGGGTATTTTGCTGCCCGTTTCTATCAAATTGGTTTTTCGTAATGAAATCAATGATGTCATGTTTGGTGTCCGATTTTGTAGTTACAAGCAGTGCATATTTAAGAATTTATATAAAATCACCAGATGCACAGAAATGCGCGCACACCCAGACACAAAACTACGTGTACCAAATTACAAGGAATTACCAACATACGATGGACGTCGTCTACTTCGTCATTCCTTTGGTAAAGAAGGTGCTGTTGCCACATCCTTCTAAAGATTCCTCTTCTAAAGTTACATTCTCCACAGTGTCGCACCAGCAAATACATTTTATCGTAACGAAAATGATAATAATGATGAAGGTGATATCAACTTCAGGGGGGGGGGGTGAAAGAGCGGGCGTGAAAGAGAAATGTACACAAAATATTGGAAAACAATAATAAAATATGTATTAAAACGAATCCTTTGCCAGTAAAATCATCACAACGCGTCGTAACGAAAAATGCGCAACAGCTAGTCAGTCAATCAGTCAGTTAGTCAGTTAGTGAGTCAATCAGTCCCTTACATGAAGACGTGCAGCGCATCAAATTGAGAAATATTTGTTACTAGTGTGCGCGGTTTACGGCTAGAGAGTAAGGACCGAAGAACAACAAGAAAAAGTACAGATACGACCGCCAGAATACAAAAATAATTCCTATTTTAGTCCTTAGGGGTCCTTGAAAATGACTTTTTTTGAAAGAAAAGCGATATAAGAGGTTAGAACTTTATGTGTGTTAAATTTTTTCCTCAAAGGCTTTTAATGTTTCTGCTTTATAGAAATGCAGTTATCATATTGAAGACTTTATTTGTTTGTGGTTTTCAATTCAATTAAATCTTATTAAGGTTTTGTAGAAAATTCATTACATAAAAATATTACATAAGAACATTACACGTATCTGAGATTATAACCGAAATGATTAAAACAAAACTGATTAAAAAAAATAATTTAACTGATTAAAAAAAGACAAAAATGATTAAAAAAAAAATAAAAGATAAGTAGAAAAATAGGAGTTGAAGAATGTTTATAAAATACAAGAAATTTGTTAGAAGCTGTTTTCAGTATCTCTTAGTAGCTTTTAAACTGTTACGTCACTACGAACGACGCGTTTGACATGAGAATGCTGTAGGAGTGTTTTTAATTTTCAGGTTAATAACGATTATAATATACAGGCTCTTGGCTTTCTCTATCTCCCTCTTTCTCTCTCTCTCTTTCTCTCCTTCCCTTTCTCCAGGGAACGGTGTTAATTTTTACCGCAACTTGCTCTCTTATATAAAATGGTAACATGATCACTTTTGGGAAAACTACTAGGCCAAATTTCCAACAGTTTAGCAAAACAAACCAAATCACAAATGGTCGAATTTTGCGTAAAACTTTAACAATTGATCGTCGTTTTGCGGTTTTCAGTCATCCTTTCCCTTCGTCATAATTACCTGTCACTTCATTTACTTACTTACGTCGTGAATGTAACGACAATGGTTAAACACGTTAATCTAGCTTAATTTTGAAATTAGTTGAATCTGAAATGGAAATATTGAATCACATAATGATGGACCACTTGCTTCTATGAAGCGAATACTATTTTAAAAAGTTGAAGAACATTTACCACGAAACTTATAAATGTCTTTAAATTCGCTTTCTTTCAATATTTGTTACTTCAATAATGTCTTTTTTGTACTGCCGTAGGTGAGAATTTTCACAGACGCATTTTTTATACATCCTGTTTGCATTGCAAATAAATACCAGCTCACTTCCTTAGTTGATAGAATGCTTCTTTGAATGAACGAATGATTGTAAATTCATGATCGTAAATATTTTTGAATATCGCATGCCTAGGCTCGCATGCCAATATATTGCCAAGTTACATCCTCCCTTGGCAGGTAGCCCGAGTTTGGTTCTCAATATGGCTAATTTCGGAGGGGCGGATTTAGCATGGGCGTGTTCATAGTTTAGCAAGTTTTTCTTTAAATGACGTGTTATTTTGTGGTTGGAAAGAGAAGTGAAAAATGAGCAGCTTATACCTCAATGCCTTAAATTTTCAAAGTTCTTTATTACAAAGACTTTTTGAAAGTTTTCTAAAATATTTTCATGTAAATTTTTATGTAAATGAAAAGCGTTGTTTTCTGCTTCAATTCCATTGTATTATTTTACATAAAAGATTATTTAAAGTCAATTTTTTCAGCATTCAGTCGTATTGGGAAATATATCATCATTGTCTAATATTGCGACTTTCGATACGAGCGGGAGACTCTCTGCTCATGACTTTGTTTTATTTTTGTCTTAAATATTATCTATATAAGAATTTGTGGCAAAATGCCGGAAGCGAGGTGATAAAGGAAAAAAATTCTTTAGATATTCGCCAAATTTGTGTCATCAAATCGAAGTCTAATTAAAACCATTTTCCATCTCCCAACAGGTAATTATCAGAGTGCTTAGCTAATTAATCTTATTCTGGCTTTTATTCGATTCATAAATTGTGTGGCTCCCAACAGGGAATTAGCAGAGTGTTTAACTAATTAATCTTCCTCCGGCTTTTATTGGACTCATAATTTGTGTGGCACGGCGAAAAAGGAGTATGAAAAGGAGGAAAATTAATTATTTTAGACAAATTTTCCACGGAATGCAAGTAACCACTACCATATATAATGGTGACGGTTATGATTATGGTAGCATGGCAGTTATCACTGCCACAAAAATAGAAAGTAAGCGAACGTTAAATTCTAAGTGTTGAGACAAAACTGACAAAAAGTGCCGTAGCAGATACTCAAACCGTTTTGATCGATTAGTTTTTCAACTTTAAGATGTTTTCGAACAAGGGCAACATTATCTGAACATTAACAATATTAACAACTAAAACAATACTGATGATAGTAGTGACTTTAGAGTTGAATAATGTAAAGAAAGAAATTCTTTCAGTAATGATTTAGAAGCATAAAAGAGATAGGTACATTAATATTAATAGGGAAAGAGAGAGGATGAGTGGGGAGTGTTGTAAAGAGGACAAAGAATAGTCAGAGTACCACAGTGCAATGAACGAGAGAAGGGAGTGGTAGGAAGGACGGAAGAATAGATCAATGAAAACGATTTAAAACTTTTCCACTTTGCAACATTTTGAAATGTTTACGGATATCCTACGAAGTGAGTTTTAGTGAAATTTAATTCACCTTCTTCTTGCCTACCAGAAGAAGGCGTTCTTCTTACTACCATCATTCAACGAACGATTTATGCGCGTAACAAAACTTTTAAAGAAACTAAATATAAGAAGAGAAAAATGAGGGGGAGGAAACTTTCAGTTCGAGAAATTCTTGTTATTCTGAGGAAATAAAAAAACGCTAAACGAAGAAAAACACAATAAAACCACCGAAAGAGAATCGATAAACTTTCAAAAGAACTGTAAAATGAAATAGACACTTAGCCATACAAATAAACACGCGTACAAACGCTTACTCGTACACATCTAAATCGTGCTTCTCACACACTCACAAATTTCACGTTAGGGTCAAGAAACTGTAATATAAATTGTTTTTCTTCTTCTTCTTTATTCTTAGAAAATTTTGCTTCCTGATAAAGCATTAGAAACAGTTTTACGATAAATCAAATTCTATAAGGATTGATTGTAATTTGATTTCGGTTTGATCGAATGAATGAAATGAATACATCGTCAAAAAAAAAATAAAATTTTTGTAAGAAAAATAAAACTAAAAAAATAACAACAACATATATAGTTGCAACAACAACGATAAATAAAAAAATTGTTTGAATAACCGCGCTTGGGACTTCATTTAACTCCATTTTAAACTTAAAACCAAGTCACCTTGGTTATAAATTTCAGTTTCAGTTTATATATATATATATATATATATATATATATATATATATATATATATATATATATATATATATATATATATATATATATATATATATATATATATATATATATATATATATATATATATATATATATATATATATATATATATATATATATATATATATATATATATATATATATATATATATATATATATATATATATATATATATATATATATATATATATATATATATATATATATATATATATATATATATATATATATATATATATATATATATATATATATATATATATATATATATATATATATATATATATATATATATATATATATATATATATATATATATATATATATATATATATATATATATATATATATATATATATATATATATATATATATATATATATATATATATATATATATATATATATATATATATATATATATATATATATATATATATATATATATATATATATATATATATATATATATATATATATATATATATATATATATATATATATATATATATATATATATATATATATATATATATATATATATATATATATATATATATATATATATATATATATATATATATATATATATATATATATATATATATATATATATATATATATATATATATATATATATATATATATATATATATATATATATATATATATATATATATATATATATATATATATATATATATATATATATATATATATATATATATATATATATATATATATATATATATATATATATATATATATATATATATATATATATATATATATATATATATATATATATATATATATATATATATATATATATATATATATATATATATATATATATATATATATATATATATATATATATATATATATATATATATATATATATATATATATATATATATATATATATATATATATATATATATATATATATATATATATATATATATATATATATATATATATATATATATATATATATATATATATATATATATATATATATATATATATATATATATATATATATATATATATATATATATATATATATATATATATATATATATATATATATATATATATATATATATATACTTCCTCGTGAGCGGATCTGTTTTTATTAAAAAAAGTTACTATTTCTCATTGGAGCATACAAAGCCTTCTTTATTTCTCTCTTTCTTCCTTTCTCTCTACCCATTTCTCTTGCTTCCGCTCCACAACATTTTTAATAAAATCATTCCATCGGACGCTTGTAAATGGCAAATATAACATTTTTTGCTTTCGAGATCCTGATGTAAACATATGTAGATATGCGTGTATATGTTTGTGTTATTATTTATGATTGGGGTCTCTTGTCTAAAATCTATTGACGAACAAACATAGAAGGAAGCAAATTAGCGCCAAGCAGTAGCATCATTCGTCAATGGTGGAATAGGATTTCTAAACGACCTTAACAACAGCAAAAACAACAAAGACACCAAAAAATATGTTGAGTTGTTTCATAATTTCAATCTGTCAACGATAATACCTGTTCTTTACCAATAACCACCAGTAGAAATTTTTCGCTGACGAAAGTAAAAGAGTCAGAAAGGGAATGGAGACAGAGAGGGTTTACTCACAACAATGAGTAAAAGTAAGAATGATTGGCAGGTTGTAGAGGTTGTAGAGGTATGCAAAACAAAAACCAGAATATGCCGGAGACCTGGTCGAAAACAACAATACCAACAAAAAAACTCCCAAGTCACTCGTATTTAGTCCAGCCCATTTAATTCCGTTCCATAACTTGTGTGGCATATGGTATCCATACATCGTTTACTCAAAAACAGACGTACATCAACTGAGAAGTGTACGTTATTTCGACCACAATTCAACCTCTTTCCTTGTTGTCAACTTAATACACGTAAATTCAATTGGTAATGATTTGTCACCACCGAAACCTATTGAAGGGAGATTGTCGGTCTCTGTGTTTTTGGGCTCATCATGTGTGATGCGATGGTAATTACGACGACGCTGATTATAATATGGAGAATGATGTGGATGGTGAAACATTACAGTTGTAGTTACTGTCGTTATTATGGTTGTAATCGTGCTGTTGCCATGGTGGGCTCCGTGGTGCAGAGGCTTTCAACAGTTCCCTCCTGCCAATCTGTTTTGTTGTTTTAATTCATGGCAATCATGTGTGTACTTCTGCTTTTGTTTGTCTCTATGTTTTTTTATTCCTCAAGTGTGATGAATGATAAGTCTGTTATGCCGTAGATGTGTCTAACTCACTCGTAAAATTTTAATTTTCTAAATAAAACCAACTAACAAACTGTATCGCAAATTCAGGAGACAATAATAATTCAGGAGACATTTTGTACTTTTTTATTTTAAGTACAAGTCTCTCGTGATTAAGCACTCGCTCTCTAGGGAAATCAGGTGATGCAAAAATTGAGAAGTAGAAGATACGAAATTTGGTGGAAAAGACAGTTGGTTGTTTTTTGTTTTCATTGTAGTTTGGATGAAAAAATTTAACTACTTGATAATAACTTTACTTGATATTTGCCTCGTGCGGTTAATAAAAGTAAGACTAACTGAAATAAATGTTAATTTTTGCGTCTTCCTGAAAATACCATTCTAAGCTTCAATATTCCCTACGGAAGCTTTAAAAGAGAAACAAAGATAAAACCTAAAGGGAAATTTAAAAAATTCATCTTTCGCTAAAAGTCACAAATATCTTTCTGTTGAAAGACAAATAGGCTTGAATTACTATGAATAAAACTTGAGGACAATTAGAAGTTTTGTTAGTTGGGTGCGCAAGAGGTTGACTTTGAGTACTTGACTTGCCGTCGCGTTTTGAACGCAGCAGTTGCAGTGAAAACCACAAAACCAATAGCCATTCCGAATACTTGCCAATTAGGGAGTCCGTTAGTAAGTCATTCAGTGAAGCCTTTCAAATAAGTAGTAAGAAAATTAAACCGACAGACGACAGGAACGGCAGCAGGAACTGATGATGTTGTTGTGATTGTTTTTGTATTTGTCATTTCTCTGAATTTTGTTGCTGTAAAGTTTTGGTTGGACCTCTCCTTTTTTATGGACGGAAACAGAAATTGAAATGAAAAGCGCAATTAAAAATCGCATAAATGAAAATAAGAAAGCACTAGAGAATGCGAAAATACCAGGCGTTAAGATGTCCAGAGGAAGATAAAAGGAGGAGAGAGAAAATGGTTAAGGTTATTTTTATAATTATTGTTGACATGTTTTTCCACCACCGATACAACAACAATAACAGATATCTATTGACGTCTACGAATATATCATACGAAGTGATGATGGTGTTCATGATCGGATCGGATTATGTCGAAAATAAATAATCCTCCTCTTTCCTTTCTCCACACTTTTGTGCCAACAATATCTTTTAGCAGCACTATCTTGTTCTATTGCTTGATGAAAAATTAAACTGATACCAAGATTGTTAAATAAATCTTTAAATTATGGAATTCACGGGGAGCTCATAATGAGGATAGAGAAGTATTCAGGGAGGTTTTTTCATTGTTTACCCTAAATTTGCTTTTACTCGAATTTGGAAATATGGAATACATTTTTTTATGGAATAAATTCCTTTTTAGTTTTGAACAGGAAAAACTAAAGAGCAAAACAATTAGATTTGAGCTTGCAAGATAGCGAACAAAATGATACTTGGATATTCACTTCTCAGTTGGAACATTTCCCGCTTTTAGTCTTAAACAGATTCAAGGGCTTTCACCTCTTTTATTGTTGTAAATATTTGGCGTAATAATATTATGTTTCTACTTTTGTTGCAGAGATTAGCTATTTTTCAATGCATTCATGCATTTGTTCGAATGGTTCATGAAGAAATATTTAAAAGTTCATTATGGTACCGATAATCTCCTTATTCTCCCATCTCAAGTGAAAATAATTCAGAAGAAAGAAATGCGAGAGAATTATCAATACAGCAAGCAAAACAAAAATGTCAAACACTATTTTCATCGTTTTCGACATCATCATCGCTCGCACATCATCAGTGTATTCAATAGCTTTCGAAAAGCCAGTGAATAATGAGAAATAATTTGATAGAGCCTTTTGTAAAAATTATATTTATTAAAGCCTTTAGAGAAATTTTTAAGTACTGTAAAAATTTGTTGATCTTCAAAGGCGTTGGTCTCATCAGATGATATCATAAGTTGGTGTATGTTGTATCGCGTTAAAACCTCAGGCTAATAGTTTTTACTGTAATTCATAAATAAAACATTAGCACATTTATCTGCATTTTATATGTACTTTAAACTGAAAACAACAAATATATCCGAATAAAATGTTATGGTTTTAAAGAAAACAGATACAAAAGAAATATAAACGTGAAAACAGAAAAGAAATCAAATCACTTCAACGTTGTAACGATGTATTCATGACAAAGCACCAGTTGCCGTTCGTCACTGGGTCCATTACCTTGCTCAATTGACACAGTGACAATTCAAAGTTTAAAAACAGAATCATAACAATTTATAAAAAACAAATGATGGACCGAAGAAAGAGAAACTAACACATCTCAACGTTCTTCTATTGTTTCATAAAAAAAGCAATTGACAATAGGGATGTTGGTCAAAAACAAAAGAGCAATAACAATAAAAACACTTACAAAAAGGAAAGAATTATCGAGTAGATGAGAGAGACCATTTTAGTGAAGAGAAAACGCCAGATATCAACAACAACACAGGCAAACACAAATACGCCTGAACTAACAAAACCACTAACAACATAAACGATAACAAAGACAACAAATAATACTAAGGACAAAAAGCCCATCCCACGACAAGGAGCCAGAAACAGAAAGAAAAAAAAAATAAAAAGCATAAGAAAGAAATACAATTTAAAAAACTCAAAGCCGAAATAAGGAAAATATTAAGGAAAATTGTCGAAATTGAGACTGAGTCTTTTTGGCAACAGCGCCAACAATAATAACCATATTGAAACAATAACAAAATTGACGCCAATAAAGATGACAAAATGAAAACAACGACAATAACACAAAACTCAAAACCAGTATAAGGAACAACAAGAAACATAAAGAAAACACATTCAGTTTGTTAAACGTTGCTTGAAAACTAGCCCAAACAGTTTACACTACAAAGCACAAAAAGAGTAGGAATTTGTTCCACTTTTGGTATTGCAATAAGTCAAATTGTTGGGTCGGTCGATAGGTCGGTTGGTTTTCTGTTTTATGGCAACCTGTATACGAAAAGAGTGCCCGAGTATAATCTAGATTAAAAAATGCAAAGAAAAGTTTACTTGTAATAGAAAATAAAAAGCGGTCTTAATTTGATTTCAAATCATTCAACTAGATAAAAAAGCTCTAAAAATAAAACGTATAAAGTAGTGTTTACTATTTTGTTTTGCCTGAAATACTAAAAAGAAAACCGTGATTATTATAATGGCTGTTTTCTTAAATAAAATCTTTCACCATCGGTTATTTAATTGCCCAGCGAAGGTAGCACAAACTATGCAGAGGTATCATGTATGATTCATTAATGTTAACCTTGAATACATGAACAATTTCAGGTCTTTTTTTGGGAACAAAAATAAGAAGGGTTTTTTCACTTTGATGTCTGTCGTTATCGTTTCTCAATTAACTTATTCACACTTTAAACTAAGCACTTTTGGTATATCTTTTTCCCCCTCACTCTATCATTCTCTCTTCTAGTATTTTGTCTTATCTTATTACTAGAATAGATTTATGGTGAGTATGCACTTCTGTGCAATTTTATTGCGGTCGCTGTTACTTCTATTGCTGGTTTATGTCGCTTCTCTTGTTGTTGGTGCTTTGTGCTCTATTTACTGTCGCAACAAAGTCTTACACGTTGGTAATGCTGTGAACAAAAATTAAATTTTATTACCCCGAAGGGCGCGACGGTGTAACGAGAATCAAATTGAATGAAAAACTGAAACAAATAAAAGTGAGAAATGTCAAAAAGGACAAAGAAGACTAAAAATATATCAATTTTCTAAAACATCACAAAACTTATAAAAATATTTTGTTAAATTTCTTTTACATAGTTCAAAATATCACGAATAATTTTCAATAATTCTTTTGTAAATATTCTATTTCTGTATAAATAATGACGAGGATTTAATAGATATGAATTATGTACGATCTAGTTTAATAAAAAAAGTAATTTATGAAATCTGAAAATCATGCTTTAAAAGTAACTTTAAAAGAGGAAATATTTACTACTTTTCCCAGTGCTTTCACCATTCTTATTGCCTTCTGAACTCTTTTGGATTTTTTAGTTTGAATAGGGTGGAAAAT
Source organism: Physocephala rufipes (assembly GCA_963966595.1). Lineage (NCBI taxonomy): Eukaryota > Metazoa > Arthropoda > Insecta > Diptera > Conopidae > Physocephala > Physocephala rufipes. Next base: position 1,211,266 of record OZ016503.1, on the reverse strand, counting down.
CGAAAATACCTAAAGATGTGGTTATTATAAGTATCATATACTAGAAAAACTTCAGGTCGTTTTAGCTATAAATGCTTCTAACCTCGCGTTATGGATATTCTATGCTTTGCAAACTACATCGAAAAGAAAAACAAATTGTAAATTAAAAATTAACATAATGCGAATGTTCGAAACTGTTCAGAATTAAGCAGTTTGGATTGTACTAAATTGTGAAAAATAAGCTCTTATTGGAGCTTTGATGCAGAGAAGAAATTGTGGAGAGAATAGTAGGGGAAAGTTGAAAGTATTAAATTGTGAACTAATTGAGGAAGCTTTGAGGAAAATCCGAAAGTTTCTTTATTCTCCTTTTCTATTTCTACTATATTTTCGCAAATTAATAAATAAGTCCTTAAAAGCTTTCGGACAAAATAACTTACCGAAACGAAACGCTCACAACCCAAAGACGTCCAAGAGGCGGTTTCATTGAAATTTATCGAAAATATCTTTACTGATATAAAACGGTACAAATATAATTTCATTTACTGAATCATTTATATTTTTGAAATAATTTATTTGATATAGATTTAAAACTGGTACGAAAAGAAAGAAACGAGAAAACTAAAGAGTAGGAATCCTGTGAGAACGAAGAAATATATAAAAGCAGAATTGTAAAAGCAGGAACGGGAAAAGAGACTGAAAACTGAGAGAATATTGCGATTGTTAGGAATAAATACAGAAAGTTAATTTAGCCATACATAGGATTTGGTAGAAAATAAGAGTCAGATAAGAAAATTTTGTTCCCTGAAGAGAATGTGTCATACTTTTAAAAAATAGGACGAAATTAAGGAAATTTATCTGCAATCAACTATAAAAGAGAACGTAGTAGTATGGCTAGGCAAAGAGAGTAAGAAATGCATTATATTTGCCGAAATTATCAAACTTATCTATATATTGATGGATGGTATTTATTTGATGTGGCCGAAGAGATTGCAAGATAAGAGAAAATTAAATCTAAGTACACTGAATTTGTTCCACTGCTAAAGCACAAAATGCAATAGACTGTAATGAATTCTTAGGAACTTGAGCTGACCGAATAACTAAAATAAATAATTATTGATTTTCCTAACGATTTTTCGCGTCATGAGTTATTTAAAATATCAAGCAAAGAAGGCACAAAACGTAAGAGAAAAGTTTTTCTAAAACAGTTGTTGTTGTTGTTGCAACTGCTATACAATGGGCAGCACCAAGGCCGATATACGAAACTGATACGAATCAAGCAACGTTGTTTCTCGAGATGAAGTCCTGGCCATGACAAAAAAGTGAATAACGAAGTGGCTAAAGGGAAAAGAAAGGAATAGATTCAAGAGTAAAAAAATGGAGATATAAAACACTTCGATTTGTAATATTTCCTTGAATATGCAACAATTTATTAAAAAATATTGATGTATAAATTTCTATGACTTACTGATGCCTACAAAGAAAATTGTATTGTGCTTGTTTCAAATTTATTTAAAAATTAATTGAAAAAATTTCGAAAGGTTATTTTGCCGTTCTGCATTACTGTGTGTGATTGTTTGCGTAAACTTGCGTCTATGCGTTTGTAAAATCATTAAGGCGAGAAAAGTATTTTTATTGTACTAATCGGAATAATAATAGCTGTTATTGTGGTTGTTATTGTTGTCTTATTTTTATTTTTTTTTGTTTTTATTTTTTTATTTACACAGTTTGTTGTTAGCGCCTGTTCTATTCTAAGTTCTGAACAATGGGGGTGAGCATTAGCAACAACAACAATTAATAAGAATTAACGCATAAATCTAGTGCTATGAACTTATTATCTACTTCCCCCTCCCCCTTCGCCATTATTTACCACGTCCCTTGAAGCAAATATATTATTGATGCCATTGAGTAGAGAGAGTTTTCTTGCAATTTTTCTAATTTAATTCTTTTTCAATGCTCCTTGACTTAAAGTCGTCTACGTGTAATATTAAGTTTCGGATGAGACAATAGGCAATAGAATATAGGTGGTTAAAACTGCTATCACTTAATGTTTGGAAAGCTGTTTGCTTTATTATTACAATTGTTAATTCATTTAACTAAAAGCACGATTGTATACTTTAACACCTGCACAAAAGCACGTTGTATAATTAACGCCAACAAACAAAAGGACACACATACAAAGACATGCACGCATGCACAATTACACAACGCCCATAAAGCCAAATTGCCTGCAAAATGTATTCTCCCAGCTTATTATAAACGTGGTCTTATAAACTCATTCATCTACGGAAGCTCATAATGTCTAAATGGATAATGAACGAACGGTTGATGCGCTCAATGATTCGCGAGATTCGTTATTTATGAGCCGAATTATGCATTAAAAGCAGCGGGTGATTCAACACATGAGTACGCACGACTTAAGCAAAGCAACTGTAAGCAAATTTTACAAAACAAAATTAATGTACACGTCCCTCTCCGCGAACATCAGAAATAGAACAGAAATTATTAAGAATAACAAAAACAACGAACATTAACAACAGCAAATAATAACAAAAATATCTTTGTTGAAACACCAACCAAATAAAAACGGAGAGAAACTAAACAAGTAGAATAATCAGCGATTAAAACGGCAAAAAATGAAAGCAGAAAGTGGGAAAAAAGCAAAAGAATAACATACGTGGGGGTGTGGAGGTGTATTTGGACTTTTAGTAATTTAGAATTTATAATGTTATGCCTCCTTTAGTTGCCTTGATTAGCAGCTAAATGAATGCGTAATGAATTACGCATTAGACCATAAGTGTCCTTTAAAACAACTGAAATTGTATTTAAGGCTATAAACAACTCCAATACGTTTTTCCTCTTATGAGATGAATGCCTACGGTGAATAACACTTTGTTATTTCGCTCACGCGAGTGACTGTTATTAATGATTATTATTTGTAAAATGTAGTATGATTATTTGTTAATGCAAGGCCTCCGATTAAAATCAATCGATAATATGTTTGTACACGCGGGTTTATTTTTATAAACTGGTATCCTGAATTTTCTTCCTTTTCTCTTACGTGTTCTTTTTTATTATTCAGTCCTTCTCATTCTTCTTCTCGTCGTTCTCTCTTCCTTTTCCCTATTTTCTTTCACATCCGTCTGTTCTTGTTCTTGTTTAATGAATTGTTGTCGTGAATCAAATAATGTTTAGTTAGCCTTGAAGGGTCAAAGGATTTGCTTTCATTACATTTTCTTTATCTCCACTTCCATCTTTCTTATCTTTACCTTTATCTTTCTCCTTGTTTTGAATGTTTACTCCTCTTTTCATGGTAAAATTCTTATATCATGACGATATTGTTGTCTTTTGTTGTTGTTTCTCCGTCATTGTTAATTTATGACAATTTGTTTCATTGTTCATTACGAAATGTTTTTAAATCATAAGTCATAAACGTTATCATCTCATCTCACTGTTTTTCCCCCCAACACTGCACGTTCATTAACTCACATTTGCGTTGAAAGGACTCTTCAAAGTGCTTGAAGGACTGACTGGATCGACTATTGCTAATCGTGATTCAACGAATTAATGAATGAAGAAATGCGTGAATGTTAGTGTGGGAGTGAATGAGAGCACGTTGCTCCGTTAAGAAAGATTAAGAATGAACTAAAAAAGTTGCTCGGCCTTCATAAACCTGTTGCAAGCCTCCTTCTCGTATTGCCGTTGTCGCTGTTGTAGATTTAACATTTACTCTGGCCAGTTAATCCCGATTGCTGGACGACAAATCGACAACGAACTGAATAAAAAAAGTGATCTGTGAAGAGAAATAAGTAGTTCTCCCCATTCAATTAGTTCCATTGCTTTATATTTGTGGTCGTTGTAAATGCTGTCCTTATTGCGTTGGAAGAACTTCTTAAAATATGGGATTGCCCTAAAGTCATGGAAACGGATACGATTGTGACCAATTTATGATGCAGCATATTTAAAAGTTCTGCCTTTTTGCTAGAATCTGCAGAGGATCAACGAAAAAAAAAGGAAAAACTGTTTGTTGAAAAGCAGTAAATATTCGCTCAAAAGATGTGGTAAAACTTTTTTAAAATATGATACCACGCAAAACCAATGGTTGTCATCGATTCACTTCATCTGTCCTTCTCGCGCTCATTGAACTGCCGATAGTTCTTAAAATCATTTAGTAGAGGTTGTTCGAAAAAAAATTATTTATGTTACAAAATAACAAAAAATCTGTGAAAGAATAGCAAAAGAAATAAACTTTGAAGGAGAATTGAGTTCGATGAATTTCATGGTGTGTGCCAGTTCATAGACGATTAAATTGCTGAGTGAATGGGAAGATATTTCTAATTATTATTCCATACACGGATCCATTCTATCATTCGTTACAGTCCTTTGAGTGAATAATGGATTATATCAAACGATATGCACCGTTTTCCATCACCACACACATAATTTTGTTCATCCACACCGTCATCCTCACCAACATCGCCGCCAGGACCGTCGATATCGTCGTCACCATTAAAGGGCTGCTAAAGTATTGAAAATGAAAAGTAGAGGAAATAACAAAGAGAAGAAAGGATATGGGGCACGACATATAAATTTGCTATCTCGAAACTTCAGTTTGTTTTGATCATTGAAAACAACAGACTATCTATTAAAGTTACAACCAGAAACTCTTGAACATTTTTACCAATCTGGTCAGGGCAATACATTTTTGAAGTTCTAGAAAGGAGAGAAAAGTGGGATAAAAAATTAAAGAACAATTTTTAAGCGATCGGTATTTTAGAAACCATTTTATATAAAATTTTTCATTTTTTCATTCATATATATGTCATATAGCAAATATCAAGCAAACAAGGCTTTCAACATTTGTCCTTCATCCTATACGGAAGAAGCAAAATAAGAGGGACGGACGATGGACGGACATTTGTCAAATATATATGTTCGCTTCGTATGTATATTCTTCAATAATGGAGATGATAACAACGACTAAATATGTAATGGAAAGGAAACTACCCAATGCTCAGAACGTCCGGATGCAATCTACGACACGACGAACATAAATGTCATGTCGAAATATGCAATATTTGAAATGCTATAAACATTTTATTTTTCTCTCTGCAGGTACATACATTCAATATATAAAGAGCAAATCATGGAATTAATTTGAATTCTTAATTGTACACATAGTTCTTTGACGTCCTTTATAATAATGACGTTCTTTCATTAATTAACTTTGATGAAAAAGGCATCATATACCCGACCCGCATGGCCCTGTTTTGAATGTTGCGATCTAGCCGTAGCGTGTTTCTGTTCATCAGGCCAAAATGTTTGAATACAAACTAATAAATTTACAGCATTAATGATATCCTGAAGCGATTTCTTCAATTAAAATATTCATAAAAGGAACTCATTACGGAGAGACAATTTGAAGCAATGACTAAATCATTCTTGCTCGAAACTCACTTTCGGGGGAGCCCGCAAAACAACAACAGCAATGATGAAATCATGGTGAAGAAATAATTTTGATGCCTTCTTCGCTTTTGCCTCGAGAGAAGAGCTATTCGTAGGTGATGGGTAAAATCGGTAGTGAGTATATCTATTGTCTAAATTGAAATAAACTTGATATATACGTATCTATTTCGTGAACACCTATTATACCCAATCCGTAATCTAACGGAATAAGCCAATGTGCGCGTTCGAAGATGCAACATTATTCTTCAGCACGTGATATATTTAAATTCATGTAATCTTAATTAATTAATTAATTACACTGGATCATTTCGAAGCCGTACACTGACTAATCAAACTAAAATTCGGAGAAAGAATGAATGGAGGATTAAAGTGAAAAGGGGTGAAAGTGGTAGACACAGCAAAAGAAAGGCGGAAGTATCAATTTGATTGAGGAATGAGTAATAAAAGGATCGTACCGAATGACAGTTATCGGTGTTATTTGTTCGAAGTTCGTTCATCTCATTAAAATTATACGTATTACAGACATGCTCTCGAATAAATGACGCTTTAGTTTTCCATTCTATGCGACCTTTTATAGAAAATTGTTTATTGTCGTTCGTTGTTTATTGTCAATGGCAATTAAATATTTATTGCTCTTTTGTTTTCAACATTTGGGGAAGAAATTTATGTGAAATACAGCCATTTGAAAGGAGCGTTGTTGGAATGACAAATAACTTAATTTATTTGTTTTGAATCACTTCTTTATATCTTCCTCCATTTGCCTCATACTCTTCCTCTTCCTCTTGTTTAATCATACTGTTTGAATTTTTATATTTTAAAAAACAATTTTTATATGATTATTTATTTAGTTTTTTTGGGAATAGTAAAAAGAAATGGGAGGCAATTTTCTTTACTTCTAAAATATAATTACCATTACCAATCCAGTTACATTACCATTACAATTAATTGGCATATAATAAATGGCATGGATAAATAATATTACCTTTATTCGTCCTCTTATTACCCAATATCAATGGTTGCTGTTTTTTGTTATTATTCACCATATTCTGAAGCAGTCGGAAAGTTATTACAAATTATAATTGACAAAACGGTTTGTTGTAGGGGCGTGGGTGGGAGTGGCCAGTGAAAGCACTTGAAATTACCAATCGGCCATTCCGGGCGAGTAGTAGATTAAATACTTTTGTATAAATATTTTCGTTTGACCTACGTTTTTTCATTTCATAGAAAGAACGCTAAATAAATCATGCATGACTAAATCTGCCCAAATCGTACCCAAATCCTGATGTAATCTCCGACGTCATCACATACAATTTCATATAAAATCCCAAATTTTGGCGTAGAAGAGGGTTAGGCAACCTGTGTGCTGATCTTCACTAAATCATACACTAGAACTTGTACATGTTTCTCGGACTATATAATAAGTACCGTCTCAGTTAGAACTTTACATTCTTTTACTATTTTTATCAATAAAATTTGAGTAAATTTGAAAATAATCTAATTTTCGTACACAATAAATTTGGTTTATATTCAGCAAAAAGCTTTATTCTAATCTTGGAATTGGGGTGTATTTATTCATTCCGATTCAATTATCAATTCCATTTCATTCAATCCATTTTTATAAAGGTTTTACACTGTTTAAACCTTACGCTACAGTTCTCCCCTGGAGAAAGTGTTTTACTAGTAGGAGGGGGCGATTCGATTTCCGTCTTACCAGAAGTCTGTCAATAATGAATAGAGTAAATGAATTCAAATTTCTACACGAATTTCTACACCAATAGAATAGCGCCTCATTCTCATATTGTAACCAACTAATTTTTCCATCTCTCTTGGCTTTGTGCTACTGATGACATTGCCACCCCTATAGGGGATGATTACACCACATTCAGACAAGATGGTGTTACTACGACAGTTCACGGGTTGGTCACATTATATCGTATTAACATAATCAAATTGGTTTTGCCGCTGACTAAAATGCTAAGAGATGCCACCATGTCAAATATACACATACATATGCTTACTTATTTATGTGCACATATAGAAATTTATTCAGGCGCTTTCAACTGAATGAAGAAGCCATTGTCCCTTACATCATCTTGGAAGTTTGTTTATATTAAGCACACACACACGTCTAAATAATTCCAATTCACCCAGCAGGAAAATGTAATGCAATAATCTAATAAAAAATTCGATAGAACAGAAAATATCACCGAATTCTTTATTAACTTCCGTAGACTTATAATTTCGTTGGTTTCCTATACGAGAAAAGGTGAGCCTTATGCCTTACCGGACAAACATTTTCTTTCTGGGTAGCTCTGATACAGTCACATCTTCAGTCATACCCCGCCACATGTGTCACATTACGTTTTCGTTTGAAGCTCCATTGGTATGCGTTGATAGGATCCAAAAATTTGAATAATCTCGCTATGACAGATATAGTTCAGTAGACAGTAAAATCTACATCTTTCTCTTTAGTTTTTCCATTTTCATTAAGTTGATTACGATTGAAGGGGTTGCAGAGTTTAAGAGGTAAAGAGAGGAAAGAAAGAAGAACATAGTGAGAAATAAAATGATGAGGTCGGTGATAATGGTGATGGTGGTAAAAAGCGTAAGAAATGGGGAGAAAAATGGTGAAAACTAAAATTACGTGAGAGTATAATGAGAACGAATATATTTGTGAAAGCTTCGAATAATTTAATAAATTGCAACTATAAACGCAGGATAGTTTCTTGAGAAAATTTCAGTTATGTTTGGCATTTGCAAATGGAAATTATTTCCGAAGAAAATAACGAAAGTTTAACAGTCAACATCTTGATGTCCGTTAGGATTTTAACTTCTTCAATTAATATAGAAATACGTGACAATTATTATATTGAATACCTCGATAATACTTCTAAATACCAGCAGAATTGTTAACCAGAAAGCGCTTCTAATATTTTCTTCAGGCTAAAAAGTTTTAAAATATCGAGAAAGAAAATTATGCTTGATTATGCAATGATTTAAAACCATACAGTTCCTTTCTCGTTATTATATTTTTATAAGTAAATATATATTAAAAATATAAAAGTGTTATAAAATTGAACCGTAAAAACAAAATTTATGATAAGAAGGTTGTAAAAACATCAACAATTACAAACGCCAAATTCGAAAGTTTTCTTTTATGCGTAGTAAATGGTAACATGTGCCAGATTTCATACGTGTCAAAAAGGAATAACTGTAATAACAATGATTGCTCCTGGTTACATGTGGGACTCATAAATTTTAAGTAACAACAACAGTAATAACGTCATTACATTGTAATAAACAATATCAATACAGAACGACAAGAACAAATATGCCTTAATGAAGAGAGGCAGTGTCTTAATTCCTGCGCCTCCATGAGACCATTAATTTCTATGAATTGGCAAATATATTATGAAGAATTTTTTCTAGACCCTTTCAAAGCATTCCATTCACGCATTCATTCGCCCATTTAGTCATACGTACACAAAATCGATTGAGTGTAAATACAAGCGATTTTATTTACGTTATTGAATCTTATTGTCGCCATTGTTTGAAAACGCAAACCTCTCGAGTGCGTGCAAATAAGGCTGAAATTTTGTGGAATTCTGCTGCTACTTCTGTTTATGATGATCTCTTTATTTCGGTTAAGTAACTGAAACGTTTATAATTATTTATCCCGTGGGCAATGCTTGTAACATCGGGGATATGGTGAAGGACATTATCGGAAGGCATATGCGGAACGTTAAATGAATTTTATGTAGGCCGTTATTATACAGTCGTGTACATAGACACTTGCGCACACAAACCGTAGTTTGTGGTTGTCGTATACTTGTTTTGGAAGAATATATTTGATGACGGTCTACCTAGGGGTCTTCGGATTCCATGTGATTACATATCTTGGTTCGGAATTCGTTGCGGTCGTAAATCGTTTTGAATACTATCACACCTCATTTATTAGCATATAAACAAGCACATGTAAATTCGCCTAAAGACATTCATAAATAAAAATGTTAACCATAAAAAATCATATCAGTGCGTAAAACGAGCTACGTGATTTTTTATTAGTTCATAATTATGATTTTGCATGCCTTTTGAAAGACATTTAAACAATTTCACACTTGACATATTTTAGGTAATAAGTTTTTCAAAAATCTCTCTTGCACTTCATTATTATATGCTTAACACTAAAAACTTTAAATTACTTAAAATGTATTTAGAATAAAATTGAAATTCTTATTCTTTATAAGAATAAAAACGCTCACAGCTTTAGGTCCGGGAAAGGAGGAAAGTAATAGATGGAGATACAGAGAACAAAGAGAAATAAAAGTATTTCAATTTGGAAAATATGATATCCGTTTGGGACAGATAATAATAACGTGTTTCAAGGCTGAAGACCTTTGCTTCACGTATGAAATCTTCCGAAACCGTCTTTGTGTAAGTATGGTGTCGTCGCACCATCAACAGTGGTTTCCATTTGATAAAAACAAAACTTTTAAAAAATTACATATATTTTTTTGACAACGTGAATAAGTAAACCGACGAACAAGTGAACCTTTTTATTTTGAATTGATTGCATTGATCTGGTTTTAATCTTAAAATTTTATAATTTCATAAAGTACCTGCCACACTCAATTATTAATCGTCTGAACTTTTTGATGTAATTGTTCAGTATACATAATTTCTAAAGGGAAAACTTGTATCATTTCTTCATTCTGTTACTGACGCATATACAATATCCTTTGACTAATTTTTGTTTCGTGCAAAAGCTTCAAATCAAATTCAATCCATCATGTCGTGCCGATGAGGGAATCACTGACATTGGTTGTTTATTGGAATATTTTTGATGGTATGGATATATGTTTGGCAATGTGTGTGGGGGACGTGGGCTGGGTGTTTGTGTGTGTATGTTGTGAAAATATCAGGCTCATACAGACAATATTTCAAAATAAAACAAAAACTAATTGCATAAAAAAATTATTTAAAAAAGAACACAAATTAAAAAAATGAATGACAAAAAATAAACCATAATAGGATTGAGAGGGAAAAAAGCAGTAAAGGGTTGTTCAAATAAAAAACCGAGACAGAAAACATCTTCTGCCAAAATGCAAGAACAAAAAACAAGAAAATCTACAGCGAATAAAAATTGAAATAAATGCGAAAAAGGGAAGGTCAAAAGAGGAGGAAGCGAACACGAGCTAAAACGCAAGCACTTCCCTCCAAATGCCTACCAAATGCTTGCGTAAAGAGGCAGTTATATCGTGTGACATAACATTGTCAACATACACAACCACACGCGCGTCCATACATATACACATATACAAGACTTTACGTAGACCAACAAACTGGACAGACTTTCTATGGGTAGAAAATGAAAAACGAGCTCTCATAAACTGGAATTCTATACAAACGGAAAACCAATTTTATGCTCGCAGAGGCATAAAAGCTTTTGCTTGTGTCTTTTTTCATGTGATTGCATACGACAAGCTGAACTGAGCTCAGCTGAATTCATTTGAGTTGAGTGGAGTCAAATTCGTCTCAGTTGAAGGCCAAGATTCGTGTTAAAGAAGTGTCGGGCAATACTTCTCCTCAGTCTTCAAATTGCTTCTACCGAAGGCCTCCTGACTTATCGATTTTCTTTTCAAACTTCCTTTACAACTCCAACTACTTGCCCTTCCTCTGCGCTTTCTCCTTCGATATCAATCGACACCAACTGTTCCTCACCAACTCGCTTGATTTAAAATAGTTTATAAATAAAATGGAAAATAAAATTGAAAAGTACAAACAATAAAGGCCTATTTGCAAGAATTTTGATTTCAAACACCAAGATTTTCGATTTGATCATACAGTGGTGAGGGCACACACCGGAAGAGATAAAACAGGCGTTTTCTGTAGTTCATATCTTTAAGGAGCATCCGACGAATTGTACTAATCGGATTTGAATTAACTTGTATGGAGTATTTTAATTAGTGAATCGGACTCATTTCAACATCGTCAAATTGTATAGATTTCCTTTAAATTAAATCGGTTTTTGGGTACTTATATTATCCGGAAGGTATGAGATATGTAGGAGCCACGGAAACTGCATACATTTCAATATTTACAAATAAAAAAGGAATTACTGTAAAAAAGCAAAGCAAAAGAAGTGGAATCCTAAATATTAAGGAGTGGCGATAATGGGTTCGATTAAACGAATATCCTTCTATGTATGCTCGAACATGATCGAACGGAATAATTCCGTTACTTCATTCGACGGAAATGGAAACTGGCGAATTTTCAAGTGCAGAGACTTTGAACCTCTCTATGTCGTTGTTCATTTAGGCGTGGAGCCACGCAGATACTACACACATGCCACTACATACAATATGATGGCGATATGGGGGTCCACGCATACCCCAATATCGCCATCCATAGATTGATGCAAATAGAATAACATAAAATGGAAATTGCTTTATTTGCTACAATTGTTTGACAATCGTACATAAAGAGGCGCTTTTTGCGTCTTTCTGTTGCTGTCGCTGCTGAATCCTTTGCTGTTGTTGTTTTTGCACTGCGTCCGCAAAACTGTTAAACTGTTGCTCCCAAGTTTGCGTTTATTTGTCCTTATCTGAACGTTTTTTCTTCTTGTTAGTTTTTGTGGCTGTTTTTACCTCTCTCATCGCTCTTTTTTGTATCTTCTTCTTACACATTTTGGGCCGAGTTTCTCTTTTTCAATGAGCGGTAAACAGACAATGCAATGTCACTTCCGGACAATGCAAGAGTTGCTCATGTGCTTTATGCTGGTTTTTTACCAAGGGGCCCGGAACACGAACAGCAAGTACCAAATGGTTTGGAAGTACCAAACTCCCAACCGACACCCAACTCATTCGATGTGAAATTAAGAAATTTAATTTGCTTTTAAAATTTTATGGTAAATGCGGAAAATGTTCAGAATGAAACAAATTAGAAATTAATTTTTCAATATTTGAGCGAAATTAAAAATGACAGGCGCCAAATGGTGTTTATTTCTTCTGTCGTTTTCGTTGCTGTCGTTATTAATGCATAATACAATTCTTTGTGACATATAGACAACTTAATAGCGCGGTGTTTTGAATGCGGTTTTGAAAAATAATAAAAATGGTTAGAATTTTTTTGGTACCGCGGTAAACATTTGTATATATATATAATAGACGAAAGACGAATATTTATCAACAGCAGGCTGCCCCTTTTTTAAAAGAATCAAGAAAAGCATATTAGTATTAAACCAATCGAAACTTTCTAACTACTCAACTGTTACCAACCTCACGTTCAGACAACAGACAGACAACGGCGGGAAGGTAAAAAGTAAAAGCAAAATCAATTTAACGATTCGTGATAAAGTTATGAAATTCTTTTTCGAAGTCTTCCTTTTAACCACATTTTGAAGTCTTTAGCTTACCTAATATTCCCCCGGTTCCCGGACAGACGTCAATCTTCTTTTCCTAGCTCCCCTTTTTCAGACCTTTATTATTTTTAATTACCATATCGTATTATGTTCGACCATTCTTAATGAAAATATCTTGCAACCATCTCATTGGACTAGAACGAAAGTTATTAAAGAAATTAAAAGTAAAAAGGCAGACAAACAACAATATTTTTTTGAAAATTAAAAGAGAATAATGAAGCCAATTTTTAGTAATTGATCCTTTCGTCTGAAACCCTTTGTTTTGAACTTCCAATGTTGGAACTTATTCCGTCTAGGAGTCATATATTCATCCTCCCCTCCTTCCTCCTGTTCCATACACTGTCTTTTATTTATTCATCTTAGCTTATCCTTCCATTGTAAACTTATCCAGATATCGTCATTGTCGAATGACTTGACTTCTTAAGTAAAAGAAGAACAAGAAGAAGAAATAATAATCGCGGTAGCGGTAATAGAGCATACTTCGAGTGCCTGCTAAAAAAATCGTATCATATTCATTATCCTTTTTACTAGCCTTGTTCAGTTGCCAAATAAATTTTCCGTTTTCGGAGTTTCGGTTTTTTGTGATGTTTTTTGTTGTTGTAAGCTCATTTACTGATACGTTTTTTATGTGTGAACATTTTGCTCACTCCCGAAATTGAACGCTAATCACAATTTAAAGGTGCTTTTGCGATCGCAAATACTTTTTATGTTTTTCAATGCCAAACAATTGCATTCGATTGTAACGATTGGTCCACTCCACCTATTTTTATTTTCCACTGAAGTGGGTGCCAGCTTTCATATAATCGAACTCCGTTCTCCTAAACTTCATTGTACCCTCATTATCCTTCTTCTCGTTTAAACGATGAGCCCGTATTGCATGTAGCTAATGACTTCATTCACTTTTGACTTTATTACGTGGCAACGCGAGTCGGTGAACTCCCCCCTGTCATTAATTAAGCTTCAATCGAACTCAGTTTTATTCGAAATTCAATCAAAGAAATATTAATCCATAGTACGAACCAATGCATGCCTCGGCCGACCGACCGACAGGCACTTTTGCCAGAACGTAGTTTCTTAATGGGCACTGGGTGGGAACTGCAATTTTTCCTGATCCTCCCAGGGAGCTTTGCAATAATTAGATAACATTGCAGCTCCTTCATCGAGAGCACAAATATATACAAATTTTTTGTTGAAACACACACACATATATATATATATATATATATATATATATATATATATATATATATATATATATATATATATATATATATATATATATATATATATATATATATATATATATATATATATATATATATATATATATATATATATATATATATATATATATATATATATATATATATATATATATATATATATATATATATATATATATATATATATATATATATATATATATATATATATATATATATATATATATATATATATATATATATATATATATATATATATATATATATATATATATATATATATATATATATATATATATATATATATATATATATATATATATATATATATATATATATATATATATATATATATATATATATATATATATATATATATATATATATATATATATATATATATATATATATATATATATATATATATATATATATATATATATATATATATATATATATATATATATATATATATATATATATATATATATATATATATATATATATATATATATATATATATATATATATATATATATATATATATATATATATATATATATATATATATATATATATATATATATATATATATATATATATTGCCAAATAAATTTTCCGTTTTCGGAGTTTCGGTTTTTTGTGATGTTTTTTGTTGTTGTAAGCTCATTTACTGATACGTTTTTTATGTGTGAACATTTTGCTCACTCCCGAAATTGAACGCTAATCACAATTTAAAGGTGCTTTTGCGATCGCAAATACTTTTTATGTTTTTCAATGCCAAACAATTGCATTCGATTGTAACGATTGGTCCACTCCACCTATTTTTATTTTCCACTGAAGTGGGTGCCAGCTTTCATATAATCGAACTCCGTTCTCCTAAACTTCATTGTACCCTCATTATCCTTCTTCTCGTTTAAACGATGAGCCCGTATTGCATGTAGCTAATGACTTCATTCACTTTTGACTTTATTACGTGGCAACGCGAGTCGGTGAACTCCCCCCTGTCATTAATTAAGCTTCAATCGAACTCAGTTTTATTCGAAATTCAATCAAAGAAATATTAATCCATAGTACGAACCAATGCATGCCTCGGCCGACCGACCGACAGGCACTTTTGCCAGAACGTAGTTTTTTAATGGGCACTGGGTGGGAACTGCAATTTTTCCTGATCCTCCCAGGGAGCTTTGCAATAATTAGATAACATTGCAGCTCCTTCATCGAGAGCACAAATATATACAAATTTTTTGTTGAAACACACATATATATATATATATATATATATATATATATATATATATATATATATATATATATATATATATATATATATATATATATATATATATATATATATATATATATATATATATATATATATATATATATATATATATATATATATATATATATATATATATATATATATATATATATATATATATATATATATATATATATATATATATATATATATATATATATATATATATATATATATATATATATATATATATATATATATATATATATATATATATATATATATATATATATATATATATATATATATATATATATATATATATATATATATATATATATATATATATATATATATATATATATATATATATATATATATATATATATATATATATATATATATATATATATATATATATATATATATATATATATATATATATATATATATATATATATATATATATATATATATATATATATATATATATATATATATATATATATATATATATATATATATATATATATATATATATATATATATATATATATATATATATATATATATATATATATATATATATATATATATATATATATATATATATATATATATATATATATATATATATATATATATATATATATATATATATATATATATATATATATATATATATATATATATATATATATATATATATATATATATATATATATATATATATATATATATATATATATATATATATATATATATATATATATATATATATATATATATATATATATATATATATATATATATATATATATATATATATATATATATATATATATATATATATATATATATATATATATATATATATATATATATATATATATATATATATATATATATATATATATATATATATATATAGAAACATAAATATATAGAATTTTTTTTGCTATTTTAGTTTAATTGTTTAAACAACGACTATGATGATTAAAGAACTTATGGAAACATATTAATCGTTCTTGTGAAGTTATTTCTACACTTTTTTAGAAGTCCATTGACTTCGCATTTTTAGCCCATTATTCCATTTTGAACATTTTCGTTTTTTATGAATTTTCATAAAGACAGTTCTGTCATATTACTCGCTTCCTTCTTTTCTTCTTTCTCTATCTCTCTCCCTCCTGTGCACAAAAATATAAAACAATTTTATATCATCATGTCAACTTTCAGCGGATGCCTGTTAAGAACCTCATACATAAATTATTACTTGGCTTTGGATGATAGCTTAACAAGCTCAGGAAGCTCGTAAAAAACCAATAATGTACAAGAAGATCCGGAAAATCGTAATTCAGGAGAAGATAGACCAGAGGCCATAGAACATGTTGAGTGTTCCTTATGGAACAGTTAAGAACTAGAATCTCGGTGCGCTGATGCTATAAATCAGAAATGTATTGTTTTTTAATTGCTCTTTTTCTTTTGCTCTCTTATGCTTTCTTACTATTTTATTAATAAGATTGTAAATGCAGTAGCCTTTCATTTTATTTTATAAATGTTCTATATAAACTCAATATCCGGTGCAAAACTTTAAAGGGTTTAAACGAACTTTCGCTGCATTTTCTTGGAGCTGAAAGTTGGCTTTTTATGCTATTAA
This sequence comes from Physocephala rufipes, assembly GCA_963966595.1. Lineage (NCBI taxonomy): Eukaryota > Metazoa > Arthropoda > Insecta > Diptera > Conopidae > Physocephala > Physocephala rufipes. The sequence continues at coordinate 1,194,260 of OZ016503.1, read as the reverse complement.
AAAGACTAAGAAAAATATTATAAAAAAAAATAAATCAAAGGAAATCCGACGGATGCCAAGTACAGCGAAATTGCTGCGGAAAGTGTGAGGGAAGCAAGAATTTCAAAAAATAAAATGAACTTAATAAATTTTAAATACTAAAGTTTTAGAAACATTACTTCAAAATAGAACTAAAACTTGAGATTAATGTGTTTAAGAAATTATTGAATATATGTACAATAGAATTAGGATTACTTTACCTCCCGTATAGAATTAGTTTTATTACTGAAACCATTTGCGAGTCGAAAAATAATTGCCTACGTCAGAGGAAACGGCTTATCATAATCATTCGCGAAATCAAGAGTTAAGTCGATGGTCAAATTATGCATGCAAATGCATGACTTAGTAGATCTTAATTAATCATTAAAAGGGGAATGAAATTTTAAAGGGGGCGTATACCGCCCAATTAATTGCCAAACTATAAATTCATATTACGGAATTATATATATTTTTCACATTTTCAGAAATTTTAATATTTCTTTTTTATTATACGTCTCCGTTATATTCGTTCATTGTGCAAACCCCTAATTGTTTCTAATTATTATTTTCTAATTATTATTTGCGTTGTACTGATTAGACACAATTATTACTTTCTTGCTGGAGCTTCCGATTTCCGCTGCACCGCAGCGGAAATATATAACCGCAAATTCATCAAATATGAATTCAGGCGACAAACGTAATTTAATCAACTGACGGGCAACGACTGTGCAATACATGTGTAGAATTATGAATGTATGTGGGTGAATGCACCTGTTTGTGTTTATTACGTATGCACTTGTTCACCCGTTGCCACAACAACGCAATTTTGCTTATCATAACCAATTCATGCATAGTTTTTTTCCTTCTCTGCACACACACCCACACAAATGTTGCAATCAATATAGAGTGTATTCAAAACAAAATTAATTTTGTTTGGTTCAGTCGGCTTTTAAAATAATTAAGTTTTAATATTATTTCTGAAAATTATACATGCATGAATAACAACTATTGCCGTGAGATGCAGTAACAGTAAACAACAGCATCGCCTAGTGGCATTATAGCAAACACAATAGCTGCAACAACAATTAGGGATGATGTTGAATTATACAAAATTTAAATAAATTCCGCTTGAATAATTCTTTATTGATAATCGTTCGATAGAAATCTCTAAATTCGCAGAATTTTATTGAAATTCATTTAATTGGTTGATAAAAAATATGAGCAAAATGTTAGATGTAAACAACATGATCATGATCATTATGAACCTATAGTTAGTATTAATAGCTGATTGTGGTCATAATATAAGTCTTTGTCATAATATAAGTCAGACAATTTTCGTAAATAAAGTCTGTTGTAGATTAACTACAAAAAACGAAAACGACTTTGGTTTTCAACGACAAGTAACAACACCAAAAACAGCAACGATAATGTCGTCAATGAGTTATATTGATTTGGTCTGAGCGAAAAGTTTAACTGATATAGATGAAGATGACCAAATGGAGAAGAGGAAAAAAGAGAACATCGATCAATTTTCCTATTTATTCTGATTGGCAAACACTTCGCAAATTGTTTGAAGCTGGTAGCAAATATGAGACATCCTTACCAGCCTGATGGTGATGATGAAAACGTTTTTATTCGTATTCGAACGTAAATGAAAATGAATTGCTCTCTATGCGGTGATTTATTGCAATAATGATATTTTGCTATTGTTGTTGTTTTCACTTTCCTCTATTCTCTTTATTCTTAATACTCTAACCAAAAGCGCCGTTAACTTTGGTTTAGATCCAATTGATTTTCGGATGCAGCGCTTGTAAAATATTTTACGACGACTCTGTCACGATATTCTTCAGTTTCTTTGATCCCATGATGATGATGTAATTTTATTTAACTTCTAAATCTTCTCCCCAGCTTTACCTTCTTCATTTTCAAAGCAATTATTTCCGCTTTCACCGCGCCTTCTTCACCGCTTCCCTGTTTTCTATGTTTTCCGGTTTACTTTATTACAAATTCAAGAGTCATCGTCCAATTGATCATCACATACCCTTTCGTTTAACCGGTTGGTTCATTTGCCTCTAAAAATCAATGCTGTTTTTGCAGGATAAAGCTTAGCTTGAAGTTACATGTGTTTATCTATCTTTTATAGTCATCATATTTTTCTTCTTCTATGCCTTCTTGACGTGCTCCGCTCACTCCGTGTTAATACTCGTGTTTCCTTGAAAAAACTATACAAAAAGAAAATTCTGAAGCTTCAATCTATTTTGTTCACATCGAATCTAAGTATTGGTTAGTGCGTTGTTAAAGACACAAATAAGCGCGTACGCACACACACACCTACAAACACTTCATACAAGTGTTTTCCTTTTCATACTAAAATTTATTACAATCTACGGAAGGCAGAAAGTTCAATTTCAGTTTTTAATTTAGATTCGCTTAAAATAAATGAGCCGATGAAGAAGATAAAAAGAGGTCGAGGAACAAGAAGAAGAATGAGACTAGGAGTGAGAGTATTAATTGCTTAGCTGGTTTATTTTGTTTACTTAGAAATATGAAAGGTAGAATGAAGTATAGTTTATTAAATTCGGTTACACAAATGATTTCTCAACAAAACTAAATAAATTTTGTCAAAAGCAAAACCTCTTATGAAGGGACACAGGAACAACCAACAAACAAAGTAACTTAGACACAATAATTCTAGATTGACGACTGGTAATGCACAGGGTGTTGCTTATGAAGCAGGCGATGAGCAGAAAATCAAAACGTATCAAATTATATAGAAGAAAAAATTCTTTTAAAATTTTCTATAAACTCATATAGAAATCATAAACGATATATCCCTAATTACCCGAGGATATCGCATTGTAAGACTTTCTCAACGTAAATATGGCTATAATACGGCAGTAGTAAAGAGTATTTATCGTTTCTTATTTTTGTAAAAGATTTCGAAACAATTTTTGGAAATAGTTTGGATCATTTTATGAATTACGCTCTATTGAAGGGGGTAGATGCTGTAGCAAGGGCGGCTTGTTCTATCTTTGTGGGCATCTGTATTTGCGTCCGTGAAAATGTAAAAGTGAAGATGTGAAAAAATTTATTTGAGGAAGTTATAACTATAATAGTTCTCTCAGTCTCTAGCATCCTTCATCTTCTTAGCCTCTTTTACTTTCGCTTACCATCATTTGAGGCTTTGCAAAGACGTGCGTATAGTTAAAAAGTGTCTTTGATTGTCATTCATCTCACCATCATTACTGTTAGAACATAGAATTTTCTTACTATTTCTCTGTTTCTCTCCGTACCTCTTTCTCTCCCTTTCCCTCTCGCTCACTCTATTTTCCTATTCATTTTTATCACTACCAGAAATGGCAATTTATTATTTTTGAATTTTATTTAATTCAACTTTATTTCGCTTGTGTCAATTACGATTTTGTAAATCCCTGATTAATAACATTTTATTGAAACATATTGAAAATTTCTGGAAACTTTACTAAAAACGTGACTTTTATTAATACACTTTTCCCGCAAATGTGAACAAAAGTCCATTTATACACTTACTTTCCTCCAGCAATTCCGCCTCTAATATACTAGTGTCCTTTAATTTAAAGTTTGTAAAAAGTAATTATTTGCTGGACTCGAAAATGAAGTAGACAATAAAACCGTTAGCAATAAATAAAAACAATGATAAAGGCAAAAAATTAAACAAACAGACAAGACTACAAACAAACAAAAAACAAAGAGAGCGACGTTGAAGAATTTTTCGGTCAATATTTTTCAATAAGTCCAGAAAATAGTTATAGAAAGTACTTTCATTCGAATGGCTGCTTTCTGGTTGAAACTAAGTGCCCACCATGCCAGTTTCATTTTACACCAAATTTCCGAACAAGTTTCTATAAATTGTTTTAGAACTTTCATCATGTCACCAATTTGGTTAAACAGAACATCCCCAGAAGGGACATATGACGTTGAATTTCTTCATAGAAAGATTTCGGTTTATATCAAATTCATTCGACAAATCCTGAATGAACCCCACCCTCCCGTTTCACCTAACGATCTGGCATAAAATAAGTAATATAAGAGTTTCTGGGAATAACCTTACAACCGAGCGATTGTGATTCGTCACGGATTTAATCGTACTGCCTGCTTAATTTCAACACCGACCCTTCAGGTCACTCCACTACTGCATTCTTCCGTAGAATCTAGCCTGGCTTATCTCATTTCGTTTGGACCGCAAAGAAACTACGTTTAACATTTTGTCATTTATAGTTTTCAAATTATTCACTGACAATCGTATTATCATGCTTTGCATAATACTTTTTCCTTCTCGTTGTTCTCAGTTATGGCTTTGTCATTTGGTTTTGTTGTTATTACTTTCGTTGCTGTTGATGATTTGCATTGTTGACAGATTCCGTTCAGACTTAATTCGTTCCCTTTCTCTCTCATTTTCACCGGAATTTATCAACTACTACTACTATTGTTACCATCAGCTTTAATGCTATTGTTTCTCCTGCGCCAGAATTTATTTAGATTTTCAATCCTGATGTTGCTTCTTACCATGATGTTCGTACTACTGTTGTAGAGTTGTCGCCTTTGCAGCCACTTTTTGTTATGTTGCCACTTTTTTATTTTTCTCTTGCAATAAGCTTTTATTGAGCTGGATTTAATGTTTAAAAACTCTAAAACTTTTGCAAACAATATAATCGGAAACGATGTCGCTGAAACACGTACACATGCGCGCATACACACGCTCAAGTACACACACACATAAATACGCATACATAGAGATGCACACACCATTCCACAACCAGCGTGTATTCTACCGCACGAGAGACAAAAAAAAGCAGCGTGTTGTACCGCACGAGTACAACAAAAACAAAACAGTAAAATCGGCACCAATTTTTGGACCAATTGCATCCCTAAATGCAATGTAGGGATCCGTAAAAGCAGTAGAGAGTGTCATCACTATCAGTTTCACTATCATTTGTGGTTTGGTAGCTTTGAGGACTACCGCCGGCTAAACAGACACGGGCACATCATTTTCTAATTTTCTTCTCTGCTTTATTTTTATGAAGAAATTAAGGCTCGTCTATTGCTTGAAAATTTAAGCCCATTTCCTTTCATACCCTTTATTCCAGTACCTCTCATTAAAAATTTCTCGCATCTATGAGAGTTTTGTTTGACTCTATTTTGCTTTAATACCGTTACAATTCGAAGTTTTAGTTGAGTCAAAGGGGAAAAAGAAAATCATCAAAAATAAAAGCATCTACAGCAACTTCGGTGAGGTTTCAAGTAAAATTTCACTTCAAATAGAAAAATTTTGAAGACAATATTTATAAAGCTTCGTACTAATAAGCAATTATTCGTTCTGGCTTTTACTTTTCCACTTTATTTAACTTTTCTGTGTTTTGTTAGAATATTAAACAGATTTTTGTTGGGGATAACTTAATAAAATTCACTTTTTCCCAAGAAGAAAAATTTCGAGAAAGAGAAAACAAGATCGGAAATTCGTGTCTTCTCGGTAAATATTCTTTTGACCGTCGGAGCATAAAATAAAAATGAATAAAAAGGCTCTTTGGATCTCAAATGATTTTGCTGAAGAACAAAAAGAAAGAAGATCGAAATTGTCAGAATATGATCTGAAGAATTCGCAAAAATAAACCACCAAAATAAACATCCACCACCACCAGATAACTGGAACCACTTAACTTATGCCCACAGTGTTTTACAGGCGTGTATGTCAATACCACTGTAAATCGTATACATTCCACCAACTAAGATGCGGGTTTTGTTAAGTTTCGCACGAAAGCCACTTAACATGAACTCATATGGATTTATTGCCACCAACGTTAGTAGATGTCACAGTATTAGATGTTCGACTTATATATTACGACAACACTAGTCCGTAGTACTGCACCAACTCTTTCGCACACGCTCCTATCTACGCCACATATCTTTAAGTCAGTTATTTCAATGTGGCACCACTGAACACAATAGGACACCTCACTTCCTGATCACGTTCATATTAATATCCATTTCCCTATTCCCGAGACGTTTCTGGTATATCCTAGAGCACGAGTACCAAATGATTTTTTACATTCTCTGGCAACCGATTATAATCTTCTATAAAATAGGTTGATTATACGCCACGTGGCAAGAATACATATTCGTTCAATTATTTATTGAAAGATTCCAAGGAAAGGATATATATCGTATTCTTTCTTTTCATCAAAATTTCTTTAATGCCTTTTGATTTTTATTCGTGGTTTCTTTAAGCTTTTCTAGTTTGCATTTCCAAAGATTTCCTTTCGATGATTGATTCTCGAAAGAAAAATTGCTCCATCATATCTTTTTTCGGAATTGGAACAAATTTTATTCTATCATGTTTTACTCTGACTTCTTTTAGGGCTTTTTTTACATAAAATGTTTGGATAAAATCTATATCTGGCACGTATTTTTAAGTCGCTTCGTTAGTTTTGTTTTCATAAGAAGCTTAAAGAATGAATGAATGAATAAAAGAATAAAATAGAGAGGGGAGGGGCCATGTGTCTAAGGTGAAAATTTTTGATGAATAGAATTAAGGGATACAACAAAATACCGTCTCAGTCTTCCACCTCCTTATCTTTTACTATTATCTATTGTTATATACATACACATAAATACACTCTTGACGTCAACCGCATCATTAACACCGTACTGGGAATTTTGCCAATTAAATTGAATAATTTAATTCTTTGAAGTAAAAAACATTCCAACACACATATCCTGTTTACAAGCGGATTGAGTGTGTGCATGTGTGTGTGTGTATGCGTGTGTACGTTTGTGTGCTTGTAGGACATATCCGGTGGTGTGGTATGGCATCGAATTGAATTTCTGCATTTGATTGCATTCGTGTTGTTGTACACAACTTGCTGATGCCATTGAGGCCTGCCATTGTTATTGTTGTTAGTATTGATGTTGTTTGTCCCCTTACGGAATCTGCAATCTCAAAGCCACGATTCCTTCTGACTAAAGAAACCGCAAATCTGCTTGAGTGCATTTGCCAATTTTCAGCACACAAATGACTTGATTTGACTTAACGTTGACAGAGCAAAAATGTACTCCTTCGATAATTATTATTGCAACTAGTTTAATTATTTCTTATACGTATGATTTTATTTGGAAATAAATCAATTTTAAAAACCTATTCCTTGTTCTCTAAAAATGGTTATCGAAAATTGATCCAATTGTGAAATATACTAAACTTTTAAATTGTTTTGTACTCGGATTATGGAATTAATCAATCCTCCTCGTAAATTCCACAAATATTTTAAGTGAATTCATTGCCAATCTGTTGAATTTTATAAAAATTAGAAGAATTCAAACACAATACAGGCGACAAAAACAATAGACCTACGGGATTGCTATCATAGAAGCGGTAAAACAGTTTCAATTATAAGAAGTGAGACAATACAACAACAGCAACAATGCCACAAAGAGCAAAAAGGAAGAAGTATGATCTTCATATAGTCGTTGAAAGTATGACGCGAAATTATACACAAACCTTTTCTGGATAATATTTTATTATACTATTTAGAGGATTTGAAGCACGTATATTGACATCATCGTTTTTGTTCGTTTCGGGTTTTGGTCGTATTGCTGTTTTATGATATTTTGCCATTTATAGATATTTTTTACATCAGGATTTTAAGGATATGCCGTAACAACGATTTAATGAGGAGTTTGACAAACATTTGCTCAAAAATAATATTTTATTATTAATTATTTAATTTCAAATATTCTCAAAGCGAGAAAGTATGTTTGGTTCAATATTTATTCATACCAGTGAAATAGTTTCAAATAGTACGTTCTCGATTCCTAGTACGTTCTACATGTATACTTTTATGGAATGATTTTCTATTTAAACATAATTATGGAAATAACATACAACAAATGACACTTTATTTCGGAGAGAGTTATTGGAATTCCTACCGTTCTTGTTGTAATTGCTGTTACTCTTGTTGTCGTTCAATAAACATAACTAAAAGAGAAACCTATTAGAATGCGCAAATTATATTAGTAAAGCTAAATTAAAGGCAACGAAACCATTGACGACGACGGCAACAGTAATGACAAGGATGGCGGGGATATTGTAGCGCTCTGATGAAAATGATGACCATGGAGATGGTGTTTTACTATCAAAATGATGGTCACAACGAGGACAAGGATATATTTTAAATCGATTGAAGAGGAAAATCGAGAGGGTGATGTAAGAGATGGTCGTAGATGAGGGAGGAAACCGGGAAGAGGCAGAAAAAAGGTATTCAGGCGAAACAAGATTTCGACATCCGAATGAACGAAGTATTCAATAACGTTTAATTAAACTAAAATGTGTAAAGGAGAGAGAAGGTTTCAGAGAGAGGGAGAGAGGGATGGAGGGGAAAATGTGATAATAAAGAAGGCGTTGTACAGAGGAAGGTTGCTGTTATATGAAATTTAATTGTCCTCCTTATTTCCTTTTATATAACAGGATAGTATTCAAGGTTTGCCAGAGTAAAAGGGGCTGAAATTTATGTAAATGTGCTTCATAATGCAAAAAAGAAAGTAGGAGAAGGTGTCAAATTCCTGCGTTAAAAGAATTGAATTGATTACATGATTAGAAATATTATATATACCAATATAGTTGGTTTAATATATGATATACATAGCTTTCTCTTTCCATTTTATCATATATTATTTTTTATATTTAAGAAATTTTAAGAAATGATTTTTCCCAAATTCTTGTGAATAGAACTAGATTCTCAGAATTTATATCATTGAAGTGTTAAATTTTTAGGCAAAAGTATTTTTGGAGTTATGGAATAATTTGTCTAACAGGCAAAGCCTAAAACGCAAGTAAAAAAAGTAAAATAAGTTGCACACGTCTATATCAAAAATGTTCAGCTTTTATGTTGTTTGAAATAATTTTGTTTGGTATGCGTAGGCTCAAACAGCTCGAAACTCGCTAGGATAATTTGATTGCCGGAGGTTCCAGGTACTAACAATTATCTTTAAAAATTAAAAAATTTTTATTTTGTATGCGAAACTATATTTCTTCATAATTTTAGTTTTCGCTTTGCCTTAAGTTATTTCAATTATGTTTAGTTGCCACGCATTCTGTGCTAGGAATTTAACGATTTCTTCATTAAATTCTTGCATAAAACTTAACCTCTTGCACTACGCTGGAATATTGAGCAAGACGTGCCTGGCTTATGCAATACAGAGCGCCAAAAAGACCCCCAGCAGCGTATTCTGGAACAACACCTCTGTTGGATTCTTAATTACAATTACCTCATCCCCTCCACCACTTTTGCAGCCGTGGTCAACATTTTGCTCAGGGCACTTGAAATAGTTAGAACTTCTTAGAACTTTTGGTAGACTGTCGATTAACATATTCCACTTCCATGTTTACTCATTCAATATATACTTTCGCAGTGATTTGTCCTCTTCTATTTAGGAAAATAATGATAATAAAAACAAAGCCACCACTGAACAGCGAGAACAATTTTAACACCTTACGCAGTCTGCTAACTTTCGCAGTAGTTTTCTCGTCTGAGCTGATTAATAATACCCGCCCCCTTTTCAATCTAATTTAATTTCTTCAGAACAAACTCAAGTTTACAAATTAACTTTTTACATATTTCCTACGAATGCTCATTTCATTGAAGTTCCAACATAATGTAATAAGTTACAAAGTTTTCTGTGCGCCAAATTTTCTCTAGGAGTATTTTATTTTTGTTAACAATTTTGTCCCAATTAAGATAATCCTTGAGAAGTAAAAACAAAATTGAAGCAGGCTGTTCAGACTTTCTTTATTAATTTACTTATAATTTATATTGTTGTTTGTGTTGTTTGCTTACCCAAACTATTCATGTCGCTCAATCAATATACATGTCACTCCTTGGACAGTCGTACGGGAGTGTTATATATTAGTAAAAAACCCTCAAGCAGCTGAAACGTAAATAATATTGGATGGTTATACTATACGGAATAGTTCAAGGCATATCGACAGGATATGGTGTGATAAAATACAGAATGTTACAGAATGAAAGAAGTTAATACTGATTAACTTCTTTCAATATTGAAAGAATTTATGAAGGAAAGTATGACTATGAAAACTTTTCCCATATGGAAAAGACGTCCCGGAGACAAAGAGAGTAAGGGAATAATTTCATTAAATTTCATTTCATTAATATTTCTTCACGTCTGCAACACTTGAAACCATAATAATAACAAAATCCGAAGACAGTAATTTAAAACAATGGACGATTTAACAAATAATAAATCGCCGTTTCATTTTGAAATTGGAAAGCATAACAAAAAACTACATAGCGTAAACTTAATTTCAGTTCTCTATTTCTTAATTTTTTTTTCATTCTCATGACCTCTTCGACTTTTCTGTCAACTGTCAGATTTGAAGCCTCACATACGTATAGGCAAGACTGCAAAAAAATTGTAATCTAAATAAGCGAATAAATAAAATAAAATACACCAAAATTAGTGGAAGAATTTAAACAAAATAATAATTTTTAATATTTTACTTTAAAGACATTTTTTTATTATGGCGACTCCGTTCGTAGGTTTGTCGCGTTTTGTCCTCGGTCGGATCGGTGTTGCGAGCAACCCGCTATTCGGTGGAACAACGCAGCGACATAAGTCGATGATAGACCCATTGGATCTTGCTACTGGTGTCGAGAAACGTGAACGTCTGGCAAATAAAGCTGGTATTACAGACCCTTTCGGAGTAAAATGCGGAGCCCTTCAGCGTGGTCCGGGCACTAAAGAAGCACCAAATCTAATACCATCGGCATTCGATGCTCGTTTGGTCGGATGCGTGTGTCATCCGGAACAACGATTTGCTCAATGGATGTGGCTTATAAAGGATATGCCAAAACGTTGCGAATGCGGTTATTGGTTCAAACTTGTCGAGGTTCCGCCTTTCTAAAGAATTGGACAAGGGAATAGAGGTGGATGGAGAGCGGATGCTGCTTGAATTGTGTGCCAAGGAGATAACTGAGTTGCGGAGAACTCAAAATATGAATTTTTATAACTTTTATTAAAAAATGAAATCAAATAAAAGAAAAAAGCTTTGCATACTTATTAGCTTTGGTGTAAATATCTTCATGGTTCAACTTTCAAGGTTCTTTAACCTAAAAGAAGTGGTAAGTGAGAGCAATTATGAAAGGTGCCTGCACCTAAAAAAACTAAATATCTCTCGGTGGTAATGATTATTGAATGAAAACACAGTTGCCTAATTTTTAAAAATAATCATAATTTGATGAAATTACAGAGATCGACGCAACCAAGTAGACGAGGACTAAAAGAAACTTCAATTTTCTTCATACGAATGAAGAAAAATTAGAAAAAATGGTGCGGAAAGACCGTGACATTTCTTAATTAATTCCACTGTAAATCCAATTTATTTCTCTTACCCCCTTTTCTCTTGCTCCAAATCGCTCTCACTCGTAGAGCCCTGTAGAATGAAGGGCATCCCATGACGAATTAGATGCATTAAAATTAAATAGAAATAACGGAAATTACTATAATAAATAATTTTAGGTCGCGGGAACTTACTTATGTTCTAATCAAAAAAAAAAAAAAAAAAAAAAAAAAACGAATGTGCAACGGATATGCACAAAAACAGATTACAAATGCAGTAATATGCGACAGTATCTACGTTGCTGAAAATATCTACTTGTTCGAAATGACTGCGAAAAGCAATTTTGCAAAGGTAAGCTCGAAAGTATGTACTCGTGTGTTGAAACATGTTCAGGTAATTTCGTAGGAAAATTGCGTACGTGAGTGTTCATGTATACGTATGTATGTATGTATATATGTGCATTTGCTAAGCTGAAAATGCTAAAGAGGCATTAATCTCGGGTCGTGATTTCCTCACTTGAATTTCCTCAATTTTTGTATAAAATTTTCGCCATTTATTATAATAAATTTGGTTTAAGTGTATTAAATTTACATTATTCTGTAATTTCTCGCTTGCACCCGACTAAGGAAAGGTTATCATACCTTGCTTTGATGACAACAACAACAACAAAGAAACTATTAAAAAATGTTGCACTAGCAGATCCGATATTCAGTAATCACAAATGTCGTTCTCAAACATTAGCACCGTCAAGAACCACTTGGTTCCTGGTTTAACATGGACATGGTTAACATGGTTACCGTTAGGTAAAAAGTAATGATATCAAAGCATATATAAAGCAAGAGCTTTGCAGATGTGCGAGCATTTATTCACAGCAAATCATAGATTGGTTGGTTACCTTCCCTGCATTTGAGTGACTAGAACAATTTTTTGATCAGACGGAAGCAAATACTTCCAGTAACTATGGTCTTAATGAGATCACAAGTGGATCTTAACAACCAGATATATTTTTAACCAGCCTCCATTCACCCTTATCGTTCTACTACTCTATCTCTTACGCATTCTTACAATATAGCCAGTCCAGAGTTTATGATTCTCGTTCGAGGAGTCGTTGGACCGAATTCAACCCAGTCGTTTCACCCCATTGAAGTCAACTCATAATATCAGTAGCGCCAACAATATATTGAGCATTGGGAAAATCTTTGTGGATAAGGGTGTTAGAACGATGTACGTACAATAATTCCAGCAAAAGGAGCAACAGCAACGAATATGATGATACTTTGATTAACGTTCGAGTTAAGATGATGATGATGTTGTGCTAAAGATAATTATTCGTGTGATGGGGAAAAGTACAATAAATGTGTGGCGTATAGAATGAAGTTGATTGATTTTAAGCAATGACAAAATGTATAGTTCCCGGAGTGTCTTTTTCCGAAAAGTCGAAGGAGGTGAAAGCGGTGACGAGCGAATGTAAGGCTACTGTGGGTGAATATGTTGTGAATTCTTAGCGTTAAAGGGTTTCTTACATAAAAGGCAGTGACTAGCATAAAAGGGAATAAGATCGTTTAAGTAAAGAGGACAAAACAAATGAACACACAACAAATGAATTTCTCAGAAATGCATAATTTCGTTACCGAGTTAAACATGTTGGTGTAGTATACTTGAGTTTAACATAAAAATCGTATACCCTTTGTTTTTTTTCATTAAATAAAATGAATAATAAGTTTCAAAATAAGTTCCATGTTTCAGTGAGTACAGTCCTAATGTCCCAATTATTAAAAAAAGAAAAATGATAATTGCGATAGAATTCAATTTGAGAATATTTGTAAATGTACAGACCCAAACTGCTGATAAACATATGCATTAATTAATCTCACTCATGTGGTTGCGAATGTGTCATTAACTGTGCGCCAGTGTATCAGGACATTTCATGAGAAAATATTCAAAAATAATGTGTGATTAAAGCAAGTCAAACACACTCTTCTGCAAAACCGCACATAACGAACACAATGAAACCAAAGATGCACGCAACAAGAAAAATTAAAAGAGAAAACAGTTACAACAAGGGAAAACAATAATTAACTGCAAGACGGGCCGACATGACAATCATTAATCAATCAATGTGTTGAAGCAACTAACAGCAAACTAACAGGGATTGTGAGATTAACTGAAAAATAAATGTGTAGCAAGTAAAGTATTAACAAATATCGGTGGATAAGACAACTTTTATAGCTCAAAAGGAGATAACTGTCCATGAGGTCACAAGAGGAACTGACCAACAGAAACGGTCCTTTCGAAGCAAGCGAACATTTTATGAAGATCAAAAAATTAAATATGAACAAGAATTAATACTTCAAAATACTTAAAAAATAGATTAACAACTAAGAAGAAAATATTATGTTAATGATGTAGTCATCACTTAACTAATGGAGCTTATTGAGCATACACAAATTTATTGTAGGAAATAATATATTAAGAGATATTAGAAAACTATCAAAATGCAAAGGATTAACACACATATATAAATCAGCTGTAATTAGCTATAATTATCTATAAATTAGCAGCGGTCAAAGCATCAAACAGGATGAACATAATGAATTTATAAATAACATCTTATTCCGTTCATCTGTAAATCTGCTTTGAACTCTTTCTAAACGTATTTAAGGGCAACTAAATTTACGCAAATAATTAAAAAAATAATCACAAATAATGTGATGAATGAATACCGCCTTGCGATCACTGGTGTAAATCAGTAGCATTTTATATAAATTCCACAAACATGTGTGTGACAACATAACAATTTTGTGTGACAATGTTTGTAAAGAATACTAAACTACTTCTCGAACGTGATTATTAGCAGTTTTATTAGCGGTTTTATTAGCAGTTTGTTCACATTTTATAAGAAAAGTGTCTTTTGCTTCGACTTTCATTTTTCCTCATTGAAAATTTTTCCTTTCTTGAATAGGAAAATAAACCCAAATGAACCTATAAATACTATTATTGTTTTCCTTTCGAAGATTACCAACAAAATTAATTTGGACCCATTTTATTGCTTTCGTCTTGGGGGTTTTATATCTTTTGCAATAGCTTTTTATGTAATTACTGTATTTAATATTTCAGAAGACATTTTTTATTGTTTCTACTCTTCTTGTCTCTCTCTTCTCACCGTCATGTAGAGTGCATGCTTTGGCAGAGTGATTGACTAATAACAATGATTAATCTGCCGAGAACAATGACAATAGCAGCAGCAACTATTGCGCCACCATGCCTTTGACGGCATTTTATGTTGTTAACGATATTAAATGGTTTAAGTGGTTTTGAGTTACCGCAACACATCCAGGCACACACTCGTCCACGCACACACTCTCCACACATTCATGAACACATTCACTCACTCAAATAAAAAGGGTAAGAGAGGGAGAAAAACAGAATATGATAGCAGGAGGTGATTTGTTCTCGTAATGCTGCTAAATTGGTTCGATGGATAGATGATTGCGGTTGATGTTGGAGCTGTTCCTGTCGTTCATATTGATTTTTTGCGGAAAATATGCAAAATTAGATTAAAAAAGAATGGCTAAGACGAGGTGGCCGTCCATCTAAAAAATTTTCGCAAAATTAATAACAGTGCGGGTGTGATTCCATGTTTTTTGACAGGATGAATTGAATTTGGTTATGTTAGAACGATATTCGTAATGATGATGATGTTGAGAATGATAGTTATAATGACAATAGGTTTCAGTCAGCATTCGAATTCTGAGGAAGTGAGATTACTGATGGAAGTGATGAGGAAATGTGGGTGGTTGAGAGAGGGAAAGAGAGAGAGACTAGTCTTGGGTGGGCTTTTCAAAAATATATCGAGTTTTAATTTTATGTAAATTTCTTAAATTGTAAAAATTTTTGAAATGAATTTTCAAATTAAAACCAAATTGGAAATTATAAAATCTAAATTAAAATATTCAAATATGTAACATCAAAACAGTATCATAATAACTATTGATGTTGTTATACAAATCACAATAAAACAACAACACTGTTTATGTTGTTTAAGCATATATTCAACCATTTTAAAAAACTTGTTTATCTAAAACTTTTTAACTCCTTTTCGTTAAAACTGCGGTAAAAATGTAGGATGTTTTTACAGTATAGTTTTTTCTACACAAAATTTTGGAATATTGGAATTCCGCGAACATTTTGATCAGACGTCGAGATCCTCAGAAGAGAAATGGATCTTATTTCAAATTAAATCCATTTAACGTAATAAAATATTTTCGCGTGTGCAAAACTAATTTCAGTTTACTTCTATTTAGTGAAATCTCATTTCGTTCGCTTTATTTCATCCCATTTCCCTTTATTCCACTTCATTTAATTTTTCTTTCCATTCCCTTCCCTTCGTTTTCTCACGGATCCTTCCTAAACTTTTCGTTACGCTTCTCCCTCTTCCCTTATTTTTATTATATTCCCTTTTAATTTGATGAGAAAACGCAATTCAATAATCTTATACTTTATGCAAATTTAATTGAAATACGAGTACTTTGCCATCGCGTCATTTATTTATCAGGGAACTATGTATCCCTGTTATTGTTGTTGGTGTTGTTGTTGTTGTTGCTTCTTCGGTTTTATCGTGTTTGGCGGTTACTTGCGAAAAAAACATTCTCCTCCATCACAAGAAATCTTTTCAAGAGGGATGATTGCGGGCTTAATGACGGTTAAATCGGTATTAATATAACTTTTCTAGCTTTGGCTAACCGTTGCTTTAATATTGCTTAGTCATTATATCTCGAAAAATTAATGAGGTTGGCCCCTTAGAGCGGATGAAATAACAATATTTTAGAGCCGCCGATGCATTGTCATTTTCGAGGCATTTCACTTTATTAGGAGTGGAAGGCCGTAAGGAATATTCCAGTGATTATAAGACATCGACTTACTAATCTGATTAAATAAAATCACTATATAGTGATCGTACTCCTCTAAAAGCAATCACATGAATATTTAACTCTATTAATCATCAACCTCAGGGGCGTTATAACTTTTTCTTGAATTTCCCTTTTTTCGCTGACCTTGTTATTCTCGATTTGATCATTTTGAGAAGATTCAGAATTTCGTTTACTCAACCAAAATGCAAATAAATCTTCCATATTTCACAATACTCATTGCATAATCGGTACTACACTAACGTCACCACCGTCACCGTCACTAACGTCACCTACACGTAACGTGACAACATCGCCGACACGTGACTGAGAGTTACCATGAATGCAGCCACGTTCTTATATAGACATCAATCATTATTGTTATAGAGCAACAATAACAACTGCAAAATATCAGCATCACTATCATATTATCATTAACATCAGCATAATCATCAACAACATTATCATCATTATCCGGACCCTTCTCACATTCCCGACATATCCCGTCTGTGAAATTTAATGAGATATAAAATTTTCCAAGAATTCTTAAAAGTGGCGTGGTTTGCTAAAGCTATTGTTCTCATTGTTTGCTTTTCTTGCAACTATTGTTATTATTACCTGTACCCAAAAGGCGATTTCAAAGCAAAAGCGCAATTTTTTTCCGAAATAGTCTGCTAGCAATGCATTTATTTTCTGGGTAATGTATCCCCCAAACTTTAAATTATCATCTGCCGACATTAGAAGATTATCTAATCCGGAATTATTTTTAGTTGGAATTATTCAGTTTTCGTTCCTTACTTTGACAAAACAGCTCCAAAAAGGGAAGTTCATTAATGTTACAAATTGATTATTTTGGGGCATCGATAAACTCTCACTTTTTCACCTTCTATCAGACTCGCGTTCTATCAAAACCACTAAAAACCACAAAAACTATATTATTAATAATTATTTAATGAAATTCTTACTTTTAATAATACCATCCCATAAATATACCTTTTTCCGACTGAGCTAGGTGATTTTTTGTGATGGTTTCTTACCGCTCTCATAATCCTTCCCAATTCATAAGGGTTTTCCTTTATTTTTTTGTATTCTCGATTTCTTTTCTCAACCCTTTCTACGAAAGGTCGCTTTCTTTTCCCTGAAACCTGTAACCTTTTCTCAATTTTTTCTTATTTCATAAACTTTCACAAACATCAAGGGAAACGTTTTGTTGGTAGGATGTTTCCATACCCATAAGTATGCGAAATGTGTTTACATTAAAAAAATACCAAAAGCACTTTTCAATATTGCCACTACATATATTATATCTGCAACCTATATTGTTTCAATTTGGAAGAGTGTACGAGTGCAAATATATGAATTCGATGGAGTACGTATAATCAAATGTGAGTAAATAAGAGTAATGCCCATATTCATTTTCATGAGAAGAATTGTATTATTTTCGCTTTTTTACATTCATGTTTCATGTTTCCACACAAGTGTTTGCGATTTAAGAAAATCTGGCTGCTGCGACTGCTCGGCTGGTTGATATGTCGGTCGGTGGATCCGGCCGACTGGTTTAACGCCATTTATACCTAAATTTTATTTGGAATCTTCAAGAAAACCCTAGTCACGAAATCACGACAAAATTGTACAGATTGAAAAGCAAACAATCTCTAAACAAGCATAGTCCATATACCGTACGTACACACCGATGTACCGATGTACCGATGTACAGCACATAGACACGCGCACGTTCTTGGACATGACAATTGTTTTGTACCTTCAAACTCACGTACTATCATCAGATATCATTACTTTTATGATATTTTATTGCCCAGTATTCCTGATACCCCTCTCTATCCCTCTCCTTTTCGCTCATCAGCTACAAGATCTTGATAAACGTAGTTATAATAAGAAGCGGAAGAGAGGGAGAGAGAGAAGGGAATGACCGGGTGTTTTCCGCATTCTCATGGAAGCAAATTTTAATGCGAAATATTTTTCGCCCTTAGTTATGCTCCCAAAATAAACCTTGGGGCTTGATTCTATTTGATATCACTTATTACTGATCCATTAAACATCTCGTCAAATAATTTTCTCTTATACGATAACTAATTTAAAGTGTCTGCTAATAAGTCGAGGAAGACGTGGTAAATAATTACAACGCATTGAACAAGCTTTTGTTATTTTCAATTATGATAAGCTTATCGTCTGCTTTCGTACTAAATAGTCGTCTGTTAAACTAAGATTTTTAATCTCATAAGTAGCGACGGAGGGCTGCACCTTTTATATACTTATATGTTCCAGTTTTTTCCAGCGTTAGTAAAAGACGTTTAAAATTACTTTTTTAGGAACGAAAATTTGTGATTCCCGAAAATTATAGTCCGGCAAGATACCGACACAGGAAATCACTTTATTTTATATAAGTAAAATACTAAAGAAGTTCATACAGATCAATCAAGTGAGAAGAATGCCGCGGTATCGCGGTAGCCATTCACTTTATTTGTGAAAAAAGAAGAAACAGAAACAAGGCCCAAAGAAATAGAAATTTAATTAAACGTTTCATTCGATTTGAGATTTCTTCTGATGGATTGTAGATTTTCTCTTAAGTTCACAGTAATTTCCCAGTTTGCCTCCAATAGCCACCTTTCTTAGCCACATCTTCATAAAATGTATTTCTCTAACTAAATATTTCCCCATTCCTTCATGACCATTTCTTCATGACCTTAGATCAAATTTCATCAGTATTTCATTATTGACATTGACGACTTGGTCACTCGATTCCCAATTTAAGTTTAGTTAATACTGTGGTCATTCGTTTAATTATTCAAACTTCCGTCATAATCTCGATGGATTTTTTTCTTGCGTGATGAAATGTAAGAACGAATAAGAAATTAGTTCAAAGATGCCAAACTGATGGTCAAACAACTTTTCAACCCTTTGGCATGAACTGAAGTCAGTAATCATGGCCAGGTCAATGATGATGTAAATGAAGGGTTAGAAGAAGCATTTGGCCGCAACAACAACAACAGCAACAATGTGCAATGGAAAGCTCGCAACAAAATAGAAAATTTAATCCGAATACTAAAACATAAGCGTGCAACAAAATTCTAGCCATAAGATGGCCGAAAATATTACGGCCATTGTGCTGAGAGCTGAACAAAGGTTGGATACTGTCATCGAAACTGTGAAATATTGTTGGTTCTCGAGTTCTTTGTAATGCCCACACACCATTCTGTTTATGGGTGGATGTATGCGTATGATGTGTATGCATGTACGAGCAATATTGCAGCCTCAAATGATGTTGTTGATGAAGATCCCGTTAGCTATGGTGAAAATGGAGAAGACAATACAGTTTTGACCAATTCTGGCACGTCATCATTATAGTTTGCGTGATAACAGTGTCGAAGCCGATTCTGGTATGACATGATGACGAGGTATGGAATTCAAATTACTACAAAGACAGCAAAATGAAGTGGAGGCCGAACGGCAGGAAAACAATCGAGGACTGATTTTGTTCGAAAATGACAGACAAAGAAATGAAAAGGGGACTTAGGGATAAGGAGAAGGGAATGCGGTCGAAAATGCTTGAATAGAAAAAGGATATGAAAGAGAATTATCCGAACTCAGGCTGAAGGCTGATATTTTGTGTAATAATGAGAATTTGACCGTTTTTCCAGCGCGCTTTAGTTTTCTGTTAATGATGCTAGGGTTACAAGAATCTCGCCGTAGGCTTCACCAGATTGAAACACATGATCAACAAATACGTTGAATGAGGTTAAAACTAGGCAATTTCTTGGGTGGATTTCTTGGATATGTCCCTCTAAAAATCTCGCTTTAAATCTCTCGATGAATGCCAAAATATATTTTTCGGATTATAAGAGTTTTGAAGATTTTAAATAATATTCGGTGGATTTTAAATTAAATTAATTAAATATGGTGGCTTAAATATTTCTATGAAATTTGCAGCATTTACAGTAATTTATTGCATTACAGACGCACTTTCAATTTTTGTTAATTTTAATAATTTTGTTAACATATATATATATATATATATATATATATATATATATATATATATATATATATATATATATATATATATATATATATATATATATATATATATATATATATATATATATATATATATATATATATATATATATATATATATATATATATATATATATATATATATATATATATATATATATATATATATATATATATATATATATATATATATATATATATATATATATATATATATATATATATATATATATATATATATATATATATATATATATATATATATATATATATATATATATATATATATATATATATATATATATATATATATATATATATATATATATATATATATATATATATATATATATATATATATATATATATATATATATATATATATATATATATATATATATATATATATATATATATATATATATATATATATATATATATATATATATATATATATATATATATATATATATATATATATATATATATATATATATATATATATATATATATATATATATATATATATATATATATATATATATATATATATATATATATATATATATATATATATATATATATATATATATATATATATATATATATCTCGTGACTCCCTTTGAATCAAAGGAGGAAAAAAGAAACAGTAAAAGCTATGAAAAAACAAAATAGTAGCGACAGTAACGGAAAACAATAATAATTATATTAAAAAATATTAAATTTTTTGCAAGTGACATTATAGCAGCATTAAGAGAAATTTCCAATTTTTCTGGAACGTATTGCAGCTCGAACGAATTAAAATAGAGCCGTTATATAAGTCGCATTGGTATCTTATATGTGTACATATGTATTTTGCGTATGATATCACAGTTGTGGATGGCTTGCGTTGTGGAACATTTTAGGTGTAAAAAATTAATTCAAAACCAACTTTTAGTTAGGAATCGCAAATTATTATGTATAAAGTACGGACACAAACCGTGAGTTTGAATGGCTGGTATCAACAAAATGTTTCAGAAAGAACAAAAGCTTCTTTCTTTGATTTCTTAATAAGGTTTCAAATTTTTCTAAAGGCTTCTTAAATTCACAGCTTTTTATACCAGCGAACCGTTTTCCGGTAAAAGTCAATGAAAACGCTTTTGGGGTATTTGATTTGCGAATATTTTCCTCCCGTAATTTCTCCACTGCGAACATATTCAGACTTCTTTATTTATTTGAAAAGCTCTAAAAGAAAATTGTTAAGCAATATAGAAAATCCTTTGGATGTTCCTCAAAGCAGCTTCTCTTTTTTAGGAATTTAAATTTTAAGCTCTTCCAAATAGTTTAAGAGGATTTCCACTTACTAGAGATTTTGCCCACGAGAGTTCTTTTAAGCTTTCTTTTCACCTTTTAATACATTCCTAACCGCTGAATATCAAACTGTCCCTGTGAACACTTGACTTATGTGAATTATTAATTTCGAATAGTTTTTCATTAATGTGGTTCATGAGATGGATAAGAATTATGGAACATTCATACAATATATCTATAAACCGGCCTTTGTGTTGGGCATATCATTGGGGCGTTTTTGTGATATCAGATGAAACCATTGGTCAAAATCGTAATTACTCAAAAAATTTTATGCATTTTTTAAAGATGTGATTTTTTCTTTAAATTTCATAATTTTTTTTTAAAATTTTTAATAAAGTAGATTTGAACATGTAAAAACGAGTAAACGAGTATGGTAATATATTTCGAAATACTACTTACACGAATTGCTTCTGCAATGGGTTTCCGAAATTTGTCTTAGGCGTAGCAAGTTGTACTTCTTATCCTAGGGTAGTTCCTAGGGTAGGGAGATCATCCTCTTAAAATTATTGAAGAGGTTCATGTTATGAAACTCGCACATGTTTCTTCTGCCGCTAACAGGACAGTTGTAAAGGAAATAGTCACCACTCCATATCGAAATTAGTAAAAATTCTTCACCAGTTAATGAAATATTATTCAGGCAATACAACCCTTAATCACCTTTTACAGCCTTAAATACGAAAATCACGAGATATTCATATTCTCCAAGGCCTCAACAAGAGTCTACTTTGGAAACAGCTCATTATTGACGTAGAAAAATAAGGCTTTTGTAAAAGGATAAAATTTTTTTTAATATTTTTATCAAATTTATCATTATTTTCTTTATTATTTATTGTTATTATTTTTATTATGTTCTAAAATATGTTTTTAATCCCCTAATAGTTGGCAAACAATTTGGCAGAAAAATGTTGAGGCAAGTTTGTATTTGTCAACTAACAGCAAGAATTAGGCGGCAACAAACCTTTTCCGCTGATTTTTTGTATAGCTTCCACTAATCCGGCAGTAGTAAGGATGTATATTTCTATAGTTACCCTCGTAGTTTTCTCTTGTCCCTTTAGTTTTCTAGAAAAGGATGTTAAGAAAACAGGGTGTGGTTTAGAATCTTCAGAAAAATTGCCAGGTGTTACACAATATGACAGACAGATATACATGTAAATCATGCGCGTGCTGCCGTTATTGTCATCGCTATAAACGTAGTTATTATTACTCTTGCACTAAAATTTCAGGTGACAGAATTAATAACTCGAAGATAAACTTTTTTTGAAGCAGTTCAAAAATCGTCATTTTTTAGAAACAGAGATTTAAAACTGAGATCCAAAAAAAATTGATGATATACTTCGGTTTTGGCGATGTAAGCATAATTTTGGCGTAATTATAAGCCAAACTTATTTTTTACAGGTACTTTTATTTTTATTTTGGCATCCGACTGACTAAAGGCTTCGAAAGCTCATTTCTCCTTGAGCATTTTTTCGGCGTACCGCTTGTTACAAAACAGCTAGCTAACCGACTGACCGACCAACTAGCTAATTTGACTTGATGGAATACTACAAATGGAAAAAACCTCACCACTTATGTGCATTAGAACGTAAGAAGTTCAGGTAAGTTTTCAAGCTACAGTGAGCACATTTAATGTTATTAGGAAATTGGAGAAGAGCTGTTCAGTGCACGATTAAATTAGAGCGGGCGAAGTAAAGAACGGTAAGTGAATTTAGGCCCTACGAGAGAAAGATTATTCAAACTTTCTGGAGCATTAAAGCGGTCGTTTTATAACGTTAGTGCTAGATTTGACCCGTTAGTTTTTTCTTTGAAAAAGACAGAAAGATGAGAGAGACAGAGAGACAGAGATGGAAACAGGGGCTATAAGGGTTCGAAAGCTCTGAATTCGACTACTTAATGAAACCGTGTGCTACGAAGGACAATTATCGTGTATGTGTGTGTGTGCACGCATGTGTGTGATTGCAGCTGTTTAGGGAAGCAAATGTGGGGACAATTACTTCCCTAGTGTTGGCTCTTATGCCTTAAAGTGTGCATTAAATTTTTCGATAACAAAACGGTTCCCTGTTTACAGTTAATAGTAGAATGCTAACCGATTTATTCTAAATATTAGAAAATGAAGTAAGAAGTATGGTTACCGGAATTAGGCTTCTTGCTTTCGTACAACATTCTAACTACGTGTCGCTCTCATTGCACATTTTCTTTAATTTATTCGTAAACTCTTCAGACCTGTATTCGTGTATGCAGCAAGTGCACATGCACATTCGTCGCAAACGTCTGGTTTGACTCTGTGGGTGATTACGTATTTGGGTGTGCATGACATGTTTTCGTTTGCGACCTTATTAATTCCGCCCACCATCCTACACCCCATTACACTATCGTATTGTCGTACCCGCCATTACTTTGCTTACATTGTCTTACAAATATTAAAATGGGCAACAAGGACAATGTACTTAAGAGATTAGCTGTCCCACTTGTCATCGGAACGAACAGCACTTTGTGTGTTTTGGCATTTAAGAACCCATAAAATAAATGGTCCCCTGATCCTCCCATATAAGATTATACTATAATTTCCAGACGCCTCGTAAAGGAAACTGACTACCACAAAAAGGTGGATTTATGAAGGTTGCTTCGAGCTCCTTGATGCGAGCATAAATATCTAATGATATGGCATACGGCATGTATGTGTGCGGATATAGTATAGCTCACACGCCGTATGAGGGTTTCACTTCTTTTGTGTTTCTTTCTGTACCTAGTGCGACCCTTAATTGAACACACAAACGCCGGGTGGACTATTATAATATTCAACAAGATCTATTCCAGTGGTGCCGGAGTGTCATCAAGAGTCATTACATAAGAGAAAAGATTGAAATTGAGAATAAAGATTTTTGTCATATAAAATAAAATAGCCCTAATCTAAAATTTAAACAAAAATGTACGGCTGAAGATTGAAGAAGCCTTTAGTGTTTTTGTATTGCTTCTGTTGTTGTTGTTTAAACTGCTTTTCAACATTTTGCTTAATATTCAACAAAGGAAGTGTTTAAGCATGGCTATGCATGTCCCAGTGGAGACACCTCTATTTTCAGTTTGTGAATTTATTATGGCTCAAGGTGCATTTGTTGAAGACTACTAAGATTAATGAAGAAGACTGAAGACTAATGAAGTTAAATTAAAATATCTAAACCGTCTACCCCATAAGTTTATAAATTAGTTGATAAATTTATAGAAATCATCAATTTTCGATATCTCGAAAAAAATTGTCTACCCGCACTAATTGTGGTCTTTTAAGAATATAGTCACATCACGTTTGTCCTTAATTATACTTACTTATTAACTTTTAGCGCGTAGAGGATTCCAAAACTTGGAAAAGAGGGTAAGACCATGTGAAAGGGAGCGAAGTGATTTTTTCAATTCTATAAGGACGAATTAACTATCCTGGTCGTAGTTGTTGGTACTGAGCTCACTCGCACTTCGTCCATTGCTGAGCTCCATACCCTCTACTGCTCCCCTCCTAGTAAAAATAGAGCACCGAAGGGCGCATTAATTTTACGCTGCTACAGCAAAACTGTAAAACATGTTGTGGCGATGCTGTTGGATTTTCCGTTACAATTTCGATGGTCATTGGAAGCCAAGCAATTGAAAGGACGATCAAGACAACCTTACGAAAATAGCAAGCTTGCAAAAAGACTTCGAATTATATACATGATAATGGTACTAATTTCGTACAAATAGCTTTACGTGCTCGCATCACCTGAGTCCAAGAGAATGAAAAATTACTAAATGCCAAAGAGGAGATGGTATTTATTTTTCTCGAGTCATGACATTTAACTGAAAGAAAGTTATTTGCGCGTTTATGCTCTGAGATTTGGAAATTTGGAAGAAAAACAAAGGAAATATTATTTCCTTCAACGAGTGCGAGTCTTTATATTCTTGAAAGTGTTTCATTATCACCACTACTTCATTACATCATTATATTCTACTGCAATTACCCGTGAGGTTATGCTTTCGTTGTAGCGGTTGCTTAAAATACCGCGTCTCTACTCTATGGTCACACACCGCTCCTTTATTACTGATAATTGCTTGAGCCGTTTGGGCAGAAACATTGACTTTTTATATTCGCACTTTCGCAACTGCTTTTGCCCTTATGATTATATTATATGCCTATAACTGAAGGCAAGGCGAAAAAATGGGGCGAAAGCAACACAGAGCTTCGACTTCAATATTCAGCCTCATTTGTTTTAATTTCGGCTCTCGTCTTCTAGTCTCTGCTTTTTTATATCTGTAGGTGTCTAAAGGAAATTCAAGATCATGGAGGATCATATCTGACATTATGTACGTCAAGCCTCTTTTATTGCATACACACTGGAAATGTGTACATTATGAAGGACTGACACGTAAAGAGACTACGGAGTGAAATGGAATCCTTTCATTGAGATCAGGCCAGGTAAACGCCATATATAGAAAATATATTGAAGAATTATATACGAAACTACACCGCTGGTTTTCGTCTTCGCCTTTCGTCTTTGAGTTCATTTTTCAGTATTAAGTCAAACCGTTGTTTGACCACAAATTTATTTATTTTGTCAAACACCAAGGACTACTGCGAATAGAGATCACGCAAAAAGTTGTGAATTTTGTGTATAGAGAAGATATGGAGAAGATAAGTAGATACAGAGGTAAGATATAAGTAGATATATCCATTTTTTCGCTTTGTGAAAAATGCTGTGTGGAATGTAATATAAGGTGAATGAATGTAACAGATAAAAGGGGAAAAAGCAGTTTTACTGAAAAGTTGTTCTAAAATTTATAAAAAAAATATTTTATTAGCTTCCAACAAATGCGTAAAATCAACATTCGTGGTATTCTAGAGGAGAAGTGTCATACACCTAAAACGATCTTAACAGTATGAACAACAGCAGCAACAACAGATGTTAACATAGCTAAAGGAAAAAAATGCAATAAACTAAGTAACGTCATGTTGCTAGTTTACGAAACAATAAGGTAAAGAAAAGATCAATGAATGGATTAGTAACCATTTCTTGGTCAAACGACATTAAGCAGGCGTCCTTAGTAATATTGAATATTGGTATGTTTTTCGATCACCTTTTGTTCTTAAAATTTTTCAATTTTTCATAAAACTTATATCCAATCTATTGCTAGGCTAACAATTTTGTTAGAACTTTCATTATTATGCATGAAATATTTGATGAAATTTATTCCATTCCGTAACCTAACTTCACTGATATTCCAACACCTACGTTCTTCCCCCATTTTCTCTTCAAGCAATCTCCTTTCCACCACCATTTATAACTGAAAATAGAATGTGAGTAATTCCCTCCCTCAACACCTATCCTAGTAAAAAATACGTGATAGCTCTACGTAATCCATCAACTGCCCTGAGAGCCTGTGTCACAATCAGATTCAAGAAGAAAAAAAAAGTTTAATAATAATTCTATCAACTGGCAGGGAAAATATCATAGACAGTAGAAAAGAGTGAGATAAGCACAAACGGCAGAGATACCGTCACATAAATCACAATGCGTTTGATATTTGTTGAGAGAATATAGAAGAGAAAAGAGGGGGAAAACAGGAATAACAAATTTTTTGCTGATTTGCATGTGAACTAAATTACTCTCATTCTTTGGAAATCTCATTGTAGCACGGGGTACATAAGTTAGTGAGCTGGAAAGGTCCAGAAACAAGCCTAACTGCGATTCTTTAATATAACTGTGCACGAAATTGTATGTTTTTTATATAATGAAACATTTAAGTTATATTATTTTCATAAATCTAATAAAATATAACAAAATGTAGTAAAACCGTAGCTTAATACACGGATTAGTCACTAGTGACTGCAGTAAGGCTCTACATATATAGCGGCAGAAATAGAAAAGTATATTTATTTATCACAACAAGACAATTATTACTCAAAATTTATTTTGTTATTTTGGATGGGGAAATATTTTGTCTTCGTCAACTTATTTTTGTTTGAGTGAATCTTTTATTGGAATTCCTCATAAATACGTAGGTAAATAATAATAAATACATAACAAATACATAAATTAATAATTTCGCTTCCTCTATCGGACATCTTCTTGATTTCCTTCAATGTATCTTCGGCGCTTTTACTCTTCCTGAAACAACCCATTACTGATCATCTTGAAGAAGGTTTTTTCCAGTTTTTCCTCTGATCCAAAATCGAGAAAGAAACTTAATCAGACGTCAATTATCGACGTCTCCCTCGGAGTGACGATAAAGTTAGCGGTGAGAAATAGAATAATGAGGATCATGAAGTGACGTCACAAAGACGTAATGAATGACGGAGCAGAATTTGAGAAAATGAATGCTAGGACAGCGTGGAATATTAAGATGAGAAATTATGTGACTGTGATAGTAATTATTATTACAAGTTTAATATTAATTATCATTATACTGATGATAGCGACGATGAAGAAAATTTTGATATGAAGTGTAAAAATCGAGATGATATTGGTGACAATAACATTAATAATTATGTTGCGAAGCCGTGCTTCTATTTCTTTTGCTACCTTACCTATCAGAGCATTCTCTTGCTCTATTCTCTTTTTGTTCTGTCCATCCATCCAGCTTTCTATTTTCCAGCCCTTATCATTTGCAGCAATCACTATCTTCTCAATTCACTTCGTGAAATGAATAGTAAGGTGGTTGCTTAATCACAGAAAGTACGTGAGTGCAACTGACCGGATGTAGACAACACGATGTTACAAAATGAAACTAAGGAAAATCCAGTAGCAGTCGTGTCATCGATGGCGACTTTATGAGAATATTAATGAATACAATGGAGTCGATGTTGAATCTGCATATAATCTCACCGCTACATTGTCAAAATTACCAAAGCCAAATGCATGTAAAAAATAAATTAAAACAGACGCATTGACAGAATTTATATGAGACGTTCAACTCATTGATGGTATCGGAGTGATTTGGTAGTATTGTGGGTTCAATCCCTCTCTTGGTGCCACTATCTTAGAGTGTAGATATAAACCTTAATAATTGCATAATAATATATCTATAACCATACCCTACAAGTTCTTTCCTTTAAGCGATACTGAAAATTTTTAAAGAAAGGAAAGGTCCAGAAACAAGCCTAACTGCGATTCTTTAATATATTTGGGCATCAAAGGACACAAATTCTTTCTTTGCTTTTTCTACTTATGTGACTTCTGTTTCTCCGTTTCCGTGTCAGTTTCAGTCTCAATTTGTGCTGATGTGAGTGTTTTTCTTATTACTTAGTTTCCGCCAGACTCCCATCGTCGAGCTTTAAGGTGTCTGTAATAAAATGCAACACTTTATTTTTTTCTTTCACACCACTTCTACAACAATGTTGCCATCACAACGATATTACTGTTAACGATATCATAACGTTATTGTTATGTTAACGATGCAATTTCATCTCCAACATTTCCCATTTTCATTGCAATTGTCGATTATTTCTTTTAAATCGATAAGCATTTCCCAAAAAAAAAACTGAAAACGCGTTATGGTTTCCTTGTTTCTTTCAATTGTATTAATAAGCAAATAAAATAAAAATGAAAGCAACAGAAGGTGTGAACTTAAAATGATTCAGTCTCAATTCAAAAAACGAAAAAGCTTTGGAAAAAGGATTGAAAGTAAGAAAACATGAAATATTAAGCGGATGATGTTAGAGGGCTTTTGGAAAATGCATATTAAATATAATGTTGTCATTGAAGACCACCCTCAAAGTAGTTGTCTAATTTAAAAAATTAATATTCCACATACGCTTCCTTCTCACACACACGTACACACAAATATTTGTTATATCTTTCTTGGGAAATACTTTCAAGTGTCGCCGCTAACCAACACACAAATATTTCATACAACGGGCTTTAAGAGCTAAGTTGGCTTTTAAATCAAAAAATATAAGACGGGCATGACGTCATATCTTCTTCAATCAGACCTTTATATACACCTTTATATAAACTTGTTCATCTCTGAGGCACTGACAATCTCTTAACAATCCATTCCAATCAATCCTATTCAAATCAGTCAGTCAGACGTTGCTGATGTTCGTTGATTCTTTTGTTGGGATTATAAATTGAATTATATGCAAGCACAAGTCATTGTTGTTTAGCCAACTAATTTATTTAAACAAAAGTTCAGTGCTGCCCTCACTAAATTTATAAGGAGAAAGGGGGAGAGAATATAAAGGAGAACAATAAGACAGGCATGGCGGAGTTCATTTCACGACAGGCGGCGACGATTTCATTTCAGGCGACAGGCGGCAGTTGATTGAAAGCAATGTGCTTCTTTATTTTATCTAGCGGAGGAAAAGGAGAAATTGGAGTGGGACGAAAGTCTCTGTTCTTTAACGGATAGAGTAAAAATGATAGATAGGAGTACAAAGTAGTAAACCAGACCTGACAAAAGTGCCTACAGACTTGACAGACCAGTATACAGACCTGACAAAAGTGCCTACAGAACTGCCAAAACATATTTCGGGGCAAAATATACATTGCAATAATTATTATTATGCAGATCTTAATTAATTTTTGATTTAACACCTTATAAAGAAATTCACTGTATAAAAATTTTTTCTATTTAGTGGTTTAGACAATTTGCAATCAAACAGTTATATTTATTTTTGATAAAGCTATGTCTTGGGGAAAGCTGTTTAAATAAACCCACTTGTTATATAAAATTGGGAACAAATATTTAATTAAACCGAAATTATATTTTAAAAACTTAACTGGCGGTAATAACGGGTGTCTATAAATCAATGCGGTTAGGTAAACTGTTTTAATTTTTCTCACAAAATTGGTAAGCCAAACTGACTTATCTGATAAGGGTGGGAAACCAAACATCTTAAGAAATAATATATTTTAAACTTTTTAGAACATATTTCATTAATTTATTAAAATTTCTTAAGGAAAAGAAAGAGCTTATTGTATTAATTATCTGGATATTTCCGCAGTGAGCCATATTCATTCATTTCTGAAATTAATTTAAAAATTGCTGAATATTGTTGCCTATTTTGTTAACAACAAGAAATTTTAAGATATTATAGAATCATTTCGTGTAATGAACTCAATATTGTTCATCATAGAAAAAAGTAGACAAAACTCCTTTTCAGTATTTTCTAGTAAATAAAAATAAATCCAGTAAACAAAAATTTTTTCAACTAGTAGGATTCAATTTTAAGACCCGTTTAGGCAAAAGCTCTTAACATGATTACCAATCAGGCGAACGGTCTGCCGGTTCTGAACCAGCAGATCCTCAAGTAATTTTTATTCATTAACATATACTTGCTTTATCACAGACTTCGTTTTCAAGTCAACACGTAAGTGCTCCACTTCTACAACCTTTCAATAATGCAGTAAAATATTCCAAATCACACAGGCACCTTATACAAGCAGATATTAAACCACTGCCACCACGACGGCAATATAATAATTTTGCTGTTAATGAGGCTGGGTATATAAACGTGTGAGTGTGTGCGCATACTGCATTTTAGAACGTTATTCGTTTCATAGGGCTTCAAGTATTGAATGAAGTAATAAACTAAACTCACATACAACTGTTATTATCTTTATTATTACTACTATTAGCATAACTATTATAGCAGTTGTGGTAACTCTTCTGTATTATCGCTTTCTTTTTTCATTCGCTGGTTTTTGGTATTACTACGATTATGATTGCCTGCCAAATTGTTGGCTTGACCAGACGATAATTGGTCAAAAAGGAAGAAAACTTTTAATAAAAGCAAGTTGTCTAGAGTTGCCCTTCATTTTGAAAGGTTAAGCCAAAAAATAATGCTCAACTTTGATTTCCTCAAGACAAAAACAAAAAACTGTGCAGTTAAAATAATAGAAACAACATACATATAAATCTGGATAGGTTTTAGAATAGCTTTCCCACTTCCGAATATTTTGGATTATTCCGAGGAGAAAATAACTTCATTTAAATGGCTCTTAGTGATGACTTTACCGCATTTATTCACCCTTCAATTCTACAACATTTTACCAATGATTTCAGCCTCGGCTTTCCATAAAATATTGAGTTTTCTGAATAGTTTCACGAATGTTCGCAGAAAACTAGATCCACTGATACCTACCATTTGAAGATTTGACAAAAAACCCAAGATGTTATATTTCCAATCGGCTACTTTATTTGTTGAATAACCAGACCCTATAAACATATCCAGACATATATATTTTGTTTTGATAAATGCTACTATAATTTGCTTTCAAATATCAATTGCTCCATATGATGACTTCAATTCTATTCCGTCTTATTAAGATAAAAATCGGGCACGTTTTACCTTGATCGCATGAATAAATCATTGCACCCAGTAAATTTTACTGCGAGTGTGATTCCATATTTTGGTTACTTTTTAATTTGTGATTTATCCCAGACTCTTCTATTAATTCTTCTGCTCAATATGAATAAAATTTTACTTCTCATAAAACATTTATTTGAAACTAAAGAACTGTTTTTTTTTTTGAAGATTCAATCTTTGAAGTTTATTTTTAAAGCTCTCTTTTATTAAAATTCACTATCAAATGGTGAAGAATAACGATCGAAAAAAAAGTAGAGAAACCTGACCCCAACCACACAAAATCTTCTCGTCTGCAGTCACTAAATCGTTGGACCTAACTGGATTAAACAGTATGGCGACAATGTCATGCAGTTACATACATACTTATTTTCAGCTGTTGCCTCTCCCGCCGCCATCATTATTTTATTATTCTTTGACCATTAGGCGAGAGTTGGTCGTAATTGGTTACATTTTTTTATCCCACTGTTTTGGTGCTGTCTGTTTTGGTTGAAAGCTAAACCCGTGAACGGTCCTAGAAAACCACTGGTAAAATAAAAAAGTAATAGAGGGAGTACGATCGGACAGGGAAGGACATAAAGGTAAGGGAAAATCCGAAAAAATAGTGAGCACATTTTTACCGTGATATAATTCATTCAATATCTACTACAGACCTCTAAAACCTATAAATTATAAATTTGGTGTTCTATTATTTTAACTTCTTCGCATATTCATTTATGAATTCTTATTTGATTGATTCGTAGTTTCGTAACTTCACATATTACTCTGATCTTGTACCCTTTGCGTTCAAACAACTTTCACCTGTGTCGATTCAACAACTTATTTTCTCACCGCATTCTTTGATTTATTTATCCACAAATGCGCCCTAGTTTTCCTGTACGTATTTGTGCATATTTATTAGGTTTTATTTACGCATATCATATAATTTTGTTTTTATTTTATGCATTTTATACGTATGCATCCTTCTGTGGTCATTCTTTAGGCCCTTTAACTATTTAATCATTTAATAATTTAAAGGCCTTTGGGAATATGTTTATTTAATGAAGATACTAAAAATTGGCTTGAAATGTATCTAACGGTGGGGCTTCCTTCTCTAACATCTTGCAACTTATTGCTGTCTTGCCTGTTGTCCGTCCACCCAGGAAACTAATTTACGTTGTTCCTCCATGGGAAAATAAATCCATTCGATTATCCAATAAAACAAATCGGCTGACGCGTCCACCACGATTCTAGCACACTAATTTACACATTATTTCCATTTGGCTGTCCTTCCATTCGTCCAGAGGTTTATCCGACCCACCACCCTCCGTCCATCTAATTTCTCGTCCACTCTACGACTTTAAAAAAGTGACACTTTTGGCACCAATTCAAGAATAAATTGATTTCAAATAATAGGCTCAAAAGGTCGGAAGGTGTCGTTCTCGCCGTTTCGTTTATCTATTGTAATTTATCTGCAGCCGCCGAGACACTCTAGTTTCATTTGGAGCACTGCAAAAGTGATTTCTGTGAATTAGAATTTTCCTATATCCTTTCCTTCTTGTTTTTTCATTGCTTCTGGGTGTGTTGACTGGTATATCTGGGTGGGTCCTCTTGTTCATTCGTTGCTTGACTCCATTTGTAATTTTCTTACCCGTTGCTGGTGGTTAGAGCTGCCTGCAGTTTCTCTCACTTATGTGCTGCCACTGAACTAGCGATGATTCCTAATGCGCTCATGGAAATGCTGATGATAAAGAAACAATAACGGCGAATATAACAACAACTACAATAACAAGACTGACATTTACTTATTTTATCGAATCACCAATCGCATGTAAATTATTTTCAAATACTCATAAAAGATTAGAAATTTCAATTAAACTTTCCCACTTCGAAGAAAGTCAATTTGAATAATGAGAGAACTTCAAGGAAAATCCTTTAATTGAATTTGTTTGCAACCACTGGCAATTGATTAAATTTAGCAAGCCAAGATTGATTGTTGGTTTGCATTTTATAGGAATCAGCTAAACCTACAAACATTACTTGAGATTTTTTCCTCAGGAAAACGAATAGCTAAGCAGAATAAAATAATGAAAATGTCGACGGAAAACAAATCATCGATGAAAAAGTTTCCATATACAAGAATTTTCGAGTAGACTTACGTCACAACAGCAAAATGAGACCGTGAGACCACGACACCAATTGGTGAAGTTTAGATATATTAGGCGTATGAACAAGTTTTCCCGAGCACGTGTAGGAGTTTATCAATTTGTAAAGGAATTGAAAAGAGGAAAGTAATTGAAAACATTTCACCAACGAATGCAATTAATTATTTTAAGCTATATTTCTGTTACAATATCTGTGCAAATAATTTGCGGTAATTTCAAACGAAAATAAAAGAAATGAGAACATAAGAAGGAAGATAGATCGAGAGAGGGGAAAGATGAGAAGAGGGGAGAATAAGGTTTTGCTCGAAGGAGTGGAATTCAAAGCTGAATATGCAGGTTAACTGGACAAAAGAACCGCTAACAGAAACACTATACCACACATACTATTATAGCTGCTGCTGCGCCGTCATTGTTGTTGCTTGTGTTCTCATTATGTAATTTGTTGAAAACCCGTTGCGGGCTGCAGTTGTGGGTGTGCTTGTCGCTTCTCTTAACGGATATTTTAATTTTGAAATTACTTCCATGTTAAAATAAATAATTTTTCCATTGCTCTTTTCTCATTTCTCCTATGAAAAACAATAAATATTTGCACATGGCACCAACACAAATACACATCGACAAATTCTCGGGGAAACTAAAGCTTTTAGAGTGTAAAATTGATAATTTATCGGAAAAAATATTTACATTATAAAGATTTAACATAGAAATATAACACTTTTGAATACTTTTTTTTAGGTAAAATATATATTTTTTAATTTATATTCTTTCTTACGTGGCAGGTGGGTATCATGAAAGCCTATTCTGCAAAAACATTTACCAAAGGCAACAACTAATGCCAATAGCAGTTAAAAACAGCAAATAAATCCCAAAATTGGTAACAATAAAAGCAATAGTAAAATCAACATAAGCTAGAATGATGTACAAAAGTAAGCCGCAGAATCAGTTTTTATATTTTGATGCTTTGCAATTTTTAAATAAAATACGATAAAAAAATAATAAAATGTTTCTGGGTTTATGAATATTAATTATGAGCATTTCATAAATAAACCCCAATACACGTGGCCATAAGCGTCTATGGTATTTA
>OZ016503.1:367043-558812 GCA_963966595.1 Physocephala rufipes | reverse complement strand
ATATATATATATATATATATATATATATATATATATATATATATATATATATATATATATATATATATATATATATATATATATATATATATATATATATATATTATATATATATATATATATATATATATATATATATATATATATATATATATATATATATATATATATATATATATATATATATATATATATATATATATATATATATATATATATATATATATATATATATATATATATATATATAATATATATATATATATATATATATATATATATATATATATATATATATTATATATATATATATATATATATATATATATATATATATATATATATATATATATATATATATATATATATATATATATATATATATATATATATATATATATATATATATATATATATATATATATATATATATATATATATATATATATATATATATATATATATATATATATATATATATATATATATATATATATATATATATATATATATATATATATATATATATATATATATATATATATATATATATATATATATATATATATATATATATATATATATATATATATATATATATAATATATATATATATATATATATATATATATATATATATATATATATATATATATATATATATATATATATATATATATATATATATATATATATATATATATATATATATATATATATATATATATAATATATATATATATATATATATATATATATATATATATATATATATATATATATATATATATATATATATATATATATATATATATATATATATATATATATATATATATATATATATATATATATATATATATATATATATATATATATATATATATATATATATATATATATATATATATATATATATATATATATAATATATATATATATATATATATATATATATATATATATATATATATATATATATATATATATATATATAATATATATATATACTATATATATATATATATATATATATATATATATTATATATATATATATATATATATATATATATATATATATATATATATATATATATATATATATAATATATATATATATATATATATATATATATATATATATATATATATATATATATATATATATATATATATATATATATTATATATATATATATATATATATATATATATATATATTATATATATATATATATATATATATATATATATATATATATATATATATATATATATATATATATATATATATATATATAATATATATATATATATATATATATATATATATATATATATATATATATATATATATATATATATATATATATATATATATATATATATATATATATATATATATATATATATATATATATATATATATATATATATATATATATATATATATATATATATATATATATATATATATATATATATATATATATATATATATATATATATATATATATATATATATATATATATATATATATATATATATATATATATATATATATATATATATATATATATATATATATATATATATATATATATATATATATATATATATATATATATATATATATATATATATATATATATATATATATATATATATATATATATATATATATATATATATATATATATATATATATATATATATATATATATATATATATATATATATATATATATATATATATATATATATATATATATATATATATATATATATATATTATATATATATATATATATATATATATATATATATATATATATATATATATATATATATATATATATATATATATATATATATATATATATATATATATATATATATATATATATATATATATATATATATATATATATATATATATATATATATATATATATATATATATATATATATATATATATATATATATATATTATATATATATATATATATATATATATATATATATATATATATATATATATATATATATATATATATATATATATATATATATATATATATATATATATATATATATATATATATATATATATATATATATATATATATATATATATATATATATATATATATATATATATATATATATATATATATATATATATATATATATATATATATATATATATATATATATATATATATATATATATATATATATATATATATATATATATATATATATATATATATATATATATATATATATATATATATATATATATATATATATATATATATATATATATATATATATATATATATATATATATATATATATATATATATATATATATATATATATA
This sequence comes from Physocephala rufipes, assembly GCA_963966595.1. NCBI lineage: Eukaryota > Metazoa > Arthropoda > Insecta > Diptera > Conopidae > Physocephala > Physocephala rufipes. Next base: position 556,422 of record OZ016503.1, on the reverse strand, counting down.
TATATATATATATATATATATATATATATATATATATATATATATATATATATATATATATATATATATATATATATATATATATATATATATATATATATATATATATATATATATATATATATATATTATATATATATATATATATATATATATATATATATATATATATATATATACATATATCAACAGAAAAGAAAAATCAACGATAGGCATCACAGGCGGCAGTTCTTCAACGTCGCTGCTATATCCAAAACTACGCGAAATACTAGGGAGCAGCAAGTTTATCAATGTGGATGAGTTAACCTTTGAGAGCATAGAAGGTATTTAAAAATTATGGAACATGTCGAAGATCTTACAGCAGGTCCAATATTTAATACTTCAGCCAAATTAATTTCAAAATGTCCAAATAGCTACGTACTAAAGTATTTATCCACCAGCTCCTTCGTCACCACTGGTATCTCCATCATCGTCGCCACTGGTATCTCCATCACCGTCGCCACTGGTATCTCCATCACCGTCACCACTGGTATCTCCATCGTCGTCACCACTGGTATCTCCATCACCGTCACCACTGGAATCTCAATTTTCACCGTCACCACTGGAATCTCAAACTTCACCGTCACCATTGGCGGCACCGTCAACATCTAAAAGGAAGAAGGAGAATATACAGCGGGAATTGCTGAAAATGTACAAGAAGTCCAGCGAGAAAATGGAGCAGCATATTGAAAATATGCAAACTGACAACCAGAAGCTCATCGAACTGGAGGAAAAAAAGTCGCCCTACTCGCAGAACAAACTCGCAACGACGCAATTTTTAAACGTGAATTATTGAAGCTAATGTCTGCAGGTCATAATCCGCAGTAAATTTTTGTCTGCTATTTATTAGATTAGTTCTATCTGTGTTCTAAAGTACATATTAAATCTTAATAGAAAGGTGTTTTTCTTAATTTTTGTTGGTTTAAACCTTTATTGATGCCCTTTGTTCTTGGGCTTGAAATTTTCAACAAAAAATAGTTTTGTTGACGGAGAAATTCCACCATTCATCAGTCAACTATTGGATGAATCTTCGTCCTCTGTTTCCATTTGTTATATTCATTCTTCACTCTTGTTTACAATTAATTTCAGCTGTCAACGAAAATTCATTCTTGCCGTGTGAACACCTAAATTTTCATTTTGAAAATTCGCTGAAAATTTTGCTTTTCAGCCTCCGTGTGAACATAGTATTAAATTAAAAAAGGGTACATGAAAAATAATTGAATTCTTTAAACCAATAACTACGTTGGCATATCAAAACATAGCTGGTGAACTTATAAAATAGATTGTCATTCGGGGTCTGAAAAAGGTGTAATGGCCGGGTCTTATGCTTGAATTTCTAAGAAAAAAACATTAATCAGGGTCTTAAACATAAAATTTCCACGGAAGAAATCATGAGTCAGGGTCTTAAACTCACGACCACTACCTTAAATCAGAGTTGTAGTTAGAGAAGTTTCCTATCTCGTTATCTCTGCCTTAAGGGCTACTTTACAACTGTCAAACCGCTATCATTATATGGCGTTCGTATTGAATTCGTAGAGGAAAATATAAAGCTGTCTCGCTCTAACCCATACTTTGTACATAGGAAGCTTAAAGAGCAAAGATAGTTGCATGAAATGCTTCCAGAACACGACGGAGGAGAAACAGGTGGATAGGAGAATAGGTCTGTCCGTTCCGTCACGATTTGAATAACCGTATACATTGGACGCCGTGATCGGTTGAGGTCTGCACCACGTCCTGCTACGTTACGTCTTGACTAGTTGTACCTTAATGGTTCAATTAGTCTAGACGTAACTTAAAGTAAAGTAACGTACGTACTTTGACGGGGCGGAGTGACGATTAGTGAAGCTGTCAAAACTTTTATTGAGAACAGAGTAGCAGTGTTGTGAATTTATTTGTTGTAATACATGGTAGGGAAATTATGTTACTATCTCGCTCATTTCCATATGTTTTATATAGGAAGCATAAAGAGCAGAAATAGTTGTCTGAAATACGGATGTAACTTGACGTGAGAAAGCAAATTTCAATAGGTTCTTACGCCCGTCAATATCTGTACTAATCGTTTGCATTAATCGCGGTAAGGTAGGTTGAAACGGCCGTCACGTTACTTTTCGTTACGTCTAGACTAATTGCACCATAACACTATCCAATCGGGTATACCGAATAGGCGAGATAACACAGGATTACAACGAAATTACAAGTTTTCGCACGCCTTACGAGTTTTTTATTATTTAAGAAAATGAAATTGGCAAACAATAATTTTGAAGACTTTAACGACTGGCGCATTGGATAACGACGTGTTGCCTTATATAATTCCTTTTCTGGAAAAAACAAATAAAAAATATATATATTAGTATTTTAAAAAATAATTAAGACGTGAAGTAAATATATTTCTCGGATAAGATAGAGCTACATCATATGTATTTTAATTCGCGATTAGTTTTAGGTTTAAGTAAACCGAGTAACAATACCGGAACCCCGATATATATGAGTAGCAAATATAACTTTTATAAAATACATTGCAAAATTTTAAATTTAATGAAGTCGCCTTTAGACACATAACTACAAATTTTGTTGTGGAGGTTTGCATTTCAAAGCATTTCAACATTCAATAAACACAATTTATTGAATGTTATAACTCTGTAATCAATCGAGATATCATGCCGGCCGGAATTTTCATTGCCTACAATTAATATAATATACCTCTTTGTCTATATCATTGCCGTTAGTTATTTCAATTTTAATTATGTGAAACAGATCCTGAAAATATAATTTTAAAACTACCTTTATGAATACTTTGAAGTTTCGACAAGATCCGTTGTCACTATTATTATGTGCGGCTTCGCCATTTGTTTGTAGGGGTTTGTTTTGTAGTTTCTTAACAAAACAGAATCGAATTTCAAACCCAGTTGTCGATGCATGATTTGAGTCCAGACTGTGTTTATTTTCATTATCTTCACCACTAGAGATTTCTAATTTCGGATTTTCACTTATAAGCCCATGTTGCGCTTTATTATCTTCATCAGTTTTGGTTCTAATAAACCAGCCCGTTGTATTTATTATTTTTGGTATCGGTTTAGGCTTCGGCAAAGGATTTGAACTATTCGATTTTTTATTACTATTACTATATTGTTCAATTTGTGCTAAACCGTTAGCGTTATTAGAGCGATCAATAACGACGGCAGCATCAATAAGTTCTTTTTCTGAGCTCGATTGTTCCCCATCACTTTCATCACAATCATTATCAATCCGAGTTCTTTTTGCGATTTCAGACAAATCTGACCCACCGAAATTAAATAAATCGTTTTCATCATCACTATCATTTTCAGTAATCATGGCAATTCTTCCACGTTTTTTTGTGTGTGTTGTTGAATCTTGATTGCCAGCTTGCAAGGATGTGCTAACATCGCGATTTGTTGATATATGGGTTTTATTACGAAAATCTGTGGTTGATATTTTTCTTCTGCTATCTTTTTCCGGTATTACCAATTCTGGACTTAATTGAATACCGACAAATTTGGCATCTGTGATTTTCTCAATATGTGGTATTTTACTTTGAGGTAGTGACGAACATTGATCAATAGAATCCAAATGTTTTACTCGTTTGCGTTTTAACTTATCCCTCGGCGGGTTTTCACCATTTAAAACATCCAGCGTATTATCAAAATGTTCCTCATTCGCCAACAGACTCTTCTCATTTAAATTTTTAATATCGGAAGAATTAGCAGCGTTATTTTCCGACATAGATGACGTCGTAATTATACTCTCTTCTGAATCCTTATTCTGCCCCGCTTTGGTGCTGGAGGGTGATGCAACTTCTACTCCACATCCTGAATTAATTGACTCATTAGTATTTGCAACTAATACCGTGCCAAATTCTTGTGTTTGTATAGGAGCTGGTGTCTTTATTAATTCGGATACAATTTTGTAGTTGGGATTACAATATTTTTCGACTGAACAGTTTAATATTGCCAACCCGATTTCATATTCTGCAACTACGCGTCTTGAGTGCGACTCCAAAAAATCTTATTAAGGAATGAATGAAGAGCGAGATTACCTTTAAATATCTTAAAAAACTTACAAATTAAAATTTATTTCTAACTTACCCGAAATTGTATTCAACGTTTGAGATAATTGAGACTGAGTTGGTGGAATGTATTGAACAACAATTACATTATCTTTAATTAATGACGATTTTGGAAAACCACTATTAAGATTCTTGCTCATACCCCCCGCCATCTGTATGATAGGACTATACATTTCGAAGTGTAGTTTATGTTGAAAAACAAATATTTTGCTCGAAAATAAAGTTTTCCTTTCAGGACGGAAACCAAAATCGAATTCATTTTTCATCAAGATCGCATCGTTATTTTTCGGTAGGTAGAGGTTTGCATTGGGCAATGTTGGTTTTCCATTACGTATTGCCTTAATTAGATCGCTCCAGTACTCGCAGGATACAATAGGAATATTATTGAGCAATGCATAAAGTACTTTAACGGTAACACTAATATGCATCATCGTTAGGTGAGTGCACTCCGCCTCCCAACCGCTTATAATACGACCACCCAAACTGCTCAATTTTTTCTCTAATAATTTCAAATTATTTCCCGAAACGGATGAACACATGCTAACAAACGTCATACGATTTACTTTCCATTCATTATGCAGCACGCCAAATCGTATGCAATCGCCGTCGCTCAAATGCACAACCTCACCGGGATTAACTTTTCTATGAGAATCGTTTCCTTTGATATAGGTACCATATTTCGAATTGGAGTCGGTTAGAAGAAGCTTGTATGGTTCATCCTGAAAACGCAGAATAGCATGTTTGCGACTGACCGAGGAATCATTTCTCAATGTAATATCCGTACTAGTACGCCCAACAATGTATTCATTTTTCTCTCTTAATAAATAATATGATTTTCCTAAGTATCAAGAAACCATTTCAGATTAAATACATGATATTAACATCTCTCCTACCTGCACTATTTGATAAGAGCCACATTTTGAAGCAAGGACCCTAACTACTAAAAAACACGACTAGAAAAATGTCAATTTATTGCGATAAAAAAATGAGAGTGATACATTTCAGCTGATACAACCACCAAGGCTTAAAAAGCCGTAGGAGTTCACGGTGCAGAGATCCCCAACCAGTGATCCGATGTGTAATATATACGTGACAAGTGGGCTACAGGCGCAATTATTTATATAAAGCCTAGCGGTGGCGATTTTTATCATGAGGCTTTTCATGGTTTTATCATGTTTTTTATCATGAAGTATATTTTTATAAGATACTCATCTGGTAGACGCGAGTCCTTGTAGGCTTCAAATATAATCTAAATTTTGGTTTCTTGGTTTTTTAAAGTTTTGATCATAAATTTTTGTTTTGATTAAACAATTCTTTCAATTTTTAAGAATTCAACACTTTACTATTAATAAATAGCTTTTAATAAATTAGTAAACTAACACGGCGCTCCTGTATGAGGCTTTTGCTTGGAATTCAACCCCCGGAGATAAGGAGACAACACACGGTCTATCCCATACGCATTTTTGCGTATGGGATACACAATATGATATACTTTCCGTACACGTACACGTACACGGTCTATCCATAATATGATATACTTCCCTGTGAAATTTGGAACACTTTTATCGATAAATTTTTGACGACGAGACTCGCACTTGTGTTTTTTCATGAATATTGATTCTAGGGAATTTTAAGGGACCACCGATGGAAGATATGCTTAAATGTATTGATGATTAAAACTATTATATGTTATTTCTTAATCATTTCATAAATAAAATATTGTGATTCGGTAAATAAAAGCTGAACATTATTATAATTAGAATTTATTTCATTACAACAAAGTAGAAATCGAATTTTGAATAACCTACTTTAACCCTTGGACAAACACATGGTTCTGGCCAGGCATATTTCATTTTTGAGCGTTAATTAAGGATACTTATAGTTTAGGTAGATACCAGTATTTCCCGGTAGCCGCCTAAAATATTGTTGGCTTCCTACCTGTAAAAAGGAAATAAAAAATACCGTTCCAACACGACGACAACTTCAACAGAAAAAAGTTTCCCTTCGAACAAACACATATGCCTGGCCAGACCAACAAATATTTCCTATACAATTTCCATGAAATTAATTATAATTATCCTTAATTTGGGTTGTTTTTCTGTAAAACCCAGGTAGAGTCTGCGTTTATTTTTCTGTTATTTCTTTCTTTCGTTTGTGATTGTGGGTTTGAGTTCAGTTAGTTGGTTATTGAATACTGAACATACAACATCGACAGTCTGAAATATAAATTTTGTTTGCGGAAACTAAAACGAAATTAGAGAAACATTATTATGGCAGAGGATTTAGAATTCGTGTACAATACGCGTTTGCGTACAGGCAGCCTCCCTGATAATTTTCAACAACAATTATCATCAGCTTTACAGAGCGATTTCGCACTTCACACAGAAGCAGACGAAGAACTAGATCTATTTGAAGACCAAAGCGGTGAAAATACAGATTTTGTGCCTGAAGATGACGCCTCCGACATTGAGAATGAATTGGAAATTGAAGCAGATGAACTATGCGACAGCGATGAAGAATCCGAAGAAGATAGTGAGAATGCACCAACACAAGCTGCAGAAGGTTTTTTGCTTGGAAGAGATGGTACCAAGTGGAGTACAGCTGAACCCACAACAGTGAGATTCCGACAGCACAACATCATGCGTTTCAGAGGTGGACCGAAAACAAACCTAACCACTCCGCTTGAGGTGTTCAAGCTTTTCTTTTCCACGAATATTGCGTTCATCATCGTAACAGAAACAAATCGATATGGAGAAAGAGTTACACGCAAATGGAACGCAGAACATGCAAACTGCACACCAAGAGTATGGAATGATTTGACAAGTGTTGAGCTTGACGCTTTTATTGGGATATTATTAGCTTTTGGTGTCAGTCATACTACAATGCAGGCCTCAAGATTGATGTGGCAAACTGATGCACTTCCAATATTCCGTGCAGCCATGTCATATAGACGATTTCTTACTTTGATGCTCTGTATTCGATTTGACGACAGTCGTACGCGCGCCTTTCGTCAACAAACCGATAAAGCTGCTCCCATTCGCGATATATGGAACTTCTTGAACATCAATCTTGCCAGTAATTTCGAACCATACGAATGTGTAACCATCGATGAGCAGCTATTTCCATACCGTGGGCGTACAAAGTTCACGCAATACATCCCATCGAAGCCTGCAAAGTATGGCATAAAAGTATGGTGGGCATGCGATGCGAAAACCAAATATCCGTTGCAAGGAAAACTGTACACTGGTAAGGAGGGAGAACAACGAGAGACAAACCAAGGCGAAAATGTGCTCATGAGTTTAGCTAATCGGTACACCAACAGCGGTAGAACTGTTATTGGTGATAATTTCTTTACAACATTAGACGCAGCCAAACGTCTTTCGTCGATTGGATTAGCATACGTTGGCACCATTAGATCCAACAAGAAGTGTCTTCCAAAAGAAGTAAAAAAAGATAGCAAACGACCAGTGCTTTCAACTGTGTTTGCTTTCTACGATAACCTAATATCACTCTGCAGCTACGTTCCAAAGAAGAACAAATCAGTAAATCTGCTATCCACTGTATACTACACCAAGAAAGTTGAAGGTGTAGCAAAAAAACCGGAAGCTATATTATTTTATATCTCAACAAAGGCCGGCGTTGATGCAATGGACCAAATGGTAACGCATTACTCCACAAAACGACCAACCAGACGTTGGCCATTAGCATTTTTTTGCAACATGATAGACGTCATGGGCTTAGCAGCATACATCATATGCAATGAAAATATAGAGGGAGGCAGAAAAGAGAAACGACGATTGTTTCTTAACACGCTCAGCAAACAATTGGTGCTCGCTAATACCGAAAATCGCATGAATAATAACCATATTTGGGGACAACATTCAACCCGTTTGGCCTTCGAATCTTTTTTTGGAGGGCCGTTAAATATTCGCAGCAATATACTGCTCAACCAACAAAGCGGCCCCAGCACACTGAGTTCCAGAAAGGATTGCAGAATTAGTGCCACGCAAGAGGAAAAGCTGCGTAGGAAGACACGATTTTACTGCACCAAATGCACCAATCCTGTGTGTCAACAACATTCCAAAATTTATTATACTTGTTTTTCATGTATTCAAGAAAACGAATAAAAAATAATAATACAAAATAAAAATATTTTTTTACATCTTTGCCATACAAATGCATAAAACGCATAGGGGTCTGGCCAGGCATATGTGTTCGTTCGGAGGTTTCAAAATATGTGTTTGACGGGGGGTTAATATAAATACTCTAGTAGTATAAAACTATGCCCAAGTGAACGTATTTTATAACATTAGTAATATTTCGTATGAGTTTAGAGATTATATATTTCACAAATTTCGGGTATCGTCGATTTCTGTAGTGACCTTCTGATTTGCTTAAAATAAAATCCACTTCTATTGTTTACACTTCGTGAAAATTATATAGATGAATATGAGCTCGTTTTACTCGTTAGCAAATGCACAGCAAACAATAACAATATCGGACGAGTTCTCACAAATTATGCACGTATTTCCAATAGATCGAAGAAATAGCCATTGTAACGAATTTTTAATATTACAGCTACGGGTGTTCTATTTCTATCTCTGCTTGTGCTCTTGATGGAGTATACTTATTGAAAGCAGCGTAGATGGCAGGTTATTCAACTGGTTCGAAGAGTTATTTGAACTTTTTGGGTTTCGTGTCTAAATGTAAGTCCGCTAGTTTCACTTTTTTTGATTGAATGTTTCTTAAAATGTTGATAGTCCTACATTTAAACAAAATGATAATAATACCGTTATTGCTGACTACGTTGAAGCGTTGTTTTCAATATTGGTTCGTGCATTCGATAAATTTATTACGTGAGAAGTTGCACAGGGTGAGTTTAATAAAATATATTGAATTATTTTATAAAATGACGTATTTAATTAAATAGAAATAAGGAATTGAGGAGACGTTCATACAAACATTTCATGTCACAAAATGAAACAGAAATTATTATCAAACAGAAATTAATTCGATATCTAACATCATAGGGGTTTACTTCTTGATATTCATTATTCTTAACATATAATTTATGGTTTTATGTTTTCTTTTATTTCTTTAGTTTAATTTTTTATAATCTTTTTTATGTAAAAAAAATCTAAAATATTAATGTCTTCATACTAGTTTTATGCCTGCGTTGTCTCTGCTGTCTCAAACACAACGATACAATCAATCTTATAACATATTGCTAGCAACAGATGTCCACATCGTCAACAATCTTTCAGACTCGTTTGGCTCGTTGGCTGCGCGCTCTAACAACACCGATGGAATTCAACAGTTCAGCTTCTGGTTCAGTTGTGAATCGTATCTCGAGCGAACCGGAAGTGTCCGTAGATGGCAATTCAATTAAATTGAAAAATCAAAGATGCAAGTGTTTTTCTTGTTTTTATAATTTGAAAAATGTGCAAACTATTTGCTTCCGAATAGAAAACAAAATCAATCATTCGAAAAACTTGCCGAGCGTTTTATGGTGTTGAATTAGCTGTGTTGAAAATTTTGTGTGATTTTCGTTGCTCTCGCGAATGTTTTTAATTATGTTAATTGTTACGATAATAAAGTGTGGAAATCTTGTGTGCCTGCTAAAATAAATTATTGCATTTTCGTTCCATTGTGTTTATTATTATCACTGATAAAAGCCTGCATCAGTATACGAAATAAATATAAAAAGCAAACAAAGAATCAAACGAAAGAAGATCAAGAAGATCAAGAATGCAAAGTGGAGAAAAGCGATTATAAACCAAGTTGCATTGCAGTGATCGATCGACCAGTTCGAAACCGGTTCGAACGATCGGTATTGTGTAAAGGTGAGCACACATCGGTTTATTATATATCATTACACACAGCACACAATTTTTAATCGATCGTATGATACTTTCTCATTCCGGCATAAGCGAAAAATAAACTAGTTCGGAAATTGTACTGCAATGAGTGAATAAGAAATAGCCGGTGCGGGTGTAAAAGCTATCGACTTCAAATCTGTGGATAATTTATTTTGGAAATCGAAAATTTCTAAAATTCTATCAAATAATCTATGAGAAGTATGAAAAATGATAAGCGAAAACAAAGGAAGCGCAAAAGCAGTAATTAAAAAGAAGTAGGTAAAAGAGAGTGAGAGAGATAGACTTCTATATACTGCCATTTTATTTTGATTTAATTAAAATATTCGGTTACGTCGAACAAATTTTTTATTCAAATAAGCCAGAGAAGAAAAAGCTAAGCTAAAGCTACCACAAAGAGACATAAACTGAGAGAATATTATGAGAGAAATAGGATAAAATGGGAGCAAAAATTAACATCAGTACGCAGCATGATCACATATACCTTTCGATCATGTTATTGCTCATAGACTCGATGAGTGTCAATATGCGGGAATTATAAACAATTAAGGACTTGTTGCCACCTGATGAAAGTTTATATGTTTTATAATTGCATGTGCTGTAGCAATGCTAAAAAGTAGGCGTGCGTGTCACATGGCCTTTGTGATATGGGTCCAGTGAACGGATCAAGCTGAGCTATAACATTTTGGCTATCGATCTGAACTCTAGTCGCATAAATTCCGTTTGTTTTCATATCGATACATTCAGCATTTATTCTCAAATTAGGGATAGCAATATAGATATAGATGGGTCCTACGAGATAGATAGAAAATATTTATGGATACACTAATTCCTCTATAATTACGATATTCGTTGGCGGAATCACCGCCCATTTTTTGACTATTTTTTCCACAGACGACAGAGATGAAAATAGAATTTTAGCTACAAGTTCACTCGAAGCCTTAAGCAACTCGGCTGAAAATTCATTTATAAGAGCCTTTATTTATTGATTTGAACTTAATTTATTTAAGGCAGGCCTTTAAAAAAAGGCAGGCCTGACAAAATTCAGTTTTTTTAACACCATTTGAATACGAAATCTCACAATTTCGTTACGATTTTAGCGGACAGCCAGACGGACTTATAAATGGGCGAAAAAAGCTTAATCATATCAGAGATGATTTCAAGCCGAAATATTTTTATAGCCGACTTTTTTGTATCTGCTTTATCTGTGTTGAATACTTTATGAACGGAAGCACAAAGTGAATGTGTCCTAAATGAAATCCCTTAAAACTTAAGATGAATTAAAAAATTATTTTTCACTGAAATTGGTTTTGGAGACAAATTGGTTTTGGGAATGAGGGTTATTACATTCTCGGGTTATGCTTCATTAAACCGCGTAGAGAACATAACAAATGCATAAGAAACAAGTAACAATAAAATTCATTAATACATGTAGAATGATTGAGGAAGGTTTTTTGAAGGAATGACTGCCGTGCGATCAAAAAATTGAACTTTTGATAAGTTTTTTACACTTTGATTTCTTTTAGGAAAAAAATAATAATGTCTGTAATTTTTTAATGTGCTTTTACGTTTATCTATTTTAAAAATTTTTACGTTTATCTATTTTTAAAGCAAATTTTGAAAGTGCTAAAGAGGAGCAGAATTGTTGATTTTTGCATTTATTTTTATTTTATTTCAACTTGTTAAATTGTTGTTGGATAATCATAAAAAATGTTGGGTAATCATTACTCAAAAATTATCTTATCGTGTCTAAATATGAGCGTATTCTGCCAAAATGCTAAAAATGTTTACGTTTTACTGACGTATATATCTGATATTTAGGTAACTGATTAGGGCTAAGGACAGCACCAACCAAGTCGAGCGTAACAGGTTCTTGTGGTCGATTATGATGGAAAGTTTCACATCACCTGTTTTTTATTCGTAATTATTTGCAATTACGACCATTTTTTCTGACTGTTTCTTATCTTTAACGCAATAGAACATGATTTCATAACATTTTATAAAACTGACCATCGATGATTGGACGTTGGTTGTCCGTCATTTTATAAAAATAGCCTACAGTAATTTTACAAATGATTTGCAAAAAATTAAAATGGAAAAGAAAAATAAAAACGTAAGAAGTTATCAATAAAACAATTGAAAAATAAACCCCTGGCGAATCTTCTTATCAAAGTAGACGCATTAACGATAGTTCATATATTGCAATAACTTTTATATGGATCTGATGCCGTTTCTGGCCTCGTAAATGATCCTTTTAAAATCAAGAATAATTAAACGTTTTCTTATCAGTTGCTATTTTCAATGCTTGTAAACGTAGATAGGAAAAAAAAACAACAACATCAGCAGTAATAATTAAAATAACAATAATTATAATATTAATTATAATAATAATAATAATAATAATAATAATAATAATAATAATTATAATAATAATAATAATAATAATAATAATAATAATGGAAATAACAAAACAAAGACTAGTCATAAAAAAATTAATGAAAAACAAAAATAAAAAACCGTCACAGCAAAAAGGAAATATATTAAAACTATCAATGTTAAAAAAGAAATAAAACTAGAAAATACAGTACTTATAAAAAAAGTAAAACAATATAAGTTGGTCTTAATAATAAATAAAATTATTTATTTATTTTGCTTTTTTCTATGCTAAAAACGCTATGAGGTCAGTTCAAAAATTATAGCGAAGGTTTTTACAGTTTTCATCGATTGCAGCAGCGTGGTGCATCATAGGTTCATTCCACAGGGTAGGATTAATACGGGATATTATCTGTGTTATGTACATTTTGCGCAAGAGATCTATCAGAAACGCTCATATTTGTGAAAGAATATAAATTGGATTTTATACCATGAAAACGCGAAACTGTTAAAAAAATTAAAAATATTAGGAAGAAAAGAATTAACGCGCCGTTAAGAAAACGCTAATAGACGAAACATAAAAAACAAAAACATAAAAAATTGTACACTTTGGTTTCGCCAAAAAACCATCTGAAATATTAATTAGAGTAAATGGCGAGAATGGAATATTCTCTTCCCGATCGGGCATACATTAATTTGTCGTTCGTCACATCTCCCGAAATGTTCTGCATTATCGCAATTATTTTTTCCTTAAAATTTTTTAAAATTCTCGCGAAATCAGAATCAGATGATTATGTGACGTTTCTAAGTCAATAAGTTATAACCGTTTAAGACCGTAAATGCAGAAATGATTCTAAAATTAATAAGTAAGAAGGCTAAATTCGCCCTGGCCAAGGCTTACATACCCTACATCCGTAATATAAACTCCTAGTTTGATCATAAAGGGTGGGCGGCTCACGCCCTTCATAATATTATACATCCCTTTTCTTGGTTAATTGAGATCTAATAAGGCAACCTTTGTCAAAAAAGTTCATACATGATAAAGTAGGTGTGTCCCGCCCATTTTCTGGGGTGATAATATCTAATACCAACATCTCGACTATACAGTTCCAGATTGAAAACCTATAAACTGAGAAATCGGCATTTGAAAGGGAACTTTGTATAAACTGTAGGAGTGTCATCGGCCCGATTTACCTTAATTTAAACGATGTCGCATCTGCTGATTTATTTACAAAACGTCTATAAATCATCACCGATCAAAATTGTCGGATAAAATGCTCAAATAAAATGTGTCATCAAATTGCATCGCCAAAATCTATCTGATGGCCCATTTTTCTTAGTAATTTTAACGACTGAGTAATTCAGTTTAATCCATCTATCAAAACAAAAAAGCATTAAAATTTAAATATATTTTGATTATCATCACCAGTCAAACAAAAATTCTGATGGGGTTAGAAAGTTTAAAAATCAGAGAGTTTAGACGCGGTTATCTCTGATCACTTTATGATCTTTCACTCTCATTGAGATCCAACGTTTCCGTTTATAATAAGTCTAACGCAATTTCTCCCTAATCTTTGAATAAAAATAGGTGGCGAGAGAAATTGGATGAAAGTGAGGAAGAATAAAGAAGATAGAGAGGAAATATAAGATCTATATGATAATAAATTAATATAACAAAATTATTACACGCTGAAATTTTATGTCATTACAAGACAGTTAATTATCAGTTCTATTAAGTTCTCTTCAGGGATTAAAAGTAGACAAAAAATATTTTTGTTTTCTAGTATGTTAGTAAATTCATTGAATTAGGCGTGATCGTAGGGCAAATAGGAAGGTTGGAGCTGAATTGGTATAAGTTGGTACGTCAAAATATAAAAAAGAGAAAGTTCAAGGAATCAGCGGAAGACTAGGTAGATTTTGAAAGAGAGAGAGAGACAGTGAGCAAAACTGAACGATCTCAGATTTAGTTACTTCCACCGATTTAGTTTTATTTTGGACATGAACCTCGTCCCAACTTGTTTTGCGAATTCCGTCGCATAGACTGCGATTAGAGAAGAGTCCATTCAAGTGAATTTTCGAGTGAGTGAAAGATAAGTAGAGGGAGAAAGAGAAGAGAGAGAGAGAGTGTGTGTGGTAGCGGTGATGATAGTGCGAGTTAATGGATTTGTTCGCGCATCTATATCTCTTTCGTTTAGCTAACGAAAAAACTTTATTCGAAGCAGTAGATCTGAAGTCTCTGTGTGATCTTGTTAGGGAAACGGATTCGTGGTTATTTTAAAGGTTCGGCAAATACGGAGTCACACAAAATTGTGTTAAGTAGAAAATAAGTAAAAGAAAAAAAAGAATGAATGAATGAAATGTGCATATTGCAGAAAAAGTAATAAAAATCGTGTATGGAAAATAATAATCAAATCTACGCAAAAATATTGAAATGTGTACAAATTGTTGTGTTGTTTCTTTTGATTTTGTTGTAATATGTTGTATTAAAAGATATGATATCGATGATAATGATATCGATTTTTGACAATTATTTGACAATATTATCTATTTTGAAGAGCTTTTGAATTCTTTAGAAATGTTTGCAAATATTATATTATTTATTGCTGTTTGCTTCTTGTGCTATTCCTTTTCAAAAATCTAAAATAGATTTTCCTTCTGTAAAGACTCCCTTCTGTAGACTTGCCCGCATTTAAAATTATGACCGTTCATCTGTTGTTAATTCATCCGTTGCCAAATGAAGTAAAATTGAATATGAATGAGAAAATTAAAAACAAAATTAATATATAAAAAATGAAGAAAATTGTTAAGCGCTCATAAACAACAAAGCAAAACAATTTCAGGAGCGACATCATCAATAGTAGAGACACTACCAACAACAGCAACAACAAAAACTATTTAGTGTAACAGCAAAATAGCCGAGACCGAGATCTAAAATCAAATCATTTGAATTGGAATTCCTTGATGGTGGTCTCCCGGCTGGCTGGATACCGCTGTCACGCCGCCGGTTACTTCCTCGTTACGAGAGGATACGTAAACGCAAATGCGAACGAAAAAACTCAACAAAACACGATATTCCCTTTCTCATTTTTTGAGAGATCACCACGCGAACCGCACGGTGTTTTCTTCACAGCGAGCGAGTTGGCGAGTAAAATACACAAGTTTATCGTAGTCGTTTTCGCTGTCGTCGACGCCGACGCCGTCATCGTCCTAAACCATCTGAAAGCGTTATGGGAAGTGATAAGAACATTGAGTACGAGCATGTAATTCATTATCGGTTGTAATTCGGTTTTTATATATTTATTTATTTTATTATAATTTTAACGATATCCTCTCCTTGATTCTGCTACTTCTGTATTGTTTTTCTTGATTTTATTCATGCGTCGTGCTGACTTGCGTCGTATATTTAATTTTATTTCTATCGTTAAAAGTTAAATTTTAAAAATAAATTCTTGCAATTCCGGAGAGTCGCCATTTGCTGTTGGCGACCATTATATTTTTTCATAGTAACTCAATAATAATATAATAATATAATATTCAATCGTTTAAAAAAATATTAAAAATTAGAAAAATTTTTTGAAGGCTTAAAATTTTTCATAAAACACTAAACAGTTTCTTGCGTCGCGCATTTAGCGATGGAATGTGATGCATAATGATGGAGAGAGGTTGTGCAAGTAATGTATAAAGCAGTAAGAGAGGGGAGATTCAGTGTTAAGCGTTTTTAGTTCTCAAAAAACAAAAATGATAATAACAATAATAATAAATAAATAAATTAATTAATTAATAATTTTTCTTTCAGTCGTTTCTGAACCTATCTTTCATAAATGCAATATATTTATATAACTACACATACATACATGCTTACGAGTACCCACACATTTGATTAAGAAGCAATTTTTAACAAAAGCGAAAAATATTTTCGCAACAGAAACATTTATTTGTTTGTGGTATTCATCAAACTTATCGACGTTCATCAACATTTTTTCGCAGTTTTAAAAATTTCTAAAATCGCAAAAAAAAAGAAAATTAAGAATCGGATTAATGTAAGTGTTTTTAAAGAATAGCAATAGTATTAAGGATCTAAACAGATTTATAACTAATACATACTAATTATTAGTTTATGTATACAAACTATACTTACAAGTCATTGAATCAAGCTTATACAAATCATAAGCTATCAAAAAAAGGTCAAGAAAATATCTACGAAGAAGTTTTAAATTCTTTGTAGTGGAAAAACCTGATGCGTTTTCATAGCTGTCGAGAATTCAAAATATGATATATTACCAAAATCGAGATAAATAACGCAATTCTCATGGACACTTAGATTCAATTTCATGGAAGTTCTAAAAAACTATCTAAGAAATTAGTCTACTAATTGTATTAAAATCACACCGTGGTAGAATTCCCAAAGATGAGCCCATATAAAAGCCATGTAAAATAAATCGTTTTTAAGATGAAACGTCTGAAAGTATCTTAAACAACAGAAGAAAAATATGTTTGAATGTACCAGAAGTTTCCAATCCTTTCGTTTTACGGCTTCCTAAATAATCTGATTCTTTCCTCGGTGCTTTTAATACATCAGAATTGTGTATAAATTTTTGTATACATTTGTATTTGAATATACAATATATTTCTCATTTCTTGTTTGCTGGGTGAAATATTGCTAACACTGCTTGAAACCGTCAAAATCTCCAATGAGAAAAATACGGATAATTAGCATCGTTTTCATTTAATTTTGTTAATACAAAAAATAAACAAAAAATTTCTTACACCGACTTTATAACATCGATTGTTTTTGGCTTGTTTTTAATTAAATATTACGCGAAATATTCTTTAACTTTTCACCTTGTTATTTATTTACTTTACAATTTCCTCTTGCGGGAATTTCAAATTTATCCAACCGTTGCAGCGCCATCAAGCCGAAGCGTCGGCCTCGTTCGTTCGTTCAGTTTGAAAAATTTGATTATTTTACGATTTTAGTTTTCATTTAGATCTAAAAATAGTAAAAGTTTTTGAGAGCAATGCATAAAAAATAAAGACAAGTCAGGAAAAACACATAAGGGGAAAACAAACAAAATCAACGAATTTTTTTTATATAAATAAAAAAATTGCCCAACAAATTTGTTGGTATTTGCATTTTATTTATGCGCATAATTTTGTAAAAATTCTGTTGTGAACATTTTAAAATAAATCGTTTAAAACGTTGTCTGCACTAATTTTGAACAGGTTGGCACCATCAAAAAATTGGCACGGTTTCTTTAGAAAAGTTTAATGGCATATTAAAAGAAAAGAGAAAGGGAAGCAAATAAATCAAAACGACAAAAAAAGAAGATAGATAGTGACATTAATCCTTAATGACATGCTCTAAAACTATAAAGATATTGTCAAATATATCGAAACTTATAAAAATCTTAAATAAATATTAATAATTCCATTCTCTTCTGTTCATTTAAATACAATTAATTAAAAGGAAATTGATACTAAATAATCATCGATAATCATGGATAATCAACGATCATCAATCGATAACTACGATTAATTTTGTTTATTAAAGAGTTTTATTTGGTGTTGTCTGATTTTGGTGAAAAGTCACGGCTTTTGAAAAAATCTTGAGTTACCAAAACATTAAAATTCTGAAAATTCTGAAAAAGGGCGAATAATGAGACTGAGACTTGAACCGCTCTATATTTTGATCCCCCTTCTGATTCCCCTGACACTTCTAATACTGCACGGATAAAAATTGTTTATCTTTTGTGAGAAAACGATTTTATTTAATCCACGCATTAAGGAATTTAAAGGCATTCTAAAGGGCGTTTTGTTCGCAATGATATATTCTAAACACAATTGTTCGAAATAAATTATTAAAAAGAAAAAAGCCTTTTATGCTTCGCAAAATCCTAGGAGATCTATTTATCTTTTTGCATACTTCTCTCTCTGTCTCTCTCCCTCTTTGCCTTTCACAATCCACCTTCCTCCTACTTTCTTCCCCTTTTAGAGTCAGCCCTTGCAATTTCGTAAGTACGCGCAGCCTGGAATTTTTTATTAATTTTGTATTTAAAAGAGTTGTAGCAGTTTGTTCTTCTGTTATTGACGACTAAAAGCAACAACAACAGCATCAAACAAACCATAACCAATTTAAATAATTAAGCACACAAAAAATTAGTAATTATTTCATTTACAAAGTAAAAAATAGGGAAATGTTTTTGTTTACAGAATAAACAAAAAAGGTTGAATGGAATGAAACATTACAATTATATCGCCGATATAAAGAATCGTGATCCTGAAAGTCAAATAAAGGATTAAATTTGCAGACCTAAAGGCAAGGCACTAGCAAGGACCTTTTTCTCTAACCGAAAAGCATGGCAAGACAATGTTGGGGAAGGAGAAAGAGAGAGATTGAGAGGGAAAAGAAATGACAAAAATGTTAACTGACTGAAATTGCTGCAATAAAAATTTCCCCCAAAAAGTTATTGTCAATAAACTGCAATTAAAGCCAAAAGCAAGCAAATTTTGGTACGGATCGTTAACAATTATTTTGGGTAATGAAGGATAATTGGAAAGAAAGAACCAAACAATGAGTAAACGGCAGGGAACTCAAGAAATGAGACAGACATTTTAGAAACCTTTCAAGATTAAGTACTATTGGTATACGTTCTTATCTAACAAAAAAACAAATTTTATTATTTTTCGTGGAAGATTTTCAAAGCTCACTTTCCATTTCGAGAACCCTTCAAAATGTCTGAAGTTCTCTGGACTACCCTAACGCTAACGTATTTGAAATATAAAAAAATAGTATTAAAAGTATTAAATAGCTAGTATTTATAAGTATTAATACTAATTAAATGAAAAGGAAGGCGTACATTGTTCTTAACATTTTAAATTATCTCAAATTTATAGGATTTTTTCTCTTCGCAGGTGTTTGCTTTTTCGCGATAACATTATATGAGAATATTTTCTATTTGCTCTAAATGAATCCTCTAAATATTTTTTTTTATGAAATAATCTTAAAAGTTTACATTCAGCGCATTTGTTACTTTAGGGATTTTTTGGGGATATTACGCTTAGCCTCCTGTTTATAACGCATTGAAGTAGGCGTGGCAGGTATGGAAAAGTATATATATTCTGGCTTTGAATCATTTAAGTCGTACGACTTAGATTTGTTCTTATGCCTGAAGAAATCGCAATTACCGGAGAAGAAGAAAAATTTTTATGAGGTTCGGCAGAATCATTCTTTATTATTATAAATTATATAACTGGCCTGGTGCCACGCCCAATTTTTTCGAATTAATATTGCAAAACCCCATCCATTCTTATTGTTGAGGTGAAGGCGCTTGACATTGGAAACCCACAAATATTGGGCCCATAACGCCCACTACTATACTATACTATGTGTGAATTTTTGGAAAGAGTTATATTGATAAGTTGGCAGATATGAATTAAGAAATAAAAGGTGAATGTAATATTACAAGAGGCATGAACTGCATACGGGTTATTGGATTGGAAATTTTACCATCAAATTTTATACTACCGAAATGTATATGTGCTTCAGCCAGACCGAAGCTAGCGTTCGTACTTGTTTTATGTATAAAATTTTATTTATTGACAATAAAATTCATTGATTTTTGCATATTAGATGATGGCTAATTAATCAATTAAGTTTTAGTGATCATTTTACATTAGATCCGCCAACAACACAGAAGCAGCTACCTATCGAATATTTCGATAATTTGCAAGATAAAACAGCTCTATTTTGCTCTTAAAATGAAACAAATTAAAATTTTATAGTTTTTAAAAACTTTTTATACCCGAGAAATGAAGGTGTTACAAATACTCTTCCGTCTATTCCGCCCATAATATTCCGTATATTCCGTCTATATTATTCCTGCTTGCTATTCTGTCCATCTAACTTCTGCCCGTCAGTCGTCAGTTAACTTGTGGAAATTGTGTTTAGAGATAAATGAGAAGAGATATGCGAGATCACAATGAAACTGTTACGAAATGAATTGAGATGTAAATTTTTCTGGAAAGTATAAATAGCAAATAGGTGAGCCATCGCAGCAATCGGTCACATGACCGAATGTGGAAACCAGGCCATCAGGTGCAAGATATACCAGATTTAGTCTTTATATTCCGCACATGTTTACATCGCACACATTAAAAAAATTAATTTAATATTAAATTTGAAACGAAATTTTGTTTGTGTTTTATAATCCAGCTTTTTATGATTTTGTATAAAATCGCTAAAGTATTTTTTTTTAAATATAAATTTTTTAGATTATGCTAGTGATGAATATGTTCTTCATATGTCACTTTTCTTTGTTTCTGGTTGGGAGACCAACTATTACTATGTATTTAATGCATTTATTTCCTAATAAAACCTAAAATAATTTCGATCCTAATCAAAAACAAAAATATTTCTCTCTGATAATATCGAAAATTTTTAAATAAGAATCAGTTTCCTTCTGATAAAGAGCTGTTAAATTGTCCCAATTATTTCCAGTTTTTATTTGATTGACTCTATTTATGTCAGCAAAACATTTTAAATAAATGGCTGATTAAATTTAAATAAATAAATATTAGTCATAAAAATAAAAAGAGTGGCTACGTTAGAAGAAGATTAATCCGATTCCAGACTGAATATCTCCTCTACTGACTCCAAATTAATTATGCGACGGCATTTTGTGACAGACCAAAACGTTGTTTTTGCACCTTTTTTCGACTAGAAGAGCTGACCATTCTTAACCCTTTCTTGACTCTAGATACCTCTTTCAATTCTCGGATATCCAGGACAGTATAATATAGACTATTCTATCTGTACTCGATTTTTGTCTTATTTCAAATATATTGACCCTGAATTTATCTGCTGCAATCTAATAATCGTATCAAGTGGCAAAGGAACTTTAAGGAAGCTTAAGGTCTTGATTCCGATCCTTCCGAAGATCCATACATTATTTTGTAGGCTTTCTAATTCCAGCCACATTTTAAGCATGGGCAGAATATTTTGAAGACTTCCTGATCAAACCTAATATTTCTTTTGTAGAAGAAGAGAAAGCTAATTCACACAAACGCATCAAATAAGCGCATTACGCGCGACTTTTAATTATATTTTCTTTGGCAAACTAACAATAAACGCCAGGAAACAATAACAACAACAACAATAACCGTGCAAATTGTTAAAGACCGGAAACGTTATAAGTTTAACTTATGACTAGTAGAAAGAGAAACATTTCTTGTTTTATTGTAACCTCCGGTGCTCGATACAGCGGCGCAAAAAGTTTTTCAATGGGATCTATTTGGGTTCTGCAAATAATATTGAAGGTTATTTCGTACCCCGACGTATTTCATGACTACGCTTCTGTCGTTAGTGAGAGTGTTGTTTTTGCTTAGATCATTGTTTATGCAGCTTTAGCATTGTTATTTATGTTTCTGTTGTATTTGTTGTTGTTATTTGAAAACAGACAGCAGATTCTACATGGCAAAAATGAAATTAGTATCGAGTGATAAAGTTCGTTTTATTGAACGAATGAGACTCAAACACATTCTTATATTTGGCTCTAATTTATTCATAAAAAACTTATTAAGCCCGCTAATATCAAATTTTAAAGCCACGTGTTTAAATATAAATTTGAATTCATACGATAAACAGACTAAAATATTCCAAAATCACACAGAGACTAATACAAAAGTATGAATAAAAACGATTTCTCTTTTTTTATTAAAAGGGGAATAAGAACTGAAATAACTGAATTAATTTTAAAAATAATTTGTATAATAAAATAATTAATACAGTAAAAGTTATTTTATTACTTGCCTGAATAATTTCTACAGAGATTGCCTTTAAAGATCCGAGAATCTGTTCAATAACCAGACAAGTTTACAGTTTACAGTTCTGTAAATTGAAAATTCTGTTATTGCTACTCAAACTGTTACTGTTATAATTACACTTATTCATAGTCTTACTAATGTCCTATATACAGCCTCGAACGGATATTGCCGGTGTTAATCAAATTATTAATTAGGGGTTATAAATGTTTTTATAGGGTACGATCAGGTCGCTGACCTAAATAAATGTAAAAATATTCCATGTAAAAATATTACATCTTCTTACCTTTGATTTGGTTTTATCTACTTTATTAAATTTTTTTATTATATGTCCTTAACTTATTTTTGGTTTGAGTTTGCCAATTATACATTTTCTAATTTTAATTCTATATTGCATCCTCTCTAATTGCATTGTTCTTTATACGTTGGTTTTTATTTAATGTTTATTTTATATAACGAACATTTGTGTTTATTATATATATTATAGACTGCACGTACAGGCTTTTCATTCTTATCTCCTCTTGTAAATTCATTTCAGCCTTTTGTAAATTTTAATCATGCTGATAAAATTGTTTTTTAAATGGAAATGGAAGTAGGAGAGCTTGTATTTATTTGTATTTGCACTCTTTAGAGAATCTAAGGGGTATGTTGTAAGTGGTAGAGTGTGGGGAGTGAAATCAATACATACATTTCAAAGGCTCGTCCGTGATTATTAAACTGTCGTATTAATTTAATTTAAATTTCATAAAAGCTAAATCAATTAGTGTATATTTTAATGTGAAGTCTAAACAAAATCATATGAAGTCTATGAGAAGTCTATGTGACAAGCAATTTTTTAAAGGTAAATGATATTTTAGTGCATTTAAAGGATTTCTTTTTTCATTTAAGGGAAAAAATGGGGGGAGGAATTCAAGTAATAAAATCGCAATAAATCCACACTGTACCCAAAAAACAATAAGTGAAAGGCTACAGGAAATAATACCCAAATATTGTTGTGAAAGGTGGGCTTAGTTTTAAAAGGTTATGCAAAGTACATTCTTTTGTTCAAATTTAATTCAAGGAATTTTGAAATGAAAAAGGGAAAAAAAGGTTTCATGTAACATATGGGAAGTTTTTGAAGCCATTAGATACTCACGTGAAACTCATTACTCGAGGGATTTTAATCCTCTCTCAATATAATAAATTTGGTATGCGCAGCTTATGTTGCCTACTTATAATTTTGGACTTATTCAATTTTCGAGACTAAATAAAGTGAAGCCCAATTAAGTGTTACTTCCACTTTTTAATGCTTCCTTATATCCGAGAATGATATATCCAATATTATCGATTTAGTATAGTATACAAAAATACAAAAAAATATATATATTTATAGTAAACAAAATATACTATGTATCATATATAGTATGATATAGTATACCAAAATACAAAAATTATCGTGACGGATGCTTTGTATTCATAATTAAAATTTTTATTATGTACAAATTATTATTTGTGTTCATAACCTTCATATCTCTTTGTATTTTTTTTATATTTCTATTAAATTGAAGAAAATTTACGTCAGGGAGAATTATTACTGGGTGCTTAAATAAAGGGTTAAATAAAATAAGCTGGTATGTTCTTAATGTTCGTTGAAAGTTCATAAATGGAATTAATTTAAATGCGAATTAAAGAAAAATTATATCTTTCATGAAATTTCCGATATTTCCAGAAATTAAAATAATGTTGATTATTGTCACTTTTATCGTAATTATTCGAGCATCAAAGTATGCAAACGCGATGAAAACATATTGATGTCTTCATAAATTGTCATCTTACATGTGTGTGTGTTGTCATCTTACATTTCAATATGCGATATCTCAGTATAAACAAGTCAGAACACTAACTTCGCCCGGGCCGAAGCTCACATACCCTACGCCCGTAATATAAAATTATACTGATATATTTATAATGGCCAGTATTCACCAGTGTCCATGGTTCGCTTCATGACAATAACTCCATTCGTTCTTCTGTAATACGGCGTTCTTTATAACTGTGTTTTCGATAGGCGGGGCGCGCCCATTTTTTGCGAATTAATTTAATCTTTATGGATGAGTTTGAGGGTAAAATTTTGTCATCCAATTCCCTTTACAAGCGTTGAAAATCAGGGCGCAGTTTCCACTCGATTTTTTACCCAATTTCAAGATAAAATAGCTTATAAAAATAAAGAATACTTGTGCCAATTTTCATGAGAAAATCTAATACATTCTTCTGTAGTCGTGATTTCACGCCTACTTTAATGCGTTACAAACGGATGAACAAAGTTAATGTGCGCTATTCCTTCGGGTGTAACCAATTGGTACAGTTGGGGATACAATTGGTGCCGCAATGGCGCCACGATCGATAGGCGCTTATCATAAAGTGCAGTAGAGTACGGAAGTTATTAAAAAATATGTAATTGAAAAGAAAAATGTAGAGTAAATATTTCTGGTTTAATTTAAATTTTTAATCATTTCTTTATCTGTTATTGCATAAATTGTCTACAATCGTTTTAATAATTTAAACGTTTTTGGTATGACCTGAAATGCTAACAATTGAACATATTATTGCCAAAAATTTTAATGGATTTTATCACTTAATGCTCGCATTTTAAACCAAATGCAAATAGAAAAGATAATTATACAATTAACAGAATATAAAATATGGATAAGGAAGTATGATTTCTAATTTATTCTGAAATAATTAATAAGAGAAAATATAAAATTGAAATATTTTTTAAGATTTTTCGTTAAATTTTTGGGTTTCCACTCCTTTAATTCATCGTATTAATAATCACTGTTTAAATAATTTTATCTTTTTCACACTTCGAAGATTTGATAATTTTCCAAGCTTCGATAAAAACTTTCCATTGCTTTGTATCTGGAATTCCACACAATTCATATCTAGATATATCGATTTTTTTATTATTTGTTAAAAATAATAAACGTTTTATACATTTGCACATGTGCTGTAATAACAAAATTTTATGTACTAATTATTAAATATAAAAATACTGAATAAATTTGTATAATTAATTGTGTTTTCCTAATTAATGTTTATAATAATAATTATAAAAATTGAAGTTTTATACAAATTTAAATAACTCAAACCTTTCTATTTAATTTTAATTTTTCTTTTTCATACTCTACACCCTAAAGGTAAAGGGTAAATTATTTTTTTTTTGTTCACTTCCTAACACTTTTAGGAAACGTTTCAAATATAGAAAAATATATTACACAGACACAGTTTTTGTGTCTCTCTGCGCGCCTGCTGGCGTCTCCTTAGGTTGGTTGGTATTAAATTCGTTGGTTTGTAGAAATCAACCAACTCTACGTTTTAGGTAAATATAGATTTATCTGTGGCTATACCTTAATACCTCAGCTCAGAAAGTGAATTGAATGTACTGTAATATTTTTATATCCTACACCCGAAGGACTTGGGGTACATTAAGTTTATTCCTCCACTTGTAACGCATTAAAGGAGGTGTAGCAGGTAAGGAAGAGTATATATACTCTGGTTCAAAACAATCTCCCGAGTCGATTTAGCCCTGTCTGTCTGTATGTCTTCTGTCTGCTGTCTGTTGAAATCACGATTAGGGAAGAACGAAGAGTGATATGGTCGTAAAATTTGGCACAAATATTCTCTGTTATTGTAAGAAGGTTGGTGAAATCTAATCTAATGCAAAAATATAGTCCCGGAGATGACGACAGTTTGTCCATTGGTTACTAAAATCACAACTAATTCATAACGAATGAAGGTCTCCTCAAGCAACTTTTTTACGATTTCAGCTTTAAATTTTCTCTACAGTCTTAAGAACGACAAATTTTATCTCTAAATGGCCTGAAGAGACAGAATTAATAATTCTCTGTCACTACATGTCATTTAGTGTTAAACGTTGTTGTAATCAGGCTAGCATCATGTCCATTTCTCACAAGTTCTTAGCTTGTTCTTTAGCTTGTAGTAGAAATTTGAGGCTGAAATTATATTTTGAAAATTTCCATAAAAAGAGTAATATCATTATTATAATTATTATTATTATTATTATTATTATTATTATTATTATTATTATTATTATTGTTATTATTATTATTACAATGAACTTTCGGAAAACATTTATTACTTTTTAAATTGAGAAATGGATTAACGTTATTTTGGTCCTAACATTTTCAAATAGAAGTGCATAAATTAATCATTAAAACAACAGGTTAGAGATTTAAGTATTGTCGGAGGAGCTCCTGTTCGGCTTCGAAAGCGTGAAACGTAGTTCTCTATTTGATTTCTTTAAGAAGGGATCATTTTTTACTTCTGTCAACTGGCGATAGTGGCAGCGGTAATACTGTTACAGCTACTTTCAACGTAATGCTCATTACTTTCGACCTGGTGTCTAACATCTAGCATATAATGACTTTAATATGAGTTTGTCCTTAAGCTCAACCTTAACGACTTTGCCTTGTTGGTCGAGTTTCCCCTCAAAAAAATGGAAGTGTAAGTCCATTTGTTCACTACGCCATTAATAAATAATCAACTAAATTAAAATTTACTCTTTATAAGCGAAGGCATTGAAGGCAGTTCCTTTGACCAAGCGGAAGTTAACGTTGTTGAATTTTTTAATAAAACTTTCTTCTGCTTTCAAAATATCAATAAATAATATCAAGAAAAATTCTTTTGCAATTTACTGAGTAAACTCATTTGCAAAGCTTCAGCAAAGATTATCTAATGCCGACCATGCTTGACGAAGATTTTTCTGAATGCTTTTACTCAAAATAATTTCTCTTCCATTTCTTGCTGTTATTCCTTGATGAATTTGAATATTATTATTTTCTATATTTCTCAACTCTCAATAATGATGATCTCAATAAGAATAGCAAATTTCATTCATTTTCTCATAAACTTATTATTTATAACCTATCGAAAGTTTCCTCTGTGATCTTTCTATGACACAAAGATAAAGGACTCTGTTTATATCTCAATATTCTTCTAATCCATGAAGAGCCTGCCTAACAACTGATGTCTATTTCGGAATTAGTTACTACGTCACTGCAGGGATTATTGCTTTATTTGCAAATATTGCTTTAATTGCAAAATCACAGCGTGGTATAGGAAGGTGATTTTGGTGGAAGAGGCTGTAATAGAGGAGTCTGTATAAGAGCGAAAATGCATGCACCAATAATAAGGTTTATACAAAAATTTAATAAGAATATTTTGAGGATATTCTAGAAAGAAGCAATAATTGTCACTTTTTTATCCTTATAAAATTTAAACTTTCTAATAAAGTGTTTTTTAATGTTTACTAATATTAAAATAGTACACTTTTTTAATAATTGAGAATATTTTAAAATGGAGTCCTCTTATTAGAGCAGTTAAATAATAAATACATCCATAAATCCAAATACATTTTGTGGGATTCTTTAATTCACAGCATTTTCATTTCTGTGTAATTAATTATTAATTATTTTTTGAAAGTCATGTTGACGATTTGCAATTAATTTATTTTATCATAGTCATTAAATATTGAAATTCATTATCTTTAAATTGTATTAAATGATTTTAAAGAATATATTTAATCGAATGGGTAAATTATTCTATGACCATATAGCCATGACATTACTCACTCTTGTTTAATTAAATTTAATGATCGTTAATAATAATGTAGTATAAAACACGAGTATGTGCAAGAAAAAGTTTTACCTAAATAATGTTACGGGAATATATACATATATAGCGGTGTAAACGTACATCCAGACATGTGTACAATGTAGTCATACTAAGCTAATCCGAAAGGCTCCTTGCTCCTTGTTTCTATGCGTCCATGAAGACAAGTAAGGAGATTATCATCACATATTAGCTTGAGAAGCTGATGTTTTTAGAAACAGAAACTTTCTAATAGCATCAGCTTTGATGATTTTTAAAAAAATAAGAACATTTTCATCTCACCCTCGAATACTTCTGTCGCTTGACATTTCTACGTGTGTCTATTTTACAAGAAATACTCTTGCGACCGATACAGTTTCATATAGAGATACTCACAGGCAGACTAATTTAATTGTTGGTCAAGCCAACCAGGCTACAAACCATCCAACCACCCGAGCACCCAACCAACAGCGTGTGCTCGTTGCCGGCTTGTCATTTAATAAAAAGTTTTTTATTAAATTGTTTTCAAACGAAATTTTGCACTCGGTGATTATAAATGAGAATTTAGATCGAGAATGATTTTTTTTTCTTACCTCATTCAAAAATATTTAATTGAATCAACTAACAATGAAGTGAATGAGAGAGAGAGAGTCTGATTAATATGATATGATATTTTTATCTTTATAAATTTATAAAAATGACAAGCAACGAGTCAATTTTTGACATTTGACACTTGACGGCAATTCAAAATTTAATTAAATAGTACTGTAAAATTCAAATCGAGTTTGTATTTATTATTTTTTTTATGAGTTTATAACTTTGAAGACGTTTTCGTTATGAATTGGTAGTTATTTCTCTACAGAAAAAAGGAAAATAAATAAAGACAAATTAATCGTTTAACATTAATTTCGTTTAGATGAGAATCGACTTTTAAATGTCTTAATAAAGAAATTTGTATTAATGATATAAATCTATTTAACGGCAAACGGGAGCCATCCAGTTCCTTAGTTGCCTCAACTTTTTTTAATTAATTTTTCAGTCATAAATGTCAAAAACTAATTGAATTTTAAAGTTATAGAAATGGTTTTTTTTCTTAAAATTCGTTCTGCGATGACATATCCTCTCAGATAAGTAAAAGAAGGGGGGCAGAAGGAATTTGCAGGTATTTTTTGCTAAATTCTTACGTACCTTAATTTTATCAGACTTTTTTTCCTTTTTTAATAAGAAGGAAAAAAAGGAGGAATAATGAAGAAATTGAGAATTGTTAGAATTACGCAATGCAAAAGAATGAAGACAACAAAGACCAAATCCAATGGAAAGCAAATAAGCAAAACTAATCAAATATTGATACAGATACAATGATTCCGTATGCGTGAAATCCTTGCGAAATTTCCGTGTGCGTGAAAGCCATTCAATTGAAATTTCCCGTACAAAATCGTTGTCGTATTATCGTTTGAAAATTATGGAAGGAGTGGAATGAAAGAGTTCTACAAACACACGCATGTTATTCACTTGTATAGTCTATCGTCTGCCCACGCTGACGATAAAAGGAATAAAGAATAAGGGCAAATTTCGAAGAAGATAATCACTTCGATTTTATATTGTACATTCGCATTTTATTAGTCAATTTATTTTACCAAACCTTAAATAATTTTTAGGTTTTATTTATTTTTCTTATTGGCCGATTAGTTTAATTAACTATCAAGAAAAATATTCTGAATATAAATAATAGAAAATGGCAATATTAATAACGAACAATTTACATTTTGGTTGTATTTTCCAAATAGTTTATTAACCACCCCTTGCTTCGCTTCCTTTTACATTTCCAGACTTGACATATTGTACGCAAACCCTTTCGCACTTTGGATCTCGCCTTTTGTATTCATAAAACTTATGATGTTTAAATACTGGGTGTTTTTGTTGACAAATTGTTTAACATCGGTTTGATTTGTTTTTTTATTATGTCGTTATTGAGGCGTGGTATTGGTTTGAGGTCTTTTGCATTAGTAGCGATAATATAATACAAAAATTCTAAGCTCTAAAATAAATAAGAACAATTCAAAAAAGTTAAAAGAAAACTAGTTCGAAATTGATATACTTTCGTAACATCGATTATTCTTTTTATTGGCAAACCTTTACCGCATAATAAATGGCGAATCCATATTTTGTTGAAATAAAGGACATGCAAAAATGGCATCGCTCCGTATTTTATAACTATCAGGGTAATGAACACCAGAAACCTCTAAAAAATTTTCTGGAACAAGTTTCTAAGTTTTTCATATGTATAAACTATACCTTAGTTAGATGTGGAAACTATGATCGTTGTTTTAGTTATTTTGTATTGGTGTATATGAGATTTCAGTGTCTATGTTTGATAAATAATTTAAGATTCTTATTTTTATATCTCCTTTTTCCCGCCAAGTGTTTTCAATTATTCACATAATGGATGTCGCTACATTTATTAGTGACAATTAATGAAATACTTTTATTATAAAGAGAGATGTCTTACACTTGATTTTGTTTTTATAAAACATCGCAAAAATTGAGGTTAGTTGTTTATTAACAAGTCGTTATCAAAAACACTTCATCTCTTGATGCGATTTTTTTAATTGCAGCCAACGAGGTAACCCTGTGGCTCAGAAAGAAAGACTCAATCTCGTATTTTTTTGCATTTATTGCTGAAGTTGTGTTATATAGTTGTTACCTTTTCTTTTTTTTTGTTTTTGTAGGTATGGATCAATGTGAACACCAGCAGCTGAAGCTCCACGGACATTGCCATTATTTTCGGAATTCTTAAAAAAGTATTCACGCTGATTTTCAAGGTAAATTTTTTATTATAAATCCGGAGGATTAAGTAATATACCCTCAACCGTTTTGTTCTTCTGTTTGCGACGCATGAAAGGAGGCGTGACAGGTATAGAAAAGTATATATGTTTTTACTCAGTGTTACCTACTTTACTCGATTTATCCATGTCTTTCCATTCGTCTGTCTGTCCTTAGATCCCTTTGTATATGGAAACCATGATCACAGTTGAACGAACAAAACTATCGTTATGAAATTTAGTACGAATATTCTGTTATGACAAACAAGGTGTTATTAAAAATGGATAAAATCGGCAGAGGCGCGCCCACATTCTATGAAATAAAACAGTAGGGCTCCATGTTTCAGTATATTGTAGTCTTGAAGCTGAAATTGTACGACCGGACATATGGCGGCTTTGAACATTATAAATTTAGTTGGAATTGGGCGTGGAGTAATCTCTATTGCACTAGGACGTGCGGAGCCATTTTGGGAAAAGTTTTCTTGAAGTCGAGTTAGTGGTATCTAAATTAACCAAGAAAAGGGAAATGCAATATCAAAAGAGGCGTGCCTCATCTACTATTGGGTTCAAACCATTAATTTCTATAACAGGCGTACGGTAAATGAGCTTCGGTCAGGCCGGTGTTAGCGATCTTGCTTGTTTGCTTTTTATCCGCTTTTGTTTATTTCTGAAATTTGTACATAATTTTATTTTTGAGTGTGTCTGTGTGTTCGTGAGGGCGCGTGTTTTTTCCTTAAAAGGAAAATATGCTTTTTTGGTTAATATTCTCGCAATATCTCCATATGTTAAATATTAAAGGTATCTAAATTAGTTTCACGTTGGCCTCTGTCGTTTTTTCTGATTACTTTTGTTTTTATTATTTTACTTTATAATCGCGGGTTAAAAAATTATCAGTATTTTTTCGGTTATTGGAGTGGATTTATTTTAAAAATACGACCTTAAACACAAGAAGCAGAATATAAAAAATTTCGATTAAAATAGAAACGATTAAAATTATAATTAAATTGATAGGACTTTTGATATTTCTGAAAAATATGTCATTTTTAGAAAATGTTAAAAAAATGTTAATAAAACAAATGTGCTGGAAAATAGCTGCAAGAATAAATCCAGTTTTTTCATTGTTAACAGCATTGCTTAACGGAATTCATTAAGAGAGGAACACGTAATTAATTGCTAATGAATCCATTTTAGAAAAAATTATCATGTTTACAGCCCGCCTCCTTCACACTCTTTTCCTTTTCTTCTGTGATAAAATTGATTTTATGAATGAGCGCACGGAAATGATAAATCGTTGGCATTTTGTGGTTATTTTTATGCGGTTTTTATGTTAATGTACGATTGTCGAGATTGATTCGATATTAAGAATGATTAATTACAAGATCTTCTCTCGCTCTTTCTTAACAAGTTTTAAGTTTCAGTTAACAGTATCTAGTAACCGGTACCGGTAACAGTTTGTTCTAAGTTGGATTTATTCGCACGCACGCCTTTTCGCAATTATTGCCTTCTTCGTAGCTTCAGTTAAATTATATATAAAATACATAATAATGAATAATTAACGAATGATCACATTGATGTTTGTTAATAAATGCGATGATTTTGAATCTTCTGATTATGATATTGTTGAGGTAGATGACTTAGTAAAGCAAAGATAAATCTGGAAGATTGAAATCAACTAATCGAGAAGAAGGAGGCGATTACGATTACGAACGAAGTGATGGTGATGTAACGTTGATACTGTTGATGTTTACTATAAAAATGACAGAGTATTCGTAGGAATTCTCATTGCTAAATATTATAGTGAAAATAAATAGAATTTAATCTATAATGATCATTGAATTGATATATTTACTAACGTATATCCGTTGTAATGCATAATTATAACGATTATTGTGTTATAATAGGATTAGCTTTTTATTTGAAAGTCTCCGTAAGAGCTCTGGAGAGCTGGGTGAGTTAGAAATTAGTAAAAATCAGTAGATTGCAGTTTTGTGTGATCATTTTTACAACCGCCATTTTTCCGTTGACAGATTACTAAAACTAGTTAATGGTTTAATTGGTTACTCGATCATTTGATATTCTTACGGATTATCCGATGCTTAGTTCTGATTAGTTTAAGCTTGGCATAGATAGCTTTTTAGTTAAAGATTATAACTGGTTTAGTTGATCGTTTAATCTGCATCGATCATTTGATTAGTTTTCTTGCTGATCAATTTTTGTTATTTGGTTGTTCATGCAGATGATCGTTTAATTGATAATTGAGTATCCGACGGTTTATTAATTGATAGCACATATAGATGAATGTCTATGGGAATCTTTGAAATGTTGGATTAATTATTGTTATCTCTAATAATTGTTTTTTTCTTTTGGAACATTAGATTCTTCGTGATTTTACTGATCATTGCTGAAATGATTGATCAGATCCCGTCGGTTGATTGGTTATTCATTTGCTTGTGTTGATCATTTCAAATTATGACAATTTGTTTAGATAATGAATTAATTGATTATTATGCGCTTTATGTTTTTCTTATAGGCTAGTCTTTTTTGAACATATATTGTTTTCTTGTTTCATATACTATTTTTGTAGTCGTGGATCAATTCCAGTAAACCATCCAGTTAATTCTGCAGGTGTTTGTTGTATGATAATTGGATTTGTTTGATATTTTAATGACATTCTTTCAATCCGAAGATCAACGGGATCAATGTATTCATTGACTCCTGCATCATTTGTTAAAGTGATTGATCAATTCGAATTGTGCTTACTCGTTTAGGCGATGATATGATTGATTATTGTGCACTTGATATCTGTGGCAATCGACTGGTCGGTGTGGAGATTCATTGATTAGTTATTTTCTTGATCGATGAAATCACTATTGGGATGATTGATCGAACCAGGTTGATTGGTTGATTGTTTGATTAATTGTTATGAGCTTCATGCCTTCCGTTGTTTAATTGACCATTGTTGAAATGGTTGGTCGCTCGTGCTCGTGATTATTCTACTAGACAAGCTTAGCTTAGATCTGTTAATTGATTATTCTGCATTCTGCATCTTCTTTATTTAATGGTTGTTTAGTTTGAAGGATCAATTTATTAGTTGTTTCATCGTTCGCGCATATGGTGATTATTCAATTTAGGTTATGTTTATTCCTTTGGACTGCACTTGATGTCTTGTGGATTGTTATCTCTTTCTCTATCTAACCGTATCTTTTTCTCTATATTCAGGGATTAATCAATCTGAATACCTGATAATATTTTTACCCCTATGTAACTTCGTTCTATCTGAATATTATAATAATCTCTTAATATAAATTCGTTGTTTTATTTCGACGCATGCTTAAGAGCTCCACGACTTTTAGATAGGAAAAAGAATGAGAAGGAAGGAAAGAGAGAGAGAGACAGAAAGAGATAGCAAAATGGGCGCGTGTAAATGAAACGTACTGATTACTTCCACTGATCCTTGTTGATTTTTATTATTACCCAGCCTCGTATAATCGCAATGAGAGCGATAATAACGATAACATATTTCTCTTTTAGATTTGCGTTTTTATTATTGTATCACCTTTAAATTTGTTGCTTTGTTTGCAAAGCGATTTGAATTTGCTTTTATTTGCTTGAGCTTTTGTGTGCTAATATAATTTGTGATATGGTTATTGCTATTAGTTGTCGTTGTTATTATTGTTGTCTATTGTTGAATCTAAGAAAAAAAAGAAAACTATTTTGTCAAATATTGACAGATCTATTTTTGGTAAAAATAGTCACTTGGTAATTGAAAAATATTCTGATAATATTAATTAGACTGGTAGAAACAATTCGTGGGCTTATTGGAATGTGGTTTAAAAGAATCACACAAATGGAAGCGACGATTGAAGGGGAGTACAAAATACACCGGTCACCAATTTTTTTACCTTACGCCCGAAGGGGTAGGGAAGGTATATGCACTTACTTCTTCCGTTGGAATGTATAGAAAAGTATATATATTCTTGCCCCGAATTTAACAATGTCCGTCCTCCCGTTTTTCCGTCAGTCTGATTGTTTGTCCATTTGCCTGTCTGTTTTCGCATTAATAGCACAATAAGAGGTTTTATTCTTTGAAGAAGTATGAAACTACTTTGAGAGAGGACTACTTTAAGGAAGAGGAGGAATTCGTAAGACTATGAAGAGAATTATAAAATTTATAAAATTTGTATAAATAACGTTTTATTACGATATCCTTTGATCCTTCGATATATTCGATTTATTTTAAATTGCTGAAAAAGTAATGAATTTCTTGATAAAAGAATAATATTCGAAGAAGACTTATCCATTAAGGTTTGTCTATCACTTTTCTTATTTCATAATTTCATTTTAACTTGTTCGTAACATTTTTGTGCTACTACCTCTGTTTCATCTCCTTGCTGTTATTTTTCAAGTCACCGAACTTGACGGTATATGTTTCGCAGCCCAACCTCGACCCCCCGCACGCACACACACATACAATGTCAGCTCGTAGTTTAGTTTATCCTTTCCATATGACGTTACTATGGTTACCATTAGTTATCATTGTTATCAGATTCTATGACGAAGTTTCATTATAGTTTTATGATGTAACGATTTTTCAATGGAAAACATGATGCCAAAAGAATAAATGAATGAATGAATGAGGAAATGAATGAAGCAGCAGACTTTTTATGGTCATTTATATTGTTTATCATTAGTTGGGGGATGCTTGTTGGCGATATTTGGTCATGTAATATTATCGGTATATGGTTACGTAATCGTTTAACGGTTGCTTCAACGGGTTGTAAATCATTGCCCTTAGTATGATTCCGGTTGGTATGAGTTAGGTTAAGTTCGATTGTGTTGCTTCAATTGTTAGTATTGCAATTGGTTGAATGGATCAAAAAAGCTGGGTTTTATTTGCAAATTGACAGTTATTGCTAATGACATTTCATTCAATTGCAAAGATTCTACACTTCATTGACTTAGATTTGCCAATTGATTGCTTTACAAAATAGCAAGTTGTCATAGCGTGATAGTTTGATGATAAAACTGTTAAAACATTTTTATTGTTTGAGAAATATATACAAATATCGATGTATGGAAATAGGTAGAAAACAGGGAGAAAATGAATGAGAGAGACAGACCAAAGATGAGTTAAACGTTGTGAAAACCTCGTCATTCATTTCCAAAAGTCAAAAGCAATCATTTTGCTTGGAGGGACCGAATTTAAAAGAATTATATTCTGCAGTAAGAAAAATGTTTGAACACGCAGAAAGGAGAGAGAGAAAAAGTCAAAGCGATAGAAAGTTTCAGAAATGAATATTAAAAGATTTAAAAATATTATTCGAAAAAAATTTGGACTAACAACTACAAAATAAATAATTAATTGGTTTCACATTAGGTGAATTTTATACAAATCTAAACACGAGCCGTTAATGAATGTACACTAAGCCATAGATATATAATTTTTTTGCAATGCGAAACGTATCATCAAAGGAATTCAACGTATTCATTATTCAAATACTTTCGGGGTTGTCGCGATGGCAGCGATCGATGTCGTTTCTTAATACTCGTGTCTTTCTTTCGTTTGCCATTTTCTTGTTAGTTTTGCTTTATTTCGCTTTGCTTCATTTTATTTAATAAATTATTTCGTTTATGGGATCTCGTTCGTGAGACACCGCCGACGCCAACAACTAAAGAATTTACAACAAAACTATAAACAACGCGGACGATCTCAACCAACAACACCAGCAGCAATGCTCTGTAACAACAATAACAACTGCAACTACAATAAAACAACAATAACAAACAGAACAGTAACAACAAACAGAAAAAGAAATAACATTAATAGCTATCACCAACGACAAGTTCAACAATACAGAAATATTCATTGTTTATTTTGTTGTTTGTTTTAAGATGATAATCGTTGATTGGTTTGAATAAGTCTCCTTCAATGATGATCGTCGTTGAGAGTGTTGCCATGTCAGTCGGTCTTGTCGTTCGATCTCATTTGTTACTTTTGCTTATTTCGTTGTTTGACGCTTCTTTTAATTCTTCCACATCTTCATCTTTTACTGTTTTCCTTTTTTTTGTTTTTAGCTTTTTTGCTATATCGTTATTTCTCTGCCAACGTTGCCGCTCTGCCTTCTATTTTTAGCTGGAATTATTTTTAAATGGCCTTGATGTCATGAGTGAGGGCGCAGTCGCGCTTTTAGTCAATTGCGCCAACATTCATCGTGCGCTCAGCACTCTCGAAACGCGCGGCTACATTGCCGATTGTTCGCAACTAGTAGTAGTAGTTGCATTAGCAGTAGTACTATAAGTGGTATAGGCAGTAGTAGTAATAGTAGTAGTATTAGTGGTAGTAATAGTATTAGTAGTAGTAATAGTTTTGTATGGTGTGTTTTTACGTATGTGTATGCGTGTGTGTATGCATATATGGATTCTTGTATTATTGTGTTGTGTTGATGGCGCTCAGTGGGTGAATTCAAAAAAAGTGTGTTGCCAGTATTGCTTTTGCTGATAGTATTGCCATTAGCGCTGTTTTCGGCTTTTTTCTGTTTTTGGTCTTTTCTGTTTTTCCGTCGTGATCGAATGTTTTTGCCTCTCTCTTCAAATTCTCGAATTTTGGTATTTTTCAATTGCCATTAAACTGTACCTCGACGTAATCTACTACTATAAAAAATAATTTTCATTACTTTAATACCCTACAGTCTTTTGGAGGTAATTAAGTTTGGTTAACATTTTAAAAATGGGCAAGATTGAATGAGTTGTCAGCTTGTCTACTTTTTATGAAACTAAATTATAAAGCCACATTTTGAAGCCCTTAACGGTTGCGCTCATTGGTTATTGGATTTAAATTAAATAAATATTTGCATTATGAGTGTAGGGGTTTATGAGCTTCGGCCAGATCAAAGTCAATACTTGTTTTTAGCTTCTACTTATTCTAGTTTTGATAAAAAATCTTTTGCAATTTACGTACTTAGTGCATGTATTTAATGCTTCATTATTAATGATTTATTAACAAGCTATTTTCGATTAATGTTTGCTTTATCACTTCATTATATTAATGTTTTTAGTTTGGTGTATACAAATACTTTAGTGTTCAGATTTCTATGTTTTAATTTTCTCTTTTGTTTTTTTTATATTTAAAGGACCCCTTTTTATATTTAGTCCTTTTTGTTGTTCCTACTTGTTACTTTACTGCCATTTAATCACTATTGAAAACCGTATTTAATATTCTAGTTTGTGGTACATAATTTTTGCTTCTTATAGTATTGAAATAAGTTTTAAGATTTTTTATTTTATATAGAGATTTTTTAATCTGGACTTATACGTAAACTCACAAGCTTACGCGCAATGTAAGACATAAATATATCAAGCAACTATCTGATATATTTATTTAAGTTGTTATCAAACAACTAACTGAAATTTTAAATGAATTATTTTGCTCTGATTTTGTTATTCATTCTGTTTTTCTTCTCTTTCCTTTTGCTCCTTCCTCCCCTAACGTTTTTTTGCTAAACTACAGATTAAATTCCTTACCTGAGTTCTACACAATTTCTTGCCAAGCGAGGCTTGCATATTTACTGAAAACAATCGGGACCAACCGTTCCCTTTATCTTCTTCCTGTTTGCCTTCTTTGAGATTTTTTTTAATTTCAGTATCTTATTAGACTGTCACGCTTGTTTTGTATCGGTCGAATTAATTTAATAGAAATTTCTGAATTTAGACAGAAAGTTACGATCGAAAACTGTTAAATTTCTCGAATTATTAAAAAAATTGTTATAATGTAGATTCTGAAAACAATTATTTTTTGTAGAAAATTTTTAAGTTCTCCTGAAACTTTTCTCCTGTTTACTCCTGAGTAAACAGACAAAAACAAAATACAAATTTTATATTTAATCATGTAGTTCATGACGTAGCCTTTCCACTCGAAATGTCTGAATCGAAAAATAATAAAATTCTTGAAATAATTTTATTATACGACGTACAAAAGCCATTTTGATTATTTTTTGTAATTGTTTTTGTAATGCTTTTGGAAGCGATATATTTTTCTATTTTAATCGTTATTAATTTTTATTATTTTATTTTTAATTCGGAATGTTAATTTTGAAAATATTTTTAGCATTTTTATCATGATCTGGTTTTTGTTATCGTCTTTATAGTTGTTGTTGTTATTATTATTATTATTATTGTTGTTATCGCTTTTGTGGTTTTATAAAGTTCAGGGACGATTTAGCATAAGCGGTAACTCTTGAACGGCAACGATTGAATTGTAGCTTGATCTTCGAAGGGAAAAAAGGAAATTATTTAATGAGCTTCACATAAATGACCTTTTTGGTTTACCGGTTTTTTTGTTGCTGCTGGTGGTTGTGGTTACTTTAATTTTTTTTTAGTTCTTAATATTTTTTATTTTCGCTTAAATGTATGTTAACCACAATCATGGCCAATCAGATTGCTCGTCCTTTTCGACCATTCCATTTTGCCTCAGAAATCCGGTATTCATTAACATGTCATTAACAAGAAACAGATATCCAGTTGAATGCTTATTCGTTTGGATAAAACAATCATTATGCATGGTTTCATTAACGTGCGGTCAAAAATTACGGGATTTATTTAACGAAGATTTTACGCCTGACTGCCACCGGCATAGCCGAAGGTTGTGGAAGGAAGAAGTATCACACTTATAACCATATTTAAGCAGAACATTTGCCCAATAAGCTTCTCGATTTCCCGAAGCTCTGTGGAGGCTCCTAGACCTATTAAGAGACTTAGCGCCTAGGAAACGGGTCCGGGCCAATTTTGAAGATGTGGAACAAAAGGACCGATATCTTTTCAATGACGTATCAAACACTGAGGAAGCTGCGTGGCAAGCGGGTAATGGGGAGCATAAAATATTAAGAAAGGATAAAACTATAAGACTAACGACTATATGCGTATGTTCAAAAAAAATTAAGGAACTCACTTTTAGTACTCTTTTTAATTCTCAAACCATTGGAGCGATGAACTCAATTTATAGACAAAACTGCCGGAAAACCCCGATTTTGATGAAAACGCAAAACGGAAATACCAATTGTCTTGTTTTCCCTTTATCTTGCTTTTACATTTAACTTTCTTTCTCTCTCTTTTCATTTTCTACGTCATAATAATTGCTTTAATTTCAACATTTAACAAGTTTTCATCGGTAGTATTGTCTGTCTGCCAGAATGTCTGAGAAAATTTCAATTGATACTTGTATTAGTTGCAACATTGCCAACCTGTTAGCTCTTTAAATTGAATCCATTGGTGGGCAATATTTCGTTCAAGTAAGTAAGCGTATCGTATAAATCATGTGATGTCGTATAGTGTTTACATAATAATAATCAGCTTTGAAGTAATTTTTCTAATCATCCAAGCGACTCATTCGCCAGATCGCTG
The DNA here is from genome assembly GCA_963966595.1 of Physocephala rufipes. NCBI lineage: Eukaryota > Metazoa > Arthropoda > Insecta > Diptera > Conopidae > Physocephala > Physocephala rufipes. Next base: position 516,367 of record OZ016503.1, on the reverse strand, counting down.
TCGTTTGGCAATCCTACTTAGTCGAGAGATTTGAGAGATCATTATTTGAGAGCATGATTTGCTCTTTCTAAGCTTTTCTCCAAATACTTTTCATGTTTCTTGAACTTATTTGTTATTGTTGTTGTTTTATTGTTAGGTCACTTTGTGGGGAGGCGGGTGGAGGGGACTGATTCTCGGAGTGTTGTGGATGCGGTTGTAGGAGGCGGCGGCGTTGTCGCTGAATTGGATGAATACGAATGTACTACGAAATACATGATCGATCAATAGCTTAGGAATTCATGAGTGTGTTCGAGCGGCGAGCGGCGAGTGTGCTGACGAGATCGTGTGTATGGCAGTGTGGGCTGGTTTTTATTTAACATCAAATGTATTTGTGTGTATATGCGGTCGGTTGTTTGGTTTGTTTTTTTGACTGGTTGGTTGATTCGAGCGAGTTGTTGAGCATTTCCCTCAATCTATAAATAGAAAAACCCGGTTTTCATAAAGCGCAAAACTACGAGGAAAGAAGAGAAATAAAAAATAAGAACGTTCACTGTGGTCTGGTCGAAACTCATATACCCTACAACCACATCAGAAATTCATACTTTGATCTTAATAATTAGAGGGTGGTGGGTGATCTTTGCGATATACCAGTTACTGAGCCGGTTATCCCGGATGGACGAAACTAGCTTAATAGACTCAGGAGGTTATTCTGTAGGAGGAATGTATATACTTTTCTATATTTGCCACGCCTGTTTTAATGGAAGAAGTAAGTGAATACATCTTCCGGATGTAGGGTATAAAAAGTAACTAAGATAACAAATAACCATAAGGGCACACACAATCACGTACGCATAGAAACTAATGCAAACAATAAAATAATCAAAGAAATGAAAAAATATTCTAGAAATTATAATAAAATAGTAACACTTTTAAAAAATAACAGCAACAACAACAATAAAAAAGATATTGCTAGCCGTCTCAGCGATAACAGAAATAATAAAGGCAAAACAAAAATAAGAGCAAATACGAAACACACATACATTACACACACAAGAACACACACACACACAAGCCCACAAACACGAACACACACAACCGCACGCACACACGCACACACATACAGACACACACAACACAATATTTTTGTTTGGCATTTATGAATTTTAGTTGCAGCTGATGAATTTTGCTGACGTTACATAGGCTTAGTTGTTGTTAGTTTGTATTGCTGCATACGCTTATTATTATTGTACACAAAAATGTTGGATTTTTTGCTTCTTGGCTTCTCAGAAAAATTCAGGAAAAACAATTTGCTTCGACAATAAAAACAAATGAAAAATATATTTAGTAAAAAAAATAATCTAGAAGACTTATTAAAAATTAATAAAAAAAAGTCTAAAAGACTTATTAAAAAAGGTAGAAGAAGCGTTTGATATGGATGAAATTCTTTGTACTTGTGCATTTCTTATTGATTTCATATCTTCTTTAACCCTTTCTTTCAAATGCAGTTTATTTTTCGTGTAACAAAGTGATTCTATCCGTCGCGTCGTTTAGGCGATTTATTGTTTTTTCCGTTATTGGATCGTGTTCATGTCCATATTTATGCGCATAAGTATTGTCTACTTATGCTCGCACAATGTGGCTTACTTTTAGCAGCCAAAGCAAAGGTTGATGCCAATACCAGTTGCAACAACAGCAACAGCAGTTGTAGCAGTAGCTCTCTAAAACAATGACGAGTTCAGTTAACATTTCGCTTTCGTCTTATTAAGCGAGTAACTACAAATTGCTAACGATCATTATCCGTAACAACAACAACAGCACGATGCCATAAATATTTTACCGACTTTTACAACCTCCGTCACGACGCCTTAAATATTTTACCGACTTAAAGCGGTCTTGCATCGTACATTTTTGGCATCAGTAACTGCTAATCGGCCAGCCAGTTCGACCACCAAAGAAACCGGCAGACAAATCGAATGAAAGTAAAAGTTTTCTCATGTGATCATTACCGTCGATCGAAACGTTACTGCTTGACTGATTGATGAATAAATGAATACCTGAATGAATGGATGGGCGAATGAATGAATTTATGGATTGTTAATGGTTGCTTTATTTATTTTGGATAACTTGTGAATTTTTAATAATTGGTTCTTTTTTGAGAATTGATTTATCATAAGTTTATTTTAAGATTTATTATCGTAAGCAAAAGAAGAAATGGAATGAGAAATATAAGGAGAAGAGGCTGTGGATGCCGGTGAGAATGGAAAAGAATAATTCTGGGAGAATTTAAAAATGCTTAGGAAGGCTTAAGATTGTTAATGGGACGGTAATATAAGAATTGCTCCTTGAGCTAAACATTTTTTAATGAATTGATTGATTAAAAAATTCAAATCTAAAAATAAAATCTTAGAAAAGCCTTGCTTACTTGCTTTCCCAAATACCGATCTCAAACGCGAGTGACATCTTAATTAAATATGCCGCAGCCATCTCTTGGTGTTTTGCCAACGAATGCTTAACTAGAACCTCGCTCACCGTTCGCCTGAGAAAGCGCTAAGCCGGCTGGCGGATTTGGGCGAAACGAAGTTTGCGACTGCTAAAAATGTCGACATAAAATTTGGTTAAAGAATTCTGATTAAACAAGCAGATTATTCAATAATTTTCTTGTTTGTTCAGAATTGTTTAAAAAATCTTACGTCGATGATTTTAAACTGTGTTTTTACTCTTATGTAAATTTCTAGTTGGTCTGTCATTTATTGTTGTTGTTATGTCATTCGCAAAACAGCCGGCTACTCGATTTATGCACAAGATATGTTGTAAACAAAGTAGATGGACATAAGAAGGAACAGGTTAGAAAAGTTAATGCGTATACGTGCTGAGAAGGAATGCTTAAAAATCGGTCAAGTGTGCGATTGATGGTAACTGCGTGGTATATTCTGTGGGAGTGTTTGATTTGAACTCAGCATTGAAGTGTCATATACTTCTTCCTCGGTGATATTGCTGACAAAAAATTCGTCCCAACGTTAAACACTTCTCAAATACGAAAATTGTTGTAAAACATGAAAACAATTTGCATTTGTTAGTATACACGAAGTTTTAAAACAAGAGTCTATCAGCTTCACCCAAGTAATCAATCCGAACGAATTACGGCGTTTGGTTGGAAATTTAAAAATAATATCGTCAATTGAACGCAAAAACAAAATCAAGTTTTTGTTAAAGACAAAGAACAGAAAAAAAAAATGAAATAATAATAATAATAATAATAATAATAATAATAATAATAATAATAATAATAAAATAAAATAAAGTAGCAAAAACTTTTCATGATTATATATAATAAAATAACAAAATAATAAATATATAATAAAATCAACTACTCAAAAAAGTCTCAAAAATGTATTTCTTTCGTGTATAAATATAACTTCCACTCGCTAAAAATATAAATGAAAAATAAAAAAAAACCGAACACAAAAAACAAATTAATGGTAATAAAATATTCCAAAAAATCGAAGGAAGTGACATGTTTAAAACAGACGCGAAGATAAGCTTAAACGAAAACAAGTACGATCAAAAGAATAAAGAATAAAAAACCGAATGAAGTCTAGAAATGAAAAGTAGTCTGGATTTGATGGAGTTAACGATCGATTGGTCAACAGCAATGTCGGCAATTTCAGTTAAAGCCAAAAATAAATATAAATTATGCATGTATCTATATTACCCTTTTTTAAAAAGGATACGAAATTAACAAGGCTTCACTTAAAAGCCAACGTGGACAATTACTCAAAAATTAAATGAAAGAAGCAATAAAGTGTAATGATAAATATAAAAAACAATTGTCCTTCTAAAATGATAATAAAATGGAGATAAAAGATATATAAAGAACTAAAAAATAAATGAAAAGCCAAGGAGAGAAGTAGTGACACGTTGCCCAAAATTAGGTTCCAGGTGAAATATTTTTCAAGAAGGGGCTTAGCGAGGCTGGCGAAATAAGTGGAAAATATTTAAGAGCTATGCAAGATTTACACTTAGAAAGATTTTAAATAAAAAAAGTTGAAAGCGTTTCGAAAGGCGCATGTTATGTCATCGGGCATTGGATGTCATACTGCCACGCTGCAGACGCTTTTTGATGCTGCGAAGACGAAGCATTTTGTAAGAAATACTGCATTCATTTAAGAAAATTTATTAAAAAATTAAACCGGCTAAACCTAAATCGGTTGGTCGGTAAATCCTGTATTAAAAAAACAAAACAGTTATCTCATGATTATTAAGAAACAAAAACAACTCCCATGTTTAAAAGTAATAAAGAAATACTCTTAATATATTATTAATTCAGTGCGAATCACGAGTATGCTTATGGTTAATAGTGGTGTGCAACAACCATAGCAACAACAACAACGACAGAAACTCCAACAACAAGGCCGAATTCAAATATTGAGTTTCGACCTGCAAACATTTTTTACGAAAAATCCAAGAAAAACCTAATGAAGAAAAACAATCGCGAGGAAACAGATGCATTCATTTGTCCATAAAAAAATGCAGGCGTATTCAAAATACAAATGGCCAAAAACAAGTATGGCTATAAACCAGCAAAATCAGATTCAGGCCCATCCATGCGTACGCGCAAACACACAGAGCCACACGCGCGCACGCACACACGCACACATTCAACTCATACGCATGCAAATACACCGTCGCTTTAGTGGATGCAGTTGGCGCCGTGGTAGGAATGTGGAATATCAAACAAAAAGCAATTAAAATACGATGCAGTTTCGAAAAAAGTAAAGGAATAAAAAATTCAGACTTTTGTAGTTTTTTAAAAAAACTGAATTGAAATTAAATTTATCAACTTCATTGAATTATATGATTGATTTAAAAATTAACAATCTATACGACGCTCTAATAGAGATCTCGCTTAATTATTTTTATGCACTTTTTTAATTTTATTTTTCTTTTAAATGTTAAAATTATATTTGGAAAGTTTGAACGGCTTGAGCGACAATTGCGTTGAAGGCTCTTTATAAAATGTTGCTTTTGGTTTTGTAAACTCTTGGAGGCAAAAGCTTACTATTTTCAAAATTTAAAATTGCCTTTATATTTCATATAAATTCATTTCTAAAATTCACCATTTGAAAGTATATATAAACTTATTACTATTTCTTAAATTTTCCCAAAAGTTTTAAAAGGAAAGGGATTTCTGAGCTCTTGAAAATCTTTATAGTTGCCAAACTATTATATCATATTTTTTCAAAGACTTTTAAAATTGTATCATTAAATGATAATTTCGAGTGATTTCGTCTTTTTCAAACAATTGTGTTGGCATGTGATCGATTTAAAACCTATATTCTTAGGTCTGAAATTTTATTCAAAATAAAAATTTTTGCTGATAATCTGGAGGGAATTTTGATAGCCCAATGTTGTTTTTGTTGCAAAAGTATATGTTAGAATTATGTGTAGTAAAAACTAAGGCAGGATATATATTGCGTATTTCTTGAAAGGAAATTTTGTGTCTATTTCAATGTTTGATTATATAATTTCTATTCTTCCCATTGAAATTGAGAGTGAAGAAAATTAATTTTGATACTTCCTCTTTTTTAATTTGTAGTTAAATTTAATTGCGTGTGAAAAACGAAATTAGTAAGAAAATATTCCTGCTAAGGAACTTCTTAAAAAACGTCATGTTGTTTTAATAAAAAATGAAATATATTAACATTTATAGAAAATTATCGTCTTATGAAAATATGTCTGATATTCAAATAACAGCAGATTATATTCATTTATAATAGCAATTAGTTCTTAATGGACGTGATATTATTTTAAATAATGTGATATTATTTTTGTGATGATGTGATTATTTTTGGTTGTGATATTATTTTTGAGATACCTTCATAGTTTATTTATTTGAATAGTGTTATATGAATTTAAAAATAATTTGCCGCTAAAATGTTGGAAAAATACCACTGTGTGTTTACTCTTTTCAAGTTTTGTTGATACTCGTGGATTTCTCTTCCAAAACAACTTTTTCATCGACAGAGTTCTCTTTATTATCAAATGTTGATTTGTGTGGGGAAAGATGATAAAGAGGGAGAGAAAAAAGAGAACGAAATAATTGCAATGCAAGCAACGTGTGTTTGTTACTAAAAATAAACGACTTAAAAAAATTGCTTCTAAAAATAACTTCAACGGCAAACAAATACAACAAACAGAGAAAACAAAAAGAGAAAACAAAATAAAAACAAATAAGAAAATCGCACGAAAGAGTGGAAAAGACAATGAATACAAAAAACGAGACAACAGTAGAAGTAAAATCAGTTTTTTTTTAAATTACAAAAACAATAAGCGCCAACTCAAGCAATGGACGACAGTTTTTAGTAAAGCTCGGTTTAGAGAGCGGTGGCACTGATTGATTGATACAAATGCTAATATCGCTAAATAAAAGAGAGCAAAGGAGTCGTTAGAGCGTGGAATAAGAAGGGGTCTTGAGAGGAAAAGAGAAAGTGCGTTGTGCATTTTTTAAGTTGGACTTCATTTGTTTCTAAATTGCACTTTGAACATACGTTTAATCACATACACACCCGCATTCACGCTTCAAAAACACAATAATTCCTTATATTTATATGAGTCCATAAGCATATGCGCGCATGCGTGTGTGCGTTTGGTGCTTTTGACAAATGTTGTTTACAAATGTGCGTGCATCGGAATGGAGGAGACCAATCTTAGTTTATTTGAGCTATTTTTAGATCCTCGCTTTTTTGCTTTTAATAAAAACAATTTTTATTGTATATGTTTTTAATATAAAACATTATGTACATATAGATGCATAATCTATTTATAAAAGCATGTTAATTATTAGAGAGCTCTATTGTATTATGATTTTAAATATTTTTTATGATCCTCAGCAAAAGAAAAAAAACAAAACCCTACTTCTGGAGCATCAGAAATGCTGGCGATAACGATGTTTTCATTTCTCTAGTGGATAGGAAAAAATTAGTTTCTCTTTAAAAACTAAGAAAAGCTCTTTCAAAGAGCTATCGTTTGCCTGTGGCAATTTTGTTGTAGTCGTTGCAATTGACCAGTAGTTAAATTGTTTTTGCTTTCCTCACTTCTGGAAACTTGTCGGATTTGTTTTAGCAGAATACTTGTTCGAAACACGTCAGAATGAATTGCCGAATTTTTTCTAATAATTATGATAGTCGATACCGATTCCATCCAAAAGAGTGACCATTTTATCTAAATTCCGGCAAGATCGATCAACGAAAAACCTTTTACGTTAGTGCAGATAAAACATAACTATACTTTATGGATTTGCACATTTCAATGGATGTCAATAGATTCTTATTATTTGACGTGATAGTGTCTGTAATTCTGTGATACTATGCTTCCATTAGTGTGCTTTACCTCTGCAATATTAAAAATATTGCTAACATATTATCTGCCAATATATTTATGTGTCCACAAGAAGTGAAAGTTTTAAGAAAAGTTATTTTATAAAAATGAAGTTTTGCATTGGAAATAATCAGTTACGGATCTTAAATTCATATTGCGATAAAATTTACAAAATATCATTTTTCAGACGTAGTATCTACGTCATATATTTATGCGTTATACGCACAGAAAAGTTTCTTAATTCAACACACTGTTGATTCTAAAATTTGGTAATTTTTATTAAAGAAGGCAACAGTAAATACAAAATAAAAACCACAAACAATAACTAATAACCTTTGATGTATATAAAATGTAAAAAACTGAAATATATCCAATAAATTTTTCTCTACGTATCTTAGTCAAAATTTCGAAATTCCAACGCGTGAAGGAATCCATTTGGCAATCGGTTTGATGATTTTGGTATTGAACTAGGTGAATAGATGGAATAATTTGATATTCGGTTATAATTTCGAGGCTGGTACTCAGTTATCATGTTACACGAGCAGTGTATGCTTCCTTCCAAAATTATTTAGACTGATTTCAAGTTACAAATGGTTATATTGTTGCATACATTCAAAATCCTAGATTTGCTTTAAAACATTTAAACTTGTAGGACCTTTCATTGAAGCTGATACAATAAAAAAGTTACTTCGAAACTTTACTACTTTTATGCTACTTTTTTAAATAATTTCACATACACTCTTTTTCTCTTCGTGTATGTCACAATGTTTAATATCACTTGTGATAATTTTTGTTATTGCTGTTGTTATTGTTGTTGCTGTTATTCGATGACAGTTGATGATGATCAATGCGTTGCAGAGGCTTTCCTGATCTGCAACTATGACTGAACTGCTTATTTATCGTATATGAATTCCTTCGACGATTTTCGCCTGTGTTGCTGTTGTTGCTACCGTTTTGTTGCCTTTGACATGATTTATTTGCAATAATTTTTTCAATTCGCAAATTGGATTGAATTTATTGAATATTAAAAATAAAATTCTTTAAAAAACCGTAAAAGACGAAAAAGATTTTATCTAATTAAAACAGAAGGAAGAACGAAGGGTATAAATTAGACTAAATTATTATCAGACTACTATTAATGGTATGAAGACATCTTCCAGCATGATATAATTTTAGTTGTAATGAAGCAGTTTTTTCCGAAAATTATTTCAGAAAACTGATATTCGTACAAAATCGTTTGTTTATTACTTTACAGAGAAGAAAATTCCAATCCATAGGTGTCGCGCTGATCGGCCCCGACCTAAGGGGCCATGACGCGTTGGCCCTTTAATGTGTTAGTTGTGCTCTCGGTGGCAGCCGCTCTTGTCCCGGGCATCGTGTCCATTCGTGATGCAAGAAATCGCACAGTTCTCAACATCGGCTATCTGACAGCCATAACCGGCGAACTGAAAGACAAGCAAGGCTTAACCATATCTGGTGCTCTTACCATGGCTCTAGATGAAGTAAGAGATTGTTTTACTGCATCCATTACTTTTTCATTTTTCATATATTTTTAGCCATTCGTTGACATTTATTTATTCATTCCTTTCTTTTGTTTCATTCCATTAATGATTTGCATAGATCAATAACGATAAAGCGACATTGCCAAATGTTTCATTGGCCCTACGCTGGAATGACACCAAAGGTGATACGGTGCTGGCCACCAAAGCTATTACCGAAATGATTTGTGATGGCATCGCAGTGATTTTTGGACCAGAAGGACAGTGCTATGTTGAGGCGATAGTGTCGCAAAGTCGCAACATTCCAATGATATCATATGTAAGTAAAAGATTGATCCCATTGTTGGGTGTAATTTTTTGTATGCCATACAATAGAATGTAATCATTTCATTCCCTTCTAGACTTTTATCAATTTTGCTTCTTTTAATTACAGAAATGTGCTGAAAATAGAGCTTCTTTTATACCGACATTCGCTCGTACTGAACCACCGGATACTCAAGTTCGTTCAAGGATTATTGAGAAATTATCCATTTATAATTTTGCTTATTTTTTGGTCAACATTTTTAGGTTATAAAATCGGTTATTTCATTATTACGCTATTACGGCTGGAAAAAATTTTCCATTTTGCATGATGAAATATGGACAAATGTGGCCGATTTGCTTAAGGATCAAGCTACCAAACGCAACATGACAATAAATCACAAGGAGTCCTTTATAGATAATATGGCCAAATGTTGCGAACATTCGTTGCCATGCTGTCGTACCGGCTTCTGGTATCAGGTAGATTGAAAGCAAATTATATTTAAAATAGTCGTTGAACAAAATCGATTTGAAATTAACACTTAATGGTAATTATAATTAAATTATCCATAATTAATTATATTTAAGAATTGCTTAGCAGTAAGTTGGACAAGTTTTTGTATTGTATGAAAATCAGAAAAGTATTGATTAATTGAAATCCGCGGCATTGATAGCCTTCCTTCCATTGTAAACTAATGCGCTATTGTTAACCATTAGCTTGTCTTCAAAGTTCAGTTCACTAACCATCATAGTAAATTTTCTTTATTTAAAAAATCTTACGAGGTCATGACAAGCATTAACGCTCATCATAATTATCATAATATATTCTCCTTTTATCTTGCAGATTGTACAAAATACCATGAATCGTACGAGAATATATGTATTCCTGGGCACTGCTTCAGCTCTAGTCGATTTTATGGCTTCTATGGACACCGCTAATCTTTTCTCCAAAGGAGAATATATGGTCATATTTGTCGATATGATGACTTATACACCGAAGTAAATGCAATAAGACTGTTGTTTTTTAAGCTCACTTCTTTTATAAATATTTTTGTCCACATTTGACATTTCTCTAACAATTTTCATTATAATTGTATTTGTGTCTTTTCTATTGGACCCATCTAATACTAGAGAAGCCGAAAAATATTTACATAAACCGGATGTTTTGGAACGAATGTCTGTTTGCAAAGAATCGGAAAGTTTTACTCAATTGGCCCGAAGTTTATTGGTCGTCGCCTCAACGCCACCCACCGATAGCTATGAAAACTTTACGGCCAAAGTACGCGAATTTAATTCGAAGGAGCCATTCAATTTCATTTTGCCACCCATTTTTTACGATCATAATTTCCTTAAGGTAATTGTATATATAACGCATATTGTTTCTTACAAAATATCGTATATATAAACGCACACAGGTACACACATATATACATTCAAAAAGGGGTTTTAATAACTGTATTTTCAAGTGCCCTCAAGAATTTAATAGGGTTTGAAGACAATTGTGTGTCACTAAAGTTACTAAATCTTTATATTATTCTGTGAATAAAGACAAGTATATGCCGTAGTATTGAACGAAAGGGGAAAGTGAGGTATTTGGTCCTCAAAATCATTTCCAAAAATTTTTTAGGTTTTATTAAGTACGAAATAGGTTCGTTAAATCATAAAAAAATAAAGGAAGGGGCTATATGGGTTTTGTAACACTAATCTAAAGGTTCAAAATGCGGTATGTGGTTTCGGAGTCTTCAATCTGTTAGAAGAGATACGCGAAACGTTAATATAAAATATTAACGTTTCGTGGGTGGGTGGTATCAGCCCACATTTTGCAGTGTGAGCTTCATGATCACACCGAAGGTTCCACTTTTATATGTTTTTCTTTGAAATTGCTTCTAATTGTAGGTAATTATTGTCTTACAAATCATCATTGCCTTTTCAACTGCTTCCCTAATTCACTTCAGCCGAGAGGGGGTACCATTTTACCTCCTCTTTAGTGTCTTCTATTTCAAGGAGCTTATTTTTATTTCGAATTATTTATTTGTCTTGCATTCTTTTAGTTTCGCAATACTGTTTTCTCTACCTAATCTAATACTCGCTCCCCTTTAACAGTAATTATTATCATTTCTATCACTTCGAAAGGGTTGATGATTTCTAGGAGTGGCTTGTTTCTTAAACTTCAAGTAATTATTTCTTACATTTACATTATATTGACTTTCTTGGTTAATTTTGGCTTGGTCTGGGCTTCAATGACGCCACTATCTTCGTACGTGTACGAGTTCAGTATAATTTTCAGTAACACTTTGATTGTCGTATAGAGGTCGCTCGTGTAACTATTTCTGTTTAATATTTATGTTTTTTGTGGTTTTTATTAGTAGTGATAATATTTCCTCTTTTTCTTCATTTGTTTCTGTTAGTTTGTGTCTATTTATGCCGCCTACCTCTACGATTCCGTCAAACTGTACGCCTGGGCGCTAGACAAATTGCTGCGACAGGAGGAACGCATTTTAACGGATGATGTGATATATGATGTTGCCAGTAATGGAACTAGAATAATTGAGACAATTATTAAAAATCGTACTTATAAAAGTGAGTAACAATAAAATAGATTAATAGTATTAAAATAGGCATTATTAGATATTTAATTATACACGCGACAAAATCATTTGTAAAGGGCATTTTCGAAACGTTAAAAATTTAGCCAATCGTGTTTTTATATGGGAGATAATGCACATAAGAGAGTGGTTTCTTTTACGGGAGTTACAGCTTGCAGTATTGAAAATATAGGTCACAAAAATTCCAGATACCTTTAGATAGTTGGTCGCGATGAATTCTGTTTTAATCGGTCGAGTATTGAAAAGAAACGAGTATTGAAAAGAAAAATGGTTCTAATCTAGTCTAAGGTATTAAAAGTGGTTTAGGGTAAGACTATCATAATAGGCTTTCTAATACCAATATATTCTCGGATTAAAGTTTCAGAGAAGGGTAGAATATATTTAAAAAAATATTGTAATTTTTCTTTAAGAAATTCCTTTCACTTTACGGTTAATAATATTAAATTTTGGGTTTCAACATAAAGCCAGTGTATTATTCGTTATCTAATTTATGCTTTACTTCTCTTTGATTTGTTCTATTTTCACGTTTAGAATAAATATAAATCTCTTTAAAAATGTTACATCAGAAAAATTTTGATCTCAACCGGAATAATTTTTATGCAATTTTAAGCTTTCGATGATCGGATATTTTTGGTGAAGGTTTTTGCTTTTAAGTTGCCAAGGTACTTCCACCAACAGCTCTTCATCACTCTACGGCAGTTTCATTGCAAGACAGACCTTTAGGTTTCTTTGTCTCATCCTTTGGTGACGTTTGATCACTAAGGATCTCCTTAGCAATCAATCGTCACCAACGCATGATCTTTATGCTTTATTATCCTTTATGATCCTTGTTCTGTTTCGTCTCTTTCAGCTCTCTTCTTCTATCCAATATCTTCTTAAAGAATATCCCTTTGCCCGCGCCTGTTTGAATTATATAAATTTAAGAGGCCTTCTTGCTGCTCTCTCTCGCTCTCACATTCTTTATATCTCTGTGTATTGTTCATAATTTGTTCCTTTACAATCTCATGGTAATACAAGTAACAATTAAGCTTTGAGTCTATTCAAGGTCATTTATATTCCATCTTGAATCGATATGATGATCTCATTATCCTTCCTAGTCCTTGAATCAATCATTCAAACGTTAATTGATAACTTTTGCGTAGAGAAAAATGAGATTTCGTAAAGTTCTGGTTTGCTAGAATAGATTTGTTGCAACATATTGACGAACCAGAATGCCAGTTCATCCAGATTGTGAGTCTTTGCTTGAGCAATGACGGCACCCGTGTTACGACCATGGTGATGAGAGTCAATAAAAATGACGATATTATTCGGTACCTCGAAGATAAATGTCGTCGTTCGGCTGTCAGCAATCAGGATCACGAAAAGAAAACGATCAGTCAACGCAGGTTTTCCCAAGTCTAATTTTCCTGGCGAAGACCGGCGTTTGCGAGCATTCCGCACAGCTCTAATTGTTAATTTGGAAATTTTACTTCGACTGTTTGTTGGTCTGAAACTGCATAGTGATGATTTGGATGTGGTTGCTTGGGATGTGGATTGTCCTCGGAGATGGCTTAATGAACGAGTTATGGACGATGCTTCTGTGAGAGGACCTTTATGAAGTTCGAGACCAACACGAAATATTTTTGTCAGTCTCTCAGCGACAACGTAAGGATATGCTTGCTTCGATGGGTCCACCTGCAAATGCGTGAAGAAGAGCTCATTCAAACGGAACGTTCCCTTTTTGCGATGATGATTCTGTAAAGCATCAATTGCATCGGGTATATTCAAATTTCGGCTTTCACGCATCTTCATTTCGGCTCGCCCTTCCAAACGATGATATACAGCATTACCATCATTAATGGCCGCAGCAAAAATTTCGATCGCCCGCGGTGCCAACTCTTCAACATTTTGACAAAAAATATTTTCATACGAGATTTCGTTGGCGAGTATAAGCGAGATGAGGGTGCAGGAATTACGGCCGCTGAGGTAGTATTCGCCGAAGCGGGACTGACTGAAATCCTTAGGGAACCACCAGATATTAATGTCCCCCCTCCTTTCAAATACCGCCATAGATACCACCCAAAAATGAGTTCCGACCCTTAATGCAGATTTTGACAGGAAGAAAGTATATTACATATTTTTTTAAATTTTTTTCCGTATTTTACAAATATATTTTTTAATTTTGAAAAACGATTGAAAGGCGAAAATGAAAATGAAAGGAAAACGTAAGTTGATTGATAAGCGTCAAAATTATTGTCATGGATAAAGAATTCATTTGGTGAATTATTAAAATATATTCTTTTTCAAATATTTCTTTCGATCAAAACGAATATTATTGTACGCTACGATGTTCTTAATCACATTGGTTCAGAATGTGAGAATCCGTCTAAGCATTATTTGGTATTTGTTTAATACGTTTCTTTCTTTCCAGGTGTTACCGGTGCAACGATAAAAATCGATAGCAATGGAGATTCGGAAGGAAATTTCTCAGTCCTTGCTTACAAGCCATTCAAGCACTATTTCCGCGAAAATCTGTCCTGCAATTATCATATGGTACCTGTGGCATATTTTCAACAAGGGAATGATATTCCAGTGAGTGAGTCGTCATTTTAAATTTATTATTTCTTTTTGAATTTCATTACGTGTTGGAGTCATCGGGCTCTTCATTATAACTTTAATATTTAGGATTTGGGTTTTGGGATTAATACCTTAGTTTTATTGTTTCCTTTTTCATCAAGAACAAGTTTTTAAAATGACTGATTTAATACTTTTATTTTACATTAATCAATGACTTTTAAAAGTAAAAGTAATTCAGACTTTCATTCAAGATTTTTAATAATAAAAGTCATTTAAAAATTTATCGAAGACGTTTGCCATACAATGCCTTCACGATCACTGAATACCTTCCACTAACTTCCGACTCTAATACTTGCCATATTAGACCTTTCCAAGTCACTTTGCTCGCCTCAAACTCCTTTCTCATCACTCCCAAGATATACTAGTATATATGTGGTTTCTTAATATTATCACTTACCACCCATTCAATTGTTAGGAATACAAACTTATCAATGGTTCGGTGCGTGTGGATTGGCCATCGGGGGGTGATCGACCCTTTGATGAGCCCATGTGTGGCTTCGCCAACGAACTTTGTAAGAAAGATGATCGTCATGTTACGTCTGTTGTTGCGGCTGGTGTATTGGGACTGTTACTTTTTTGCGCGGGTGTGGTAACGATGAGCATTTACCGCAAGTGGAAAATCGAGCTGGAAATCGAAGGTCTACTGTGGAAAATCGATATATCAGAGATAAAAGGATATTCGGGAAATGATATAGTATCATCACCAAGCAAGGTAAGAGTGTTCTCTGCAAGGTAAGAGTGTTGGATGGTTCCACCTTCAAATTGAGTTGGATAAAGCAGAATATACTACCACTCTAAAACTTTCCATATGTCGCAGACAGATCTGATAAACCCAATCTCTTTGTCGTTCCAGTTAAGTTTAGTTAGTGCCCAGTCGTTTGGTTCGCGCTGTTCGAATCAGGTTTTCACCTCAACAGCTCGGTTACGCGGCGCAGTGGTACGCATTAAGGAGTTGAAGTTTCCACGCAAGAAGGATATATCCCGTGAAATAATGAAGGAGATGCGTTTGTTGCGCGAATTGCGTCATGATAATATAAATAGCTTTATCGGAGCGTGCGTGGAACCAACACGTATTCTACTAGTCACTGACTATTGTGCCAAGGGGAGTTTATACGATATTATCGAGAATGAAGATATCAAGTTGGACGATTTATTTATAGCGTCGTTAATACACGATTTAATTAAGGTAAGACCGAGATTAGGGAACATCTATGAATTAGCAGGATCAATATCTGCCTCCGTCTATCATTCTCTCATCTTTACAGGCTATGATTTATATACACAGTTCATCACTTCAATATCATGGCAATCTGAAGTCGTCAAATTGCGTTGTCACCTCACGCTGGATGTTGCAAGTAACCGATTTTGGTCTTCACGACTTACGTCATTGTGCTGAAAGTGAATCTATAGGAGAGCATCAGCATTTTCGAAGTGAGTTAGACTGCCTCTTGTTATATTGTCGATAAAACTCATTGCCATGATATCATTTCTTTATTTAGGCCAGTTTTGGAAGGCACCGGAGTTGCTGCGAGACCAGCATGTCTATGGCAGCCCTAAGGGGGACGTTTATGCCTTCGCTATTATCATGTATGAAATCGTCAGTCGCAAGGGTCCGTTTGGTCAGACGAGCTACGAACCAAAAGAAATTGTTGATTTAGTCAAGAAGAAACCGCTTCAGGGCGACGTGCCATTTCGTCCCGAATTGGAATGCATTATCGAGGGTGAATTATGCCCTGATTATGTGCTCAGTTGTATCAAAGACTGCTGGGATGAAGATCCGGATGCGCGACCTGACTTTCCAACAATTAG
The DNA here is from genome assembly GCA_963966595.1 of Physocephala rufipes. Lineage (NCBI taxonomy): Eukaryota > Metazoa > Arthropoda > Insecta > Diptera > Conopidae > Physocephala > Physocephala rufipes. Next base: position 500,181 of record OZ016503.1, on the reverse strand, counting down.
GTAAACCCTTAAGCTTTGGGCTGCTCAATTTGGTTCCTGAATACTTTTCATATTTTGGAAAATTTCAGAACGCGCCTGAAAAAAATGCGCGGCGGCAAAACCAAAAATATCATGGATCAAATGATGGAGATGATGGAAAAGTACGCCAACAATCTGGAGGATATCGTAACCGAACGTACTCGCTTGTTGTGTGAGGAGAAGCGCAAAACGGAGGATCTCTTACATCGCATGCTGCCGCAGTCTGTGGCCGAGAGGCTAACAATGGGTCAGGGTGTGGAGCCAGAATCCTATGACCTGGTAGTCAGCATATTTCTTCATCATCAAAGTGCAAATTATTAAAATTAATACTTTCATTTGTTTGGTCTCGATAGGTCACGATTTACTTCAGCGATATTGTAGGCTTCACTGCCATGTCGGCTGAAAGTACTCCCCTGCAGGTTGTCAATTTTCTCAATGATCTCTATACAGTCTTCGATCGAATTATACGTGGTTACGATGTCTACAAAGTGGAGACCATAGGTGATGCTTATATGGTGGTAAGTTTTATGGTAACTCCAACGAGTAGAATAGAGAATTACTCCGCCCTCTCTCTCTCTCTTTCTCTCTTTCTAAGGTTTCTGGCCTTCCGATCAAGAATGGTGATCGTCATGCCGGTGAAATTGCTTCAATGGCTTTGGAATTATTACATGCCGTCAAACAACATCGCATTGCTCATCGACCTAACGAGACCTTAAAGCTTCGCATCGGTATGCATACAGGGCCTGTAGTGGCCGGCGTTGTAGGGCTTACCATGCCGCGATACTGTCTCTTTGGCGATACGGTCAACACTGCCTCTCGCATGGAGTCAAACGGCGAAGCTCTGAAAATTCACATCTCAAGCAAGTGCAAGGAAGCTCTTGATAAGCTTGGTGGTTATGTCACAGAAAAGCGTGGCCTCGTTGCCATGAAAGGTAAAGGTGAAGTCACAACATATTGGTTAACGGATGCTACCGAGAAAGCTATACAAAAGAAACCCGTTGATATGACGGATTTGCCACCGCCGCTCTTCTGTCGCCCGCGTAAGAGTCCTAAACTGACAAGTGACTCTAGGCAGCCTAGCATTATGGGTATACAGTACTATGGCGCCGGATCGCGACGTCAGTCAAGTGTGCCAAGGACCGATATAGAATCAAATTATAGCTTCCAGGATTCTATATATCAGATGGCTCGGGAATCACCATGCGCGCTCAACAAACGAAGTGATATAGCTTGTTATAACGGATACGGAGGCATCTCCGGCACCGGCGTTGCCGAGTACGTGAATAGTTATGCCGGCGACGAGTACTGTGTTGCAGCAGGTGGACTGATTTGTATCGCGGGTACGGTGCGACAACCGACCAACTTAGCCTGTTCGCATAGCACACTTGGTCATTTCGAGTTGCAAGCAAACTGTGATAGCATTGGTTGCGAACGAAGCATTGGAGGTAGTGGGGGTGATGTTTGTGGTACGTTTGGAGGTAGTGGACTTTCGGTGAACCGAGCGTCATTGCAAAATTCAAATAAGCCCCTGGCAAGAGTGCGTCCCCATCGCATAATCAATTCTCAGCAGCTACCTGCTTCGGTATCAACTCAGGAAATATTTACTCCCAGCCCGGCTGCCCACTCCTTGTTGTTACGCGAAGCCAGAAGCCTGGACCACATTCAACCGACACAGCTACGTCGTAGAAGAGATATCGAAAAGCTAGGTCCATCCAAATTAAGTAAGCAAAGCTCATGCTCTTTGGATACTGGGGTCTGTCTCATTAGCAGTCCTCAAGAGGCGGAAGGTAATACAACTGACTATGGCGGTGTTACCAACGCGGTTGGTGAACGCTGTCGTGTCACGAGAGAGGAAGAAGAGGATCAAGCTGTTCTACAAAGCAGTGACGAAAACGACAATGAGGACAACTGCGATGATAACACAAATCTCTTAATGCATGATGGTAACGGTAATGTGCGACTTCAGCATAGCGCAACAATTGTACCCATTTCTTCGACGTTGCTTAATCGTGGCCGCAGTGTCGCTGCTGGAGCGAGTGTTGGTGTAAATGATGACAGTGGTCATGTGGTTTCCTACAAGCATTTGAACAACAACTGCAATGGCGGGGTCGGTATCAGTGTGAGCGATACTGTCAGTGTAGTCGATGAGGTTAAGTGTCCGCTGCTACAACGCCAAGCATCGCTTACGACGCCACCAGATGAACTCTTATTGTGTTCGAAGCGTTGGCGATCACTGGAAACGATTGAGGGTGGTGTCGGAAAGGGAGGCAGTAGTGTGAGTTATGCACCCGACATTGATGGCGTACAATCGACGGTGCCTCCAGTACACGCTAGAAAAGCACGCAGCGGGATCACCGGTACCGCAAGTAATAACACGTTTGCTGCCTGGCTGGCAAACTTTTTCAACGGTACTGGTTTAAGATCCAGCGATGCCTCATTGAGGCGTGTCGGAATATTGCCAAGCGCCGTTCATGGCGTACCCGGTTTTACGGATATTACCGCGGCAACGCAGTGTGATCGTGAAAGCATAGTTTAGATCGAAATGAAGATGAGCAAAGAGCTTCTGGTTGGAGGCGCTGCCAGAAGGTCTTCTAGCTCCTTTTAACGCATCAACAACAACAACAACCATAACAGCAGCAGCAACAACAACAACAATAGCAATTTATGTGTCATTTTAATTAAAAGAGATTACGTGATAATTTTGTATGCTTAGGAAAATAGGTTAGGATTATTGAGGTTAATACCAAACAGTAAGAACAGCAACAAATTTTATATTTATCAAGGAGATAATATATCACAAGACGAAACTATGAACGTTGCAGTCAGATTCGGTTTCCTTTAAGAAGGTCCACTCTTTTTCTTCCTTTTCCGTTCTACTTGTTTCTTCTATTAAAATATTGTTGTTACCTTCTTCGTGTACATGACTTCTCTATTTTACTTTTTTATTTCTTTATTCACCCTTTTACTCCTTAATGCCGGAACCACTCACCCTGACAAACCACTACCCATGTTTAATCAATTGATCAATCAATTATATATTCAATCTAGTCAGTATCATCAGACTAGTTTTTTAGCCTTTCTGCGTATAAGAGTCCGTTTGCTTTCGTAATTAAATTAAGAAAAAAACTAATTAAAATCTAATTAATTTCGCTTAGAAGAATTTGTACGTGCTTTTTTGTAGAAAAGTAAAATATAAAATTGAATGTATAGAATGTAGATATATCGAAATCATAAGACTTTTCCACCAAACAAAACAAAGTATGTTTAATTTTTTTGTTTAATTATCGTAATTAATTAAGAGATTATAAAATAACCTTAAATGCTAATTAAAAAATTAATAAATATAAATCAGAAATTAGGAAGTTATCTGGAAATTGAAGTGAAAAACAGTTTTCTCAGAAAACAAATGCGGAAGTAAATTCAAATGGGTTTAAGTAATTAAAGTAATTAAAGGGACAACTATGCAAGTAAAATTAATTAAAAATTAATTAATGCGAAATTGAAAATAAAATTATTCAAAATAATTCCAATGGGCGTGTATAAACAAAGGAATCGGGGAATAAGTACAAATTATATATTTTTAATGAATACAAATTTTCAAACAAAGAATTAAATTTGAAAGAGAATAAAAATTAAACAAGTTTTAGATGAAAAATAAATTTTGTTTGGTTTAAGAAAACTAAAAGGAGTTTAGAATTTTGATTAAAGATCAACCTAATTTGAACAGGTTGAATAAGATTAATGAAAATAATAATAATAAAATAAAACAAAAATGTAAATTAAGAACGATAAAATATGTTTGAGAAATAATGAAAAATTCTACTAAAGTAATAACTTTACTAATTTATTTACTTCTTTTTGTACAATAAAAACCCTGAAAAGGGTTGCAACATATTTGAAAATTTTGATAAATAATATTTGCTTTTAATGAAAATTTACAATTAAAGATAAATTTTTGAAACTAGAAAACTTTGGAAATAATAATAATATCATTTTTATTCAACGGTTTTATTAGAAATTGAATTCAAATTTAATTAATTTTTCTACAACTGTGTATGTGTGAATATTAATTGAAGATTTTACTTTAAAAGAAATAAAAAATGACTAAGTAAATAAAAGAAATAGTTAGCAAATAAGAAAACAATATAGAGAAAACGTTAATTATAAATATAAAAAATATGCACCGTTTAAAAGCCATAAATAAAGAGTTTTGTTGATTTTTTGTCTTTTCGCTCTATTAATTTCTCAATTGTGCAATTATTGTTAAATATGTAAAGTAATGAATACATAAATTTTTTGAAATATACTTTTTTTAATGTTGAATAAAAACGTAGGTGTATCATATATTTTTACGTATGGTTTTGTTTCTGTTTTGTTTTTACGTTTACATTAGATTTCGTAATTATTTATATTTTTATTCGTAATTATTCTATATATATTTACTAATTAGGAAATAAATAATATAAATAATTGATATAATGGAAATATTAGAAGTATGTAAGTATTTAGGCAAATGCTATAAATTTGAGCAAATCAAGCAAAAGCAACAAAGCAACCATAGAACTATTTTATAAAAAGGTATATGCAAATCATATTCATGTAAATATCAATAAAAATTTTAAACTTACTTAGGGTTTGATATATGTCTATAAGAAAATTTTTAGTTTATAAATAAATTATAAAAATATTAAAACATTTATAAAAGATCATTGTTTAGAGACGCAAGAAGCAAATTGTTGCAACTGAAAAGTAAAGTGAAGGAGGAATTAATATAGTGAAAATAAACAAGCTTAAAACCTAAGACTAAGTTCTGTTTCTCCCTTAACGTCATTCTTTTGAATATTGTTGTAAAATTATAAAAAGTGTATATTTTTTAAAACAGCTTCTGAAAAAATCTGTATATAATAGACATTAATTAAATTGCCATAAATACAAAAATTAATAAAAGGAAGTAATATGGATGAAAAGTTGTTTTCTTTTATATTTCATTTCTTAAAAATATCTCTTAGGATATATCTTAGGACTCGATATTTATTGATTACTCCGTATAAGTTTTAAAAAAAATTGGCATAGAATTCTCTTTCAAAATAATATATAGATAATGTGAGTATTTGTTGGAAGATATTTCGAAGAGGTATGAAAATTTCGAGAGAAATCCTTATATCTGTTATTAAAATTAAGTATAAGAAACAAATTGTGACCAATTTGCTAGGAGTGATCCAGTACAAATAAACCTGACTTTTAAATAATGCACCTGATTTTTGTTTAATATACCCGTAGATGAATGGGTATAAATGGTATTAATGAAATTATTTATCAAATTATGTATATCAATAAATTATATGATACCTAGAACACATTGAAGGCCCCTATATATTACTTCGTCTTTAGGAGGTTGATCCAGAATTCTTTCGATAAGTAACACAAAGTAACTTTCTAAAAGAATTAAGGACGCCCTTGTAAGAAATACATAATCTTAAATGTATTTATTATGCGAACAAAGTAAGGTTTTCTGTTTGTACGTTAGAAAATTATTGTACATATATTTCCAACGAATATTAGATTAGGTCAGAGCAATTATCTCAGAAATTATATTTGTGCGATTTTCTTGCACGAAATGACACCCGGCTGAAAGTTCTTACAGCCGCCCAAAATATATCCTTTGAATAAATCAAGTGGTTTTCTACCCTTTCGACTACAAGGGTGTCATTAAATATCGGTGTTATGCCGCCAACTCAGAAAAATAATGACAATTCAACACAAAAGGGCTTGGAACAATTTAATCATTATAGAAAATTTTATCGCATATCTTAAATATTGACTCAATAGAGATAACAGGAAGCCGTTTCTAAGATTTTCGGCTGCAATTATGGGAAAGCCCTTCAAAATTATTTCCTTCAACATTTGTTTTTATTACATACGTTTTGAGATCGTATCTCATTCAACCTTCATACATGCATCCCTAATGATTTATACACTTTAATGATATTTACTTTTGCTATTGTTTTAAAGAAAACACAGGATTTATTTTCGAATAAACAATAGAACATATAAATTATAATAACAACAACCAATTTCTAAATGATTAAACACAAGTTTCATGTGTCGCGCTGCAATAGAAAAACAGAAAGATTTTATTAATTTTTAAATTAAGCTTAAGTGTAAATTTTTGTTAGTAAAACAAAAAAGACACCAAATATATATTTGAATAGTATTAGTTACATTAGAGTTATTTACAAAGAGCATACAATGGTAAGTCTTCAATTGACTATTCATGATTTTTGTTAATCTCTCGTTTATTTTTTTGTTGCAATTTAACGAAAGCAAAATGTAATTTTGTTTAAAAAAATGGTTTAAAATTTCAGTTGTGATATTCATAATAATGACGTTCTTATTTTTCATGATGGAATCAAAGCATAAAATTTCAATGATAAACATTAAATTTTTGAATGGAATTGAAAGGAATTAGGCTTAATGACAAAATCTTTGATTTGGCGTTGGTAGTTTTCATAAAGATATTGCATTAATTATGTTAGGTTACTTTTATAAGACATTTATTGCTCTGGAAAAATATTATATATAATTTTTCTGTAATTTTTCATTTAAAATGTTTTAATTCATATTTCGAGATTCATTCGGCTTAGATACATTACGATACAGTATGTGTTAAACTATTATTCTCTATTTCTTAATTTGCTTCTAACTATATTCTTTACCCCTACACTGAATAATAAGGAAGATAAGAATGAGAGATAGAGAAAGAAAAAAAGAGAGAGAGGGAGAACAACACCTCAGAATTTCGGTTTGATGAAAAAATTAGTTTTGACATGTGCAGTAAAATAAAAACTCTCAATTAAATAATTAAATAAAAAATATTTTTATAAAAATTTCGAAAAATATCTTTCAATCTGTTCCTTTGCAAATATTAATTCAATTTTTCCACACCATTCCTCAAAAAATTTTCATTTGGATTTATAAATATAAAATTCATATATTCAGTATATATATGTATACTTATTACATATCTGTTACATAGATAATTCATGGTTAGGAAAATATCATCTCCAAAGGAAAATTTATTTATCTATTTCATTTCTATGATTTCATACCGAGAATCGCAACTAGTTTCAAGAATAATTCACAAATTTATTGCAAAATGTTCTTTTTCGATCGAATCGAATATTGAGTTGAACACTGATCTAATAAAACTAATGATTTTAATTCTTTAATAACTTTATTTATGTGACAGAATTCATTCTTCATAAATTTTATAGTTATGCGAAAAAAAAGGTTTAACTATAATAATTCCCATTTCTAAGTATATATCTACGATTTCAGTTTAATAAGTTTTTTAAAATATAGTTTAAGAATAGAATAAGACTGAAATATATGAGAAAACATATGTATAAAGATATTGCAAACTTGGAATACAAGCTCTTAATGCAATTACATTAACTATTTTAATCTTAGTAAAAATTTTAATGTATTTTTGGAATAGATAATACGTATTTTATACAATATATATATTTATGAAATATTTCAATAAAGCTTGACTATAACAAAAAAGAAAAACAATTCGACTGGAACGATCCAACGAATGACAACAATTCAATTTTCATTTCAACAGAGGTTTAAAAAATTCGAAGAAATGCAAATATACAAACCGCTCCATTCATTCAACGCTAAAGCTAAAAAGCAATAGAATGGAATGTTTGCTGAGTTGGCTTTAATAAAACTAAATCTCACAAAAACGCAAAATTCTGAATTGTTTTGTGTTTTCGTGTTATTCCCGCGCATGTAAAACAAAACATTTATCATTTTTTATATAAAGAAAGCATTACTATCAGTCCCCAGATAACAGCTATTTGTAATCGTAAAAACACCTCTAGCGGAATATATTTCTCACACAGCACTGCCTCGTTTTCAAGACATAGGTTTCAAATATGGAAAAGATTACTTCCTAGCGCCACTGTATCTTTGTTATGGAAAATGGTTATATATACTAGTACAATAAACCTTGATATATATATATATATATATATATATATATATATATATATATATATATATATATATATATATATATATATATATATATATATATATATATATATATATATATATATATATATATATATATATATATATATATATATATATATATATATATATATATATATATATATATATATATATATATATATATATATATATATATATATATATATATATATATATATATATATATATATATATATATATATATATATATATATATATATATATATATATATATATATATATATATATATATATATATATATATATATATATATATATATATATATATATATATATATATATATATATATATATATATATATATATATATATATATATATATATATATATATATATATATATATATATATATATATATATATATATATATATATATATATATATATATATATATATATATATATATATATATATATATATATATATATATATATATATATATATATATATATATATATATATATATATATATATATATATATATATATATATATATATATATATATATATATATATATATATATATATATATATATATATATATATATATATATATATATATATATATATATATATATATATATATATATATATATATATATATATATATATATATATATATATATATATATATATATATATATATATATATATATATATATATATATATATATATATATATATATATATATATATATATATATATATATATATATATATATATATATATATATATATATATATATATATATATATATATATATATATATATATATATATATATATATATATATATATATATATATATATATATATATATATATATATATATATATATATATATATATATATATATTATATATATATATATATATATATATATATATATATATATATATATATATATATATATATATATATATATATATATATATATATATATATATATATATATATATATATATATATATATATATATATATATATATATATATATATATATATATATATATATATATATATATATATATATATATATATATATATATATATATATATATATATATATATATATATATATATATATATATATATATATATATATATATATATATATATATATATATATATATATATATATATATATATATATATATATATATATATATATATATATATATATATATATATATATATATATATATATATATATATATATATATATATATATATATATATATATATATATATATATATATATATATATATATATATATATATATATATATATATATATATATATATATATATATATATATATATATATATATATATATATATATATATATATATATATATATATATATATATATATATATATATATATATATATATATATATATATATATATATATATATATATATATATATATATATATATATATATATATATATATATATATATATATATATATATATATATATATATATATATATATATATATATATATATATATATATATATATATATATATATATATATATATATATATATATATATATATATATATATATATATATATATATATATATATATATATATATATATATATATATATATATATATATATATATATATATATATATATATATATATATATATATATATATATATATATATATATATATATATATATATATATATATATATATATATATATATATATATATATATATATATATATATATATATATATATATATATATATATATATATATATATATATATATATATATATATATATATATATATATATATATATATATATATATAATTCAAATATATTATATATATTTTTTATATTCATTCTTTTGAAAATATATTTCATAAAAATAACTTCATTGAGTGGCTGAGGGAAGTTAGTAAATAATGATTGAACTCTCGATCACATCTGCTAACAATGCGAACATATAATGAAACATAAAAAACGAGTGGCGAACACTTCTTGTGTGATTATGGATGAAATAATTAAAATTTGCGAACAATAAAGAGACAAAATGGAATATTTGGTAATGCAGAATTTAGCGAAACAATAAAAGCGAGACGCCGAGACAGGTAAATGCAACAGAATCAACCATACTAAATAGTAATGCCTGAGTAAATTCGAGATGCTTGACTGAGTTTGAGTTTAAAGCCAACATACACCATTCTCACTTAATAATACTCGCAAGGCTTGTGTACCCGGAGGCTCCCACGTTCGTAGCTGATATCTTTCCGCAGCAAGCATTATTGCAGCACCAAAAACAGCACGTCCTACGCACCACATCCAGCAAACTGCTTTGATCGTCTGCGTCGAAATCGTTAAGGTACACTCCAGATAACATATCTTCTTCGGTGCGTGTCCCCACGAATTCTCTGAGATCGGAAAGTGGAAAACCATCGCGATAGTAGCGTTTAATGGTATCGTATGCATCCATAATAACCGAAATAAACAACGACAACACCACGTAAATATACAATGCGATGAATAGATAGAGATATAGCTGAGAGAACCACCATAACCAATTCGATTTGCTGGCGAGTGTGGCGAATGTGGCAAACATATCATCGCCATTGATCAGTGAGAACAAGCACTCAGAAGTAGTGGCCAGTGAACGAAATTTCATGTGGTAGGGGCCGAGTATAAGCCAGCCACAGAACGCGAAACCTGCGTAAATCAGTAATGCTGCCAGAAGAAATCGTAATATCTTTGGTGTGGCCTTTTTCAGTGTCAGAATGACAACGTTGTAGGTTTTAAAGAAGCCGAGGTAGCGCAACACACCGAACCACACCAAGAGATTTCCGATGCCCAAAAAGAGGGAGCAGGCATCCCAACTATCAATCACCAGATATTTACGTTCAATTTGCTCCTTTAATGCGGAACCAACAATAAGCAGCACATCGTTGAATAGGATCATGATGTACCTGCACAAAAGAAACAAAAAATGCAACAATCAAATACAGTAAAACCTAAACTGATTGCTCGATTATACCAAAAATTTACGAATTCCAAGCGACCCTCCAAGCTCAGTTCTTTACGGAAATGTACGCGAAAGAAATTTACTGTCTGGCAACGCAATAAATAAGCCCGGTATAAGGCTCGAGCGCACAGCGCAAAGGATATCACACATACCAACAACACCGTCATATTCAGGATTGTACGCAAAATCTCGTCGAATTCGGCATCCGAAATGAAATCAGTGTCCCCGTTGCAATGCAAACGTGTAGCATCCGCGTCCAATGACAATATCATTTGTCCATCGTGATCGCGATTGTCGAAGAATATCATTATATCAAATTTAAAACAATCCGGTGCCGAGAGGGGTCCACCATAAGCTTTAAAATTAACTGTTTTAATGCCGAAGACGAGTGTTGCCTTCACCAGTGAAGAAAAACTCACTTCAATGCCTCGATTTTCAAGGAACTTTTGGGAACCGGTCGTTGCTGCAGATGCCGGGATCTCTTCGCAAACACGTTGCACTTGCGGATTAAAGATGTACGACTCATTGAAACCAAAAATGGTACCTTCAAGATAATTATAAAGGCACAAAATCATCGGAGCCATTTCATTATTAGCTGTTGTATAATCATAAGGACCAATAGAGCGATTTAAGCGCAGATAACCATCTAAGGCATAATCGATGGTACTGAAGAACTCTGACTTCTCATAGATGGCAAAGGGACCCACGGATGGTGGATAAGAATCCACTTCGCGCGATGAATCCCAACCGCGAAGAAATAGATGCGAGAAGGCAATACGATTGTCCCACGTGTAATTAACGTGCTTGTAGCGGGAGTGTGCAAACAGGCACAATTGTATGGTAACTAGAATTATTTTAAAAACCTGTAAAACACAAAAGCAGACTAAAAATTAGAACGACATGGAGGAAAGACATGCTGACTTCAAATAAATATATTTCCCCTTGCCCTCTATTTAATTTCATAGAACGAAAACTGAAGGAGATAATGAAGGAGGCATTATTTACTTGGATTTATACAATCAATTTTATTATAATTACAGACATATTATTTATTCAAATTTTTTGATGAAGTAATGACAAGCGATAATCTCGATTAATATTTTTTACAGGTACAAGATTATTCTGTCGTAAGAAACTCAAACTGATAATGATAACTGATAAGAAACAGCTCGAGAAAATCGAGAAAATTATAAAAATGTTTAATAATGACGAGATGTGAGTATCAGGAAAGAGTTGAAAAAATAACAAGTTGGTCATTTCTGCATTCCCAAAATATATTATTCGAGACAAAATTTCCATAATTCAGTGATGACTATTTTCTCGTTGTTTTTTCCTTAAGTTGCTATTCCACTCGATAACTCCTACGTCGGTAGATAGATTAATTGTTGTAAGAAAAATTGTCTCTCTGTTTTTTCTGAGACAGAAACGACAACAACAAAAAATTAAACAAAAACGATGAAAAAATTATTAATTGGTACGGGAATATCAATTCAATTATTATCAGTTTTATTCACTGCCAATTAAATTTATCTGCGCCTTAAAAACTGAAATAGAAATAGCGAAGAAATCTATTTTTTATTTATGATTAAAATTCAATAAATTTTAGTATTAACCACAGTTTATAAAATATTTTAAATATAGTTTACAATTTTAGTGATTAATTCAAATTTCCTCGATTTCAACTAAAACGGGAAACGGTACTAAAAATTTTAAAAATTTATCACTAATAAATTTAGAATGTATTTGCGAAATAAATACGAAATTTTAGAACGTATACAAAAACGAGCTTAAAAAATGACGGTGATGACGAATAAAAGAATTATCAAAGATTATTTGATCAGGTTTTTTTTAAAGACGTGCCAAACGAACGACAAATAAACCATTCAAAAGAAATACTTATTTATTTTGTAATAGTAATTTCGTTGCTTTTCTCTCCATAGCCACTGAACCTATGGACAAACTGATTTCGGTTTCTTTACAATTCTCATCTCTCGGAGTGTCAATTTTCATCTCTTATTATTTTTACTATTTATTCTTTAATTTAATTCAACGATTTGAATAAATGCTATTGGACTATATCAGTCTCACTATTATAAAAATATAAAGATTGTTGTTGTCGTTATTGCTGCTGTAAGCTGATACGGTTCTATGGATATACATATAATGTGAATATATTATACTATTTCGGATTAAGACAATAAAAGTGAGACAACACATTTTCTTATAAATATATTCAACAAAAAAGATTATATAGAGTAAATAATATTGAGTCGTTTTGGTTTTAGAATACCATTCCTTCATCATCTTTATGAATGAAAGTCGTAAGGCAAGCTATTGTTTGTTAAAATAAGAAGCAGTTCAGAAATCGCAGTTGGGTCGAAAAATTTTAACAAGGAAAACTCTTTATAAAAACCTTTTTAAAAATCAATTTTTTTCAATATGATTCATAACATATCCGGCTTTTTGAAGACTTTTGTGCTTTTTATCACAAACGATTTAGTAAAGACGGTTTCTCTTTTACAAGATATCATTTATTTCAATTTTCTTAATGAACATCTGAAAGGATATAGACAATTACCCAATTTCATGAAGAGAATAAGTCAATTTATGTAGCTCTACAGCTAAATGAATCATATACAGATACTGTATTGCCACAAATTGTTATTTTGTATTAGCTTTGAAAAAAAGGTTGATTTTAAACATTTAGAAGTGAGTCAATAGAAAGATTATGATAACACCACGAAATATTACAGTAATATAAAATTATCTAGTCAAAATTATCTAATAGTGAAATTATCTAGCAAACCAAGATAGTTGCTTATCGTTGGGAACAACTCATGAATGTCATTTATATAGTTTTCATGAAATTTGGAAAAATATTATTTATCATTAAAAGCTGTTTGCCATTAAAAACCGGATGAGAACCGTGCTCATTTCTGATATCTGATATGCATATATCTATACATGTGTAGACCACTTTCAATGAGAGTTGAGGGAATTGGATGATCAGATTTCATCCACGAACTCGTCTACGAATACTAAATTATTTTGAAATGAATGGGCATGGTCCACCTACCAGAACCACAAATACGAGGAAGACATTACTGGCGCGAAAATTCTACTAAAAATTGCTTGATACTGAAAATGAACGAAGTTCGTTAGTGCTACGCCTCATTTTTATGTAATAAAACCATACCATAAATTTATACCATGTGTGGATTTTATTGAGAAGATGTGATTTGTTTTGAAGATGAGTTAAGGAGTTAAACCCGGAAAGACGAGTTAAATCAAGAAAAGGGAAATGTAAGATTAAAAGGAGTGTGCGCCTTTCACTGATTATTAGGATCAAACTATAAATTTATAACACGGGATGTAGGCTACATAAGCTTCGTACAGGCCAAAATTAGCGTTATCACATAAATATTTATTTGTATTAATGTGAAGCTCTTTGCAGCTTGTATGCGGTCACACGTCATCGCATAATTTTATTTCAAGTATCAAAAAACTTTTGGAATAATTTCTCTCACAGGGGGTAAACCATTTTGTAGGAATTTTGAGAGGTGTAAAATATTTTCTTAAGCTGTTTTCAAACTTCCAGTAGAAAAGTAAACTTCGTGAGCAATTGTTGAATTATTTTGAAATCATTACATCAGTAAACAAATATTCAAAAGATAATTTTAACTTTCAAAACGAATTTGTTAGGTAGACGGCATTTATAAAAACAGTAAAGGAATCTATTTCAAAAAAAGTTCATACCACCGTCAATTTTTATCTGGAACTATCTATAAGAATATGACTCATCTTTAAATTTCTGTAATTTTGGTTTCAAATCTTATCAGCACAATTCTGTTGTTAATTTAAAAAAATAATTGTTTAAATATTTATTTATTTATTTCTTTTTCAAGCACCTCTAACTATACATTCAAGGGGAATATTGTAAAATACGTATAGTCATTAAAAGGGGTAATATTTTGTTTTAATTTCTCCTTATCATGATTTCGATTTTCCTTATCATTATCATTTCCTTATCATTAAATTTGTAATATTTAGTTTATTCGCATTTACGGTATTATAATCGATAGTTATGCTAAATGGGTAGCTAAATCAGGATATAAATCCTGTATTTTCTGAGATGGCACTTAATATTTAATTGAAAGTTAAATGTGCTCCTCAGTACATTACTCAGTACAAATTTATGATAATAAATAAAAATTATATAAGAATAAATATAAATTAAGATATTTTCTTTTATATTCCATGTACAATTAAAATTTTGTTAGAACTATTTTACTGATTACGGTTTATATTCGAACCTCATGCCGTTATCATTGTTGTTTCTTTAATTTTTTATAATAGTGTAGAGTCATGTGTCAAGAATAAATTCGAAGTGATCTATGTAAATTATTTAAGGAGCTCATTTACTTCTCTAAAGAAATATTACTAGTAAAAAGTCCCGCCCAATCATTCATACGATATAGACCGATTAATTAGAACTCACTAAATTGCAGATCAATCAAATGAACTATTAACTATTCATAATCAAAAATGTGTATATATTAAGAATCGCGTCGATTTATTATGACTAATCATATTTTGTAAATCTGACCAACGTTTATTTATTTTAAGAAGGTTGGTGACACCATTTAAAATTAAGCAATGAAATGCATATCAGTTATTCAGCGATAATAGAACTTGTTATCTAGACATCCAAATCAGAAAGAATTGTAGTACGTAAAATCTTAGGGGAGGCGCGATTAACGATTTGTTATTTTACAGTATATTTGACAGAGAAAAATTACGTATTAGACTTGAGTATACTTACTTGTACTACGAATTTATAGGGAAATTTTCGACGGGCCTGCCACTTTTCGATAGGATTCATGAAAAAGAATTGCAGCTTACGACGCATACGTTCTTCATTATAGGCTGACATGGAAGTAGCTGCAATACCATCACCACAAGCACCACTTACGGCACTATCGCCCGCAATCCGGGTTGACGATGTGGGCATTTCAACAGTGCCTGACAAATCCTGAGGCATATTGGTGTTGACAGTATTAGATATTTGTTGGTCGCGCTCTAGCGAATTATTATAACTTTCGCTAACCAATGGACTACTGGTAGAGGAGTGCATCCGATTTTTTGTTGTCGGTGGTTGTGAAGTGACATCAGCTGCTAAGGTCGATAATGGGCTACGATATTCTTCATCACTTTCACTACGTGGTTTTTCAAAGTTATTGCTATTTTGTCGTGATGCATTATTACTATTATTGCTGTTGTTCCCGTTGTTCCTGCTGAACTGTTCAGCAGCTGCATTACTAACAACCTTTTCCATTTCAACATCAAATAACGTTTAGAGGCCAACAAGGGAATTCATCTGTTGCCCGAAGGTTTTACTAGAAATCGATTTTGACTTTATATTCAGTAATGAAATCAGTCGAGAGGATTCATTTCCCAGACGGTGTATTCAAACTCTGAAACCCCCAACACTTTTAGACCCACTTTATCGACCCGTTTCTCATAAAATAGAAATCTCGACTAAAAATTAATTTTCAATTGAAATTTATAAGCACGAAGTAAATTCACTAAAACTTTCAAAAAGTCATTTCAACTTATACTATTCCATTATTCTATCAACAAATGTCATTCAATTTTTCTGGTGCCCATTTTTAATAATTCACTATCGCACACTAGATGGCGAAGTGTAAAATTTTTATTAGTGACGGAGGGCATTGCTTTCTAGAAACGTATATCACAACCCTATTATGTATTACGAAAACGAAACTCAATTTTCGATTTTCTTTTGCTATATCCCTTCCATTATTCTATTTAATGAAAAAAAGATGAAGAAGCACACCAAGTTATTATAATGTAAACATAACGAACACGAATCGGAAATTGGTTTTTTGTTGGTGTTTTTTACATGCTTTCCTTTGAGCTATTGGAACTTACCTGATAATGTAAAACAAATACTTCACGAAAGGGTTGTCGAAATTTGACGATAACAAAAGTGATCGTCGCAGCATAGAAACGACGGTGCATATTAGTGTTTGAAGAGGAGGGAGGAAATTATATATATATATATATATATATATATATATATATATATATATATATATATATATATATATATATATATATATATATATATATATATATATATATATATATATATATATATATATATATATATATATATATATATATATATATATATATATATATATATATATATATATATATATATATATATATATATATATATATATATATATATATATATATATATATATATATATATATATATATATATATATATATATATATATATATATATATATATATATATATATATATATATATATATATATATATATATATATATATATATATATATATATATATATATATATATATATATATATATATATATATATATATATATATATATATATATATATATATATATATATATATATATATATATATATATATATATATATATATATATATATATATATATATATATATATATATATATATATATATATATATATATATATATATATATATATATATATATATATATATATATATATATATATATATATATATATATATATATATATATATATATATATATATAACTGTGCTCATAGCCAAACCCTTGGTAAATGTATCTAGCCACATATATTTCTAATCGAGAAGGAAAAGCTCTTGGTCAATGTCTTTGGGAAGCATTAACAAAATTCATTAATATAATATTTGCTTTTACTGGTGTTTATTAAATTGATACAAACTTTTGGGCTACTGATATTTTGGCCCCCTATAGGACCTCGAATGCATCATCTGTTTCGCGACACAGTACTGTCTCTACTTAAATTGAATTAACATAATTTGACAGGAATTAAATCTTAACAACAGAATTAAAATGCACAGGGAACGTTTAAGGAAAAGTTGGCTCACAAGAATGTGCGTGTTTTACACCAATATAAGAATTTACGGTTTAATGATGACAATAGGTTCGACTAATTTTTGATCGTATTTTTGTGTCTAATAAAATTAATAATTACTGAAAAATTGAGGGTCTGCTCGAGTAATCAATGACGAATTTTATCGAATTGTTTCCATTTCTTGCAGATGATCCATTTCTCGCAATTGTTGGCATCAAGAGTGGCTTAAAAAATTTGAGCACTTTTTAAAACAATGTTTTAATTTTCAATTTTTATTGGCTCATCTTCTTCAGTGTATAAAATAAGTTTTAATTCTAGCAATATCAACGGCAGTAGCGCTAAAAATAGCCACCCTAATAATTCACCGTAGCAACATTACAACAATATATAGGAATAATAATACAAAAGCAACAATATCAGCATTAACAATAACAACAAATTATAACAGCGACATCAACAATAGCGCAAAGTCAACGAATTGATAACATCAATAAAAATACTAATAGCAAAAAAAATCACAACAATAACATTACCGACACCAGCACCAATTTATCGATACAAATAAACTATAGTGCGTTTTTGCTGACAGAGAATCGCAGCGCATACCGCAACGCATTAACAACAAACACATTGGTGTCTGTGGCGTTATTTTTTCTTGGTATGCGTGCACAAAAATGCGACGGCAGACGCAGTGAGATGTTTTTTTAAGCGGGCTAAGTTCTAAAGCGCGTCAATGCAGAATCTTCAGCAGCAGCACTGGCAACGGCATACTGTACGCAATTCTCTTCCAGTTCAAAGCGATTTATTGTATCTGTTGCATGGGTTTGGAATGCTGCAAAGCTTTATTTATAATATTCTAAGGACCGGTTATTCCGACAATTTTTCCCGCCCCGTTCTAGGGAGATTTTCTTCACTCTCCTTAAATTGAACAAAATATATAAATTAACAAAAGCAAGAGACTAAAATCCGGAATTTTCCTCTGATATTGTATATGGCTCTTTGCAGGACAGTCTAGGAATCCTTAGGATATTAAAAGAAGAAGAAGAGATGGAAAACGGGCAGCAGTTGTCCACAAACGGTGGGTGTAATGGAATTAAAAAAATTGAGAACGTTAACTTCGGCTTGGCCGAAGTATATATGCCCTAAACCAGTAGTATAAATTTATAGCCTGATCCTAAAAATCAGTGGGCGGTGCGCGCCGCTTTTAATATTACATTTAACTTTTCTTGGATAATTTAGATTTACCAATTTCTCTTCAGTGTAACCTTTGTGCGACCGACGTTTTTTAGTGCGAAACGTTTGTTTGTCGTGTTATCTTGACTATAAAATTAAGGCATGATGACAACGGATATTCGTGCCAAATTTCGTGTCTATATACCAGTCCATGCGTCTGCAACCGTGACTTACATAGACAGACAGACAGACAGACAGATGGACGGACATGGATAAATCGGCTCTGGAGGTTCTGAGCAGGAATATATATACTTTTTTATACACACCTTCACACACTTGACACACTTTCTTTAATGCATTCTTTAATCCACAAACGGTATACTGATGAATATATCCTAACGCTTCGGGTGTAGGGTATAAAAAGAGTAAATATGGAAAAGTTATGCCCACTTCATTGGACATGTTTCGCTATTATTTGCATTGCTGAAGGAAAAATAATTAAGGACAGGATTAAGAAGAGATATATATTAAAATGAGGAGAAATACAAGAGGAAAATATGCAAACTGATTTATATTTTGCATATTTTTATGAAATAAATTAATCGAGTCAGTTGCTGAATTCTTTAATTTAATCTTATATTGTATTTTTACCATAATTTTTAAATATAATTTCAAAATGTTGGTTGCTTGAGTCATTTATGTTTGATTCGTCCAGTTCAATTCAATTCATCAAGTTCGTCAGCTCGATCATTTTGCTCGTGTTTTCTCCCCGCAACTAGTTCGTTTAAGAACTTGATATATTCGTTCATTAATAAAATTCGTCGTGCTTAGTCTGTTTTAATTAATCAAAATAGCAGCTTGATAAAGTTTGCTTGCCAAATATTGCAACACATTCATTGTTTTGGGTTAAACGAATTTAAAACTATCATTGCTTAAACTTTTAAATTTATTCAATTTGTCCTTTTTGAGAAAATGTATTTGTTCGTATAATTAAAAAAAAAAAGTAAGTAGGACCTGATATAGTTTAACTAAAATGTAATTTTCTTAATTATTCTTTTTAGATGTGTTGATTTCCTTTTTTTTTTTTGCTTGTGTTGTTTTCACTATTATTATTTTTGAGTTTATTACTGAGTTCTTGTTGGTTTATGTTGTGGCGCTTGTTGTCTATTGTCTATATTTTCGTCAATCTTATGCATTGCTTTAATTCTAGACTGAGGCGTCGGCGATATTTTGGTCTAAGGAATGTTTATTCACATTGGCAAATGTGAGCGGCTCACGCGTCTCGAGAATATGACAAGAACATGGTCCTGAATGACAATATTTTTAATGAAGTTAATTAAAATGTTAGTTAAGAAAATTGGGATAAATTAAAAGATTACTTCGATTTTAATGAAGAAAAAGTCGTAAGAGACCCAACTGATGCCAAACAAATTAATAAATATTAATTAAAATTTGGTAAAAAAGATTTTTTTACAATAAACTTTACCAAGTATTTTATCAGGGTCAGACTAATTAAAAAAATAATGGTTAAATTTAATCTGCAAAAACTGCGTACGCTGCAAATTTGTCTTTAGTTATTTTTTGATAATGTTTTTAATATTTTCAAGCTTTCCGATGTTGGTCGTGTTTTCGTTGTTTTATTCTTCTGCATTATTTTTTCTTTTTTTCTGTTAGTTTACATTTTGGTTGCCTTGAATAATTTTGTTTAATAATAGAAGCTCATATTAAAAGGTAAAGTCAATGTTTTTCGACTACATAAAAAATCATTTTTATTATGACTTCATGAAAATTAACCCAAATGCTGCACAAGAAAAGAAAAAACTAAGCAAAAAAATTGAATTGAAACAAGTCAGCTGAAACTCAATCTTCAATCGGTGGTTGAGCAACCGCAAAACAATAATCACAGCAACAATGTTGCTGCTGGAAATTTGTCAGGAATGAAAAGAATAACTAAAATCAAATTTTTGAGATAACTGAAATTCCATTAAATGGAAAGAAAATCAAGAACAGGGAGATAAATAAAACAATAAAACAAAAGAACGCAAAATATGGGGAGGGGGTGGTAAATAAACTTAATTTAAAAAACCTTCGATTGGGCATTCCATTCACACAAACTATTTCAATAGAAATAGTCTTACTTTTCTTAAATTTTTCCCCCACATTTTTTCTGTCATTCTTTCTTTCCTGGTTTCTTTATTGGAAATATAATCAGTGACAAACGACAGAGTGATTCATCAAAAAAATTTTCCAAAAAGAAAACAGAGATACCTGAAAATGGGAATGAATCATGATAGCATTCACAGCAATAATAAAAACCATTTCAAAAATGTTAAGAATTTCAAGCCCAAAAATATGAAAAATGTAACACGATCGGCAGAAATCTCACCGAAGACAAAAAAAAACAACAAATGAGAATTACACAGGAAAAAAACAATTTAAACATTTACAAGACCCCAAATAAGACAGATTTACAATATGACAGATTTTACCCCAAATAAGACAATATGCTTCTTCTCTCTTTATAAATTTCCGATCTTTTGTCGTCATGTTCGAAGAGAAAATGTCCGTCTTGCCAAATCTTGTCTCAACCCAGCTCTAACGGAATATGATCGCAATAAGAAGGTCTCTTTTTCGTCGGTGACTCGATTGGGAAAAAGCCTCCATATTTTTGTTCTAACCGATAAGTCATCCTTTCTCATTTAAGACTCGATTGAATAATCATTTTTGTTCTTATTGGTGCTACACATCGGCATCAATTCCACTCGTCCATTTGCAAAAGGGCTTATCACGTTAGGGTGACCAAAAAAGCACGTGAGATAAAACAGGTGTTGTATCCATCAAAGAATCCTGTCCCGTCTTGGAATTTAAGCAAAAATAAAAATGTTCATGGCTTGTGATTCCCTATCCATTGACTACCGACATACTCCTCTTTAAAATGGTTGCCTTTAAACAAAAAATCCTTTTAAAAATTAGAAAAAAATTAACCAAAACAAGAAACAAAGAAAACGAAAACGAACAAGCCAGAGGACGGTTTATCAGATATAACAACAAGTTCCTCAAGTTGGCTTCCATTCTATTGTCGATCACGAGGTTTGTAATTTCCAATCCAGATTTATTGAAAAAACCACAACAAATGCACAGACAAACTACCTGTCCTATGCAACGAACAATAATCACAAAAACAACAACACAATTGCAATCACTAGCCGACCTCAATGGCATTGGTATGAACGGTATCAGTCATCAAAGGACCACAACAAAATATAACAAAAAGAGGTAGAGACAGCAATAGAATTCCGACCGAAAATAAAATAGTCTTTTTAAAAAAAGATAAATATTTTTTTTTATTTTAATATCAATCACCGAAAAAAGGTAAATAACGTAAGCCGCGTCAGCAGCGTAAAAATGAATGACATTCTGATCAAATCATTAACCATGACCAACTGGCCTGGCCTGATCAAGGGATCGGCCTCCAGGTATTTTGTACGGATTTGAGTTTAACTCAAGTGTATGTGCGCCTGTATGTGTATGTACCCTTCCAAGTGAAGAATTTGAGGGTATGACGAGATGCTGATTGTTACTTATCGTTAATAGATACAGAATTAATTGGAAGCCTTCTTATAATTTGAAAGATGCTTGAAATAACGGTATTTTTTGAGATAAATATTTTAATATATTAAAAAATTGAGGAAATATTATAGAGAAAAGGGATCGTTTAAGAACGTTGGATACCTCGCACAAAGGGGTCGGCTATGAACGTTCTTTATATCAATATTTTTGAAATATATTTTTATATCAATTTTTTGGAAATAGTATTGAAGTTAGTTTACAACAATATCCTTTTCCGTTACATTTCATTGTTGTTTATTTTGTACGAAAATAATTCAAGAATATTTTAATAATCTCAGGAAATTATTAATTGATGAAAATCTTAACTGAAAATTTGTGACGGAAACACCCAGGGGTTAGCAGTGAAATTTGTGTAAAGGTCTTTGTAAAATTAACAAAGTATTAACTTACAACAAACTAAATTAAATATGATATTAAATGAAAAATTAAAAAATTAAAAATAAAAATTTAAAAAATTCAAAATTGAATTATAAAAAATTACAAGAAAATTGGGTTTATAAAATATTGAAATTTATTCAAAATGAAAAATTTAAAGTTTAAAATGTTTGATATTTTTAAATGAAAATTTTTTATATAATAATTTTCTATTAAAATATTATTAAATAACAATTTTCGAATTGGGTAAAGATTTTTAATCGTTTGCTTTTATTTTGGAGGAGCTTTTGCTTTAAGATGATGTGGGTGTGTGTGGTTTTTTTTTGTTGATGCTGCGCTGACTTCAATTTATAGAAGTTATCAATATAATGAATAAGCATGACTGATTGATTGCATTCAAAATTTATATAAATACGAATAAAAATAATAACAATAATTTAGATAATTATATATA
Organism: Physocephala rufipes; assembly: GCA_963966595.1. Lineage (NCBI taxonomy): Eukaryota > Metazoa > Arthropoda > Insecta > Diptera > Conopidae > Physocephala > Physocephala rufipes. Next base: position 476,475 of record OZ016503.1, on the reverse strand, counting down.
ATATTAACAACAACAACAAGAACAACAAAGAATATCGAAAGCGATAGCATCGTAAATAATATAAAAGAATTCTATTGAGGAAAACAGAATCAAGGTTGAAACTGTTGAGAGTCATGGTTCAATTTAGAAAAGACCAACAAAGCAATAACAAAGTAAAAGACAGTCAAAAGAATTATGAAAATTATGGAGATAGGAAATAAACCGAGATTGGTCTGGCGAAGTACTAAAACATTGGCATGACCACATAACATTTTTTAGCGGGCTTGCCTTGATTGCTACCTTGCGTAAAATTAAAGGAATTAAAGCAGAAAAAATTATATATCAAAATTTTACGACCTATAAATTGTAAAAAAATATAATATTATATTTATTTTACAGTAAATAATCGGGATAGTTCTGTGAAATGAGAAACAAGTTGATGGAGAGCTATTCGAAAGCTATTTACATACAAAATATTGAATATGGATTAGGCATTGGCCATGTAATAAACGTGATCATTATCGTTATTCTCAATATGAGAATAATGCCAATGAATAAACGCCAATGAATGGCGACCAGCCTGCTACAAACTTTTTCTAAAATTTGGAAAAATTTCCAAATTTTTTATTTCAAAAATCTCAGTCGAAATATCTTCGCAAAGTATTAACAGAATGTTAGCAGAATGTTAGCAGAATATTGGTACAATATTGGACAGGAAATATCTGGTTTTTTTAAATATGCATTTTTTTTGTGCACAGTTTTAGACAATACTATGCTCCAATGTTGTGCAACCAACGCGCTCCTTTCGCTCTCCATAAAAGTCCAGTGGTTTACTCTCATTGTTTTGCCATTTGCTCGCAGCATTCTTAAAATACAGAAAACGCTCTACAAAATGAACTCGCTTCACGAAAAATAAATTCTGTAGATAAGAGTTTTTAACATCGAAATTAAAAACGATATTAAATAATATTAAAACTGAATGGACACTAAGTTGAAGAAAATTGTCGATTTAGAGAAAATATCAATAATTTATTATTCTAAATTATCAGAATTCAGTTACTTCCGCCGGTTAAGTGTGATTTAATATATAAAATGAACTATGTTTAGTTGGTTAATTGATTGCTTGTTGAGTGCGTGATTGAATGATTGACTCGACGTAGACTCTTTGCTTTTTAGCCACACTACTGATGCTGCATAAGATTTGGCAATGCAGTAAAGGCAATACCAGTAGCTACTGCTATTGATAATATCGTTAACATCATAATTGTTGTTATGGTATCGTTGTTGTTTTATTACATTGCTGCCTCCTTGATGTTGCTTTTATTTGCCGCTGCTGCTGCCGCTATTGATGCTAACAATCAGCTGCTGCATGATGGAGGACATTGAACCGCGCCGAAACGAGATGGAATCAAGAAAGAATGGAAAGGTGGAGGTAACGTAAGATGGGATATAGAAAACGAAGGTTAGAAATATTTAGTGGGTGGCGGGGGGAGGCATCATGAATCACAAGGCTTAAGAAGGAAATAAAGAGCAAACACTTCTCTTTGTGGTTCTTTCAATTTTTATATTTACCCAAATTTCTTCATTCTGGGCTTTATTATCGGCTTCATCCTTCCTTCTCATTTCACCTTCCACCTCGTCTTTTTTTCGCGTTTATGATGATTTATGTCTTCACCTTGTTTTCAATCTGTCATTCGTTAATTTGATTTTCGTTGAGGCTGCATAAGGTGCAATTGAATGAACATAATTTGTGGTTGCTGTTGATGACATTGTTATTGTTGTTGTAGTGCTGGAGTGCCTTTAGTGATCTGATTATATTCATTATTTGGTTTGCATAAAACTTTTCGAATTTTGTATTTTTTCTGTGAATTACAAAATGTTATTGCAACCTCACGGTATTTTAGATGTTGGCGTTTACTCTATTTCATGCAAAAATTACCTTATTGATATCCTTATACAACTCAATTTCCCTTCGATTTCTTGTGTTAAATTTGGTACTATAATTTTTGTGTTGAAGTATATTAAATATTTAAACCGCATAAAGGGTAGGAAAATATCTACAAGTTCGTTGCTTAAGTCTTAAGTTCATTAAGGCTTTAGTAGCGAAAAGAGAACATCGCCGAGTTCGTCGCTTAAGTCTTTTAATTATATTAACGGACATTAAATATCATTAACCAAAATAGAATTATATTTTAAATGATAAGATAAATCTTGTAGAGTATTTCTTAAGCTAATGGCGAGTTTGTAATGCCATGTTAATTTCTCGAGTTTGTAAAGCCGTTAGACATTACGACGTGCATGATTAATGGTGGACTAAAAGAACTGTTAAATGAACTTTTCGATTTGTGATTATTAGATAAATTAATATTCTATTTCTTATTATGTATTTTTCTTTTTATGTCGTTCTAGAGGAATATTTGTAGTATTTCTTCATAGCTTGGGTGCGAAGACATGAAAATATAACACGATTACCAACAAGATATTTACCAAGAATTTCTTTCTTTAATTTATATCCTCAGCTTAGTTATAAATTTCTATAAAGTTACAGCAAACATTAGTATGTTTTCCTTTTTAATTTATCTCTAAACAAATATCTTTACAGAGATCAACGACAAGAAACCATTCGCTGAGGATGAGTAAGAGTAAAAGGAAGAACTAAAATAACACGAAGGAGAGGGAGAAGAAGAAGAGGATACCAGTTAATAAATTTTCTTTAGAAATTTAAAGTGTGACAATCGAAATTTTGTAAGATTTCTTACATTGATCAATAGCAAAGTTTTTTACCATTCTGCTCTTTCTAGATATCTCTATCTCTCTCTTTCTCTCTGTCTCTCCTAGTTAATACTCCCAATGCTGCTGTGAACTTCTCTTAATATTATTGTTGTCTCGGATGATGTTTATATGCGCGCAGCTTCTTATATTTTGGTTTCGATTTTAGCGACTTTTTTTAAGTAACCTGTTTACTGAATAACTTAAGAACGAAGCGGCAGCAGCATTTTGCATCAGCAGCAAGATTTAGCAGGGTAAGAGAGAGTGAGGCGAGAGAGTGAGGCGAGAGATTGAGGCGAGAGATAGAGGTAGAGCAGATGTAGCGTCTTACGACATCATAGAGTGGAATCAACATTAACAAGAGAATAACCAACGAATCTTTAAATGCAAGGCGCGGAGATGCATAAAAGTAAAGTCATTGATTCTAAGTAAGCATCAGCCTCAAGACTGCAGTAGCGACAGCAAGACGATATCTAAAGTAGAAACAGTGGCTGTTCTGAAATATATCTAAGTCAAAAGCAAAAGTGGAGAAATATTTTTATGGCTTTAATATAAGTTTCGCTCATTTAGTACCGTAGTAAATGTGAAAAGAAGGAGAACGAGAAAAAGAAGAGCGAAACGAAGCGAAAGAAGTCGAAGAAGGAAACCAAAAATTTTCATGGAGACTGTAAAATAATCGAAGAGGAGGAAATTCAGAAAAAGAGACGCGAATTTTTTCCGATCGGCCAAGAGCAGTTTTCATTGATATTAATCGTTTCACTCAAAAGTAGATTTTGGAGTCACAACTTGTTATTATTTGTTTTCGTTGTAATCGGTTTTTAGCAACAAAACTAAAAGGAGTGACACAAAACACAAACACACAAATTCAGAAAAATAAGAATTCTTACCTTTCAAAGAATTATTCTTTTTAAATCTATTCAATGCAAAAATTGTAAAGAATGCCAGTGAATCTGATCAAAACGCCACGAGATCATGGGAAACAAAAACCGACTAGGCTTTAGAAGTTTTAAGTAAAGACCATAATACAAATCACCCTATTCGTTGTTGGCACTTTATACGACCTGTAACGCAGCACTTATCCACGAAGAGTTTCTCACCAGAGAGTGATAGAGAGAGGCATTGAGTTAACAAAGAAGCGAGAATAAAATCTGTTTGGTTAGGATTGAGATCCAAGCGAGCTGGCTGATGGGTTCAGGTTTTTGATGTTGGCAGGCATTAGTTGATTGTTGAATGAGGCGGTAACATAAAGCGCTTTAGAACGAAAACCATTTAGTTTAAGAAGGAGCGTGAGTGTTTAAAAAACCCAACAAGAGCAAGGGTAAAGTGATAGTGAAAAAAAAGAAAATTTCCATAAAAAAGATCGCATTAATTTTATAAAGCGAAAATTTTTACGTTAAAAGCAAAAGTAATGAAAAAATTGATCAGAAAACAAGATCCTCGTGAAAATTACAAGAAAATTTCAATTAAGGGAAAATTGTTTCCAATTATTAGAAAATTTTTATAAGTTTCTGAAAGGTAAAGCTTTTGGATTCAGAAAATAATCGATAAGACGAAGGCATTAATTAAATACTTTAAAAAACATACTAAGTGAATTCTTCTAGGAAAGGAATATATTACAAAAGAATTTCAAAGGAAAACCAATTACAAATGAATTGATTTGGTTTTAAAGACCCCAAAGGGGACAAATCAACTTACAACTTACAACTAACTTACAACCAAAACAACTTCCTACTGACACTAATAATTTCTTAAAAAAGGATTTAAAAACGCCAACAATTTTTTTGCTCTAATTGAAAATTTTCTTGTTCAGCCTGCATTTCCTTCGTGTACAAGATTTCCTTCGTTCAAATTTTTGAGCGATCAAACGAATTCAATCGTAATAAAAACAAAAATATTTGAAAGTTGAAGCCAAACGAAATCGAATGGAAAAATCAAAAGAAAAAAACGATCCCTAAAACTCCAACAAAAGTCAACAAAATCGTTACAAAGCGCCAACACGTAGCAAAAAGTAATAAAACAAAAGAACAAACATTGTTACAGAAATAAAAAACGTTAGAAGTTATAGCCATTGTTGAAAAATATTTTCTGCCAAAACTGGTTTATGATCAGCATAATTATTTTCAACAAAACTGCATTCGATGCTTTGCTTTGTTTTCTTACTTTCAATTTTTTAAAAATCTTTACGTAAATCTGCTTTAAACTGCTTTGTAAACTGTCTTAAGCTATTTATTAGTAAAATAATAAATAGCAGCGAAAATAACAACGAAAATAGTTTAAAGATTTTAGTTGTGCCTTTTGGTTTTTCGGGATTACGGTGCTACCGCGTTTGTGCGATTTCACTCTTCGGATTATTACGAAATATTGAAATGAAAACCCTATTATGGAATACTATCATACACGATTAAACAACAATTGATCTACAAAAAATAGAGTAAGTAATAAAATAATTACAAACAAATTCATTTAATGTGTTGCCAAAGAAAATATAAGAACATTTTGGGACAAAGTTATATATTTATTCTACATATTTTACTTATCTTAAAATATTATTATCTTAATATATTAAAATATTATTTTCTGAAAACATAAAATTTTATTGAAATATTCTCAATTAATTTTTGTATAAATACATTTTCTTTAACACATTCAAATAAGTTCTAAGTATATTTTTTAAAATAATTCCAATAGTTCAAACAATTATTTTTAACATTTCTAAATAAGGTTTTCTTCATTTTAAAAATTTTATAATAAATTAGAATTATATCTCTAACCATAATAGTAAACATAATATTGCGATAATTTGATAAAAAATTTGTTAATTTTTTGATAATTTGATAATTTGATAAAAAAGTTATTTCATTACTTCGATAAATACTATAAAATGTTTAATATAGTTTATGAATTATATTTTTCTGTAATTTCTTGTAATTTTATCTGAAAAAAGAGCATACAACTCTTTATCGAGCCGCAGTCTTTTATTGAAATTTAACAGCTGAATATTTCCATTAAGAACTGAATGACAGAAGGGAGCTCGCAGCTGACAGTTAAAGAATGAAAACTAGATGTACAAAACCAAAAAAAAGTTCAGCTGGAAGAATGTATTCCCGAAAGACATAACCAAAAGTAATTGAAAGATTTGCTTTTATATTTGACACGCCTCTAACAACAAAAAAAGAGGGACCACGCACACACACATATATGTATACACACATAAACACACACACATAAACCCATGCCACCGAGCACATACGTGTGCGTACGGGTTTGTATTGTGACGTTGCATTCCTTAAAACATTTGTCGGGCTTAAAGCTTTTACGGTTTTTTGTCCGTAAATCATTTGTCAGAAAATGCTTGCGCGAAGTAGGGTAACGAAGGAATAAACGAAGGAGTTAAGGAGGCAACGAACACGAGAATTAGGAAGAAAGAAAAGAAGTAAGTAAGAAACAGATTTATAGACCTAATGAAGGGAATGGTGAAGATTGTGAAGTAAGTTTTGGCTAGAAACCGATTATTGAAGTTTCGGAGGGACACGCGCAGATGAAAGGATAGATGAACAGACAGACAAGTGTCTCGAAAATAGGAAAGAAATCGAACACTTGAATGGCTGTAGACAATTTTTCTTTAGATTTCACAAAAGCATAAGATGATTTCGCTGGCTAGATAGATGACCAAATAGAAGGTCGATAACTGGATAAAACTATTGCGAAGAGATAGATGAATTAATTAGTGGAAAATAAGTTACAGAAATCAAAAATGCGATAATATTTGGAATAAAAAGCGTATAATTTACTTACAGAATTTAGAATATAGAATATTTAGAATAGAATATTTAGAATACATCAATGCCTTAAAATGTTGTCCTCTTTTTCATACATTTCCATGAATTATTAGTGAATGTGCATTCATTTATCGCATTTAATATTTCAAACACTAAAGGGAATCGTTTCAATGTATCAATCTAATTTCTGTTGCTTCATTCCATATTTCTGAGGAATTACTTAAACGCCTCGTTCCTTATATTTCGTTACTTAACTTCACTCGTTGACAACAAATCGCTGGAAAAGTGCATTTATTATTCAATATTTTTTATAATTGTCAAATGAATCACGAAGTTGAATTATGATTCGAATTATGTTGAACTGTATTGAATCATATAGTTGAATTGTGAATCGTTAGGAATTAGGAAGCATTCATTTAATTTAAATTTACTTTAGCCTCTTGATGATCTGTGAATATTATTCATTCAATCACTTCCTTGTTCACTCATTTTTTCGTTCCCATTAGGGTTAATCATCTCAAATTATCACGTTTCACGACTTTGAAAATCATCCTATTCTAATCAATTTTTAGGAATTGAAAAATTCTTTCGTTCTAATTTTTGGCTTTATTGGGCACTATTTCAGATCTTTTTTTAAAAAAGCTTTCGTGCTTTTAGAGACCCCTTCAAGAAACCAGATAAGGGATGAAATGGGAAATGTCAATGTAATATTTCGTCAGGGCTCTCTATGAAATATTTTCACCAGGCTGCCTCGGGTCCTTACGACTGAAAACTCAATTATTTCTTTTGTGGTGTATTCGTAAATTGTCGCTGTTGTTATTGTATTTGACTTTGTTGTCTTCAAATTGTCGATAACAAATCATTTGGAACGTTCGCGCAGTATTGAATAGAATTAACAATAAGAGCAAGCATACGCCCGATAGAAAATGTATGTCAATAATGTTACCATAATTTTATTTTTCTTTTATGAGTTATTGTTATTACTTTTAATATTGTGATTAAATTTTTGTCAAATCCTATTTGGTATTATTATGATCAAATAATCAAACACTTTCAGTTAAAATCTAGTAAAATTGTAAGCAAAATTCTTATAAACACTACAACAGACAGTGCGAGAAACCAATTTTAAAAGGGTTCCTGAATTTCCAAAATTAATTATCTCAGCATTTTGCCCTCTTCCTTTTTTCTTTCTCCACCCTAAGTTTTTAAATAAAGGTTCAGTTTTCTCCATAAATATAATTCTTATTTTGCATTTTCTTTTAGTCTCATTTCGAAAGCAGCTTCTCTTCTACTATCATTTTGACTGACTAATGATTGTGATGTCATTGGGTTATTGCATTTTCGGGCTTAATATCCGTCCGTCCACGATCTTGTTTATGTGTTTTTCTGTGTTTATGTCTATGCGTGTGCCCGCAAACCTCCTGCTGGTGTTTCTGGTGCTGCTGCTGAACGATACATTCGGTCACCATCGTCCGGATTGATTGTATTTCATTATCACCGTCTCAGAATTCAGCGCTTGACAGTGTTGACCTAATTTGGTTGTATTATGACTTCATTGTTGTTGCTATTGTTGTCGCTGAGGAATGTTGTCTGATGTCTGTTGGTATTTCTGTCGTGTGTTAGTTGTTGAGTGCTTGATTGCCAGCGTGTGTGCCGATTGTGTGACTCGCGTACAGCAACAGCAACAAATCACTTTCTCTTTGTCAATTAAAATCAGAGAATATTTCAATTTATTGCTGTTGTTGCTGCTTTTGCCTTGTTTTCCGTATGAGTGCCCCACGATTCAAGCTTTTACAATATTGTTACTCATTTTGACTTAATTGAAACCGTCAGATCAGTTGATTAATAATGATCATTGTAGAGTTTTTAGGTTTACGACATTGTAACTGAAATATAATACAAAATGCTCATAAATTATTAAATTCCATACTGAGTTATTTGTTGTATCGGTGAAATAAAATCATTTCTTAAAAACAAAAAATTTAATAATTGTGGAAAAAAACAACAGCTTAAAAATTTTTGTATGTAATATACTTTTGCTAATAAGTTTGACATAAAGGAAGATATAGATCTATTAGCCATCACGTAAAACAAATTAAACAACATAAAACACGATAAATATATATAGTTGTCCATGATAATACCTATAGCATTACGATCTCTCAAGGCTGGCAGAAAGGTTTTTCAAAGTATTAAAATTAATTCTTATTAAGTTTGCGTCTTAAGTCTTTCGTTTCTATTAATTTCAAGAATTACTAGCAATAAACAACGAACTCAAAACACAGGAATAAACAAACGAATTTACAAGTAACGAAAATAAAGACGAGCAAGAAATAATAAGAAATAATAAGAATAATTAATAAGAAAATTCAATGAATTTGAATAAAAGGAATAAAGCGAATAAAAGTAAATAAGAAACGGATGTTCTCTGCAAGATAAAGAACTGAGTTGTAACGAGGGATAAGAGGTGGATTGCTTATCTAAATTTTGAATAAGGGAACATCAGGACACGTTTTAATCCTAAGCATTTTTGGCATAAATGTATCCGGCAATGTGCGATGATCCGAGAGGATCCCTCCAACTCCATATAACTTAATCTAGGTTAAATCTAACTTATTCAAATCTCATTAAGCAAAATTATTTTAACACTCCTTAAAGTCTCTAATTTAAGCATATAATTTTTCCCATAACCAACGAAATCATTTCCTAAAACAAGGAAGTACATTCCTGAGATATGATTTCCATGCTAAAAGGATTTTAGCCAATCAACGAGCTTTAAGAATATTAGAAACAAATATATTTTCTGAGTAATTATTGGAGAATATAATAAAATTAGATACAATTTAAGGACTATATTGGTAACAAAATTTTTTATGTATATAAGAACTACTAATTACTGCTAACACTTCTTTGACTGTGCCCCTCCTGTTTTTGCTTTGGATTCTATACTTTCTGGTGTTTCTATTTATCTCGCATAAATGTCATGATAATGTTCTTACAGGTAAAAGAATTTATTAATAATAATTATTTATTTTTTCTTAGGTTTGGTTGTATTTTTGTAACTCTTTTTAGATTTTTGTGTTTTCGTTTTGGGTGCTAGCTTCCTGTCAGCGCAATTGTGTGGTTTCCGGTCTTTACTTCACTTTTTATTAATATGCAATTTTTTCCAGCTAAAAGCTATTGCATATTAAATAAATCGGAACCACGGGTAGAGAGAATGAGTAATAAAGAGATAGAGGGAGATCGATAGAGTGGAGTGTCAGTAGAACCAGGAGAATCAGAACCAGTTCTTTGGCAGCTTCTTTAAAATCAGTGTCTGCAACAAATGCACCGCAGTACGAAATTGCTGTTGCATTTCTTAAACCAAGCAATGGAAACCAACAAGAACAATAATAACATAAAGAATCAACAAATAAGAATAAAAAGAAAACTAAAATTTCCAAAGTTTTTTTACTTTGGATCTTTTAGGATATACCCACTCTCCACTACAAGAACAACAACAATCACATTGCCAAGAGAGTAGGAACAACTAACAATAATATAAAAGAAGTGGAAGCAATAGACAGCAACAACAATGAAGGCAAAGACAAAAACTTTATAGGATAAAGAGGTTTTCTTCTTCACCGAAGAGTGAGTAGGAGGAAGAGAGGGGCAGAAACAGACTTGAAGAACGAGCCTTAACCAATCTAAAGAAAAATTTTACAAAATCTCAAAAGAACAAAATTTTGGAGGGGAAAAATTGATGGAAGCGTAAAGAATGAGAACTTGAAAAGAAGAGAAAAAACAATTGGGAGGAAAAAAACTTGTGAAATGGAATGTGCTGAAATAAATCCAGAAAGGCATCGGCAGTAGAAATTCTTTTGGTACAAGAGTACCATAGCCTTCCAAAAACAAAACAAGAACATAAAAAAGAAATAAAAGAGTAAAAACCTGGTGACGAAAGCATTGGCCAGAGAACTGGTTCTTGAGCTCCTTTGAAAGTATTGGTGTTCGTGGCGGAATTGGTTATGGTGATGGCGTCGATGCTGATAATGATGATGATAATAATCGTGATGATGGTGGTAATGGTATTGCTGTTGTTATTGTGGTAAAGGTTGTGGTTATTGTCGTAGGTATTGTTTGAGCTATTGTTGTTGGTTGGTGTTGGCTGTTATTATTTCTTTTGTTATTCTGCATTTTAGGCTATATGGAATTTCATTCTTAGGGTGCAAGTACCTCATCATTTCAAAAAATTACGCCTGAAGGTGCTCCTTCTTTTTCCTTCGCGCTGTTTTTAAATTCCTTTTTCGGTGAGACTAGTATTAATCGAGGATGCTACTGTTGATATTTTTCCTTATTTTGCAACGCTACTGTTACTTCAATAATGATTGTCGACCACCGTTTTCTATGATCGGAAAGATAGCTTCTTCCTTCTCGTCAGCAATATATGTATTGTACGTTATTGTCCCGACTATCCACGATTACCTATTTCACAGCTTCCTATTTAAGTCTTTGTCAGTTATTAAAATAACTCACGGCGGAGTTCAAAATAACTCGCATTGATAATCGCCCTTATCGATATTTTTGTTATCGAAGTGTTAAGAAACTTAATAGAAAAATACTTAATTGAAAATGATGAATTATGTTTATCGAATACATCTACATAGTAATCATAATCACATTATAATCATGTAAAAATCATATGGTAATCATATTATAATGGCGTCTATGTCATATCATGTTCACATCTGACATATCATTATCATACATTTGTATCGTAGTCGTACGCTTGTAATATAATGAAATAATCCCATCATAATCACAACCTAACTGTATCACAGTCACATCATGCGATAAAAAACACTAATATAATTATAAAGTATTTATAATGAATTTATTTATTCATTATAATAGCGTATTTATATCACAATCACAATCATTACAAATTTCTTTATTATATTATAATCACATTATAATATGGTCATTATCATGATTATATCATATGCCAATCAACATATCATAATGATATCACAACCATTTTACAATTCTATAAACGTTATATTAGGCTCACATATGATTTATACCACTATAATATAACCATATCATATAATAATGTCATGGTAACAACATCATAATTATACAATAAATTCATCCTAATCATATCATAGTTGTACTGAAATCATTATGAGCTCACATCATAATCACATTGTATTCATATCACAATTGTGTAATGATTACATCAAAACCATCACTGCCATCTCATCATAATATTTTAATCATTAAAACTATTTTGTGTTCACATCACACTTATTTCAATCATATGAATCAAACAGTCCAATCACGATAATATCATCATAAAAGTGTTATTGTAACTATAACCGATTAATATAAAGCAACATGGTAATCAAGCAGTAATCATATCGTAATCATACCAAAATTACGCCATAATTAGAACTAAATGGTATCATGTTCATATCGTAATAATACTATGATGTAACGCATTCACATCATAATCAAATTTTATTCATAAACTAGTGTTTGTTGCATAACAAAACCAAGAATTATATCGGTTTATTATAAGAAGAATATCATAATAATGAAACAATTATTATAATCGTATTGTCACTTTATTTCATTCGTACTTGTTTTGTGAGCGATGTATCATCAAGTATAATCATCGATAAGTATCATCATCGATATCATCGTCTGCATATTTGTTAAAAAATATTCATAATTAGTGATCAACGTCATTATTTCTCCTTCCTTAATTTCTCTTTATAACAAGTCAAGAACACGGCGTTCCTGGCCCGCCGACCTGAGAGTGCGGGTTAAGATGACTGTAATACCACAAACGCGTTTTGCTTGAAAAATATTCTGGAAGTTATTTTAATGTATTTTTGAAATTACTTTGCTTTTTTCTTTTTCAATTGGATAATTATTTGTTTATCAGCAAAATAGATTTGAATTTTTGTTTTGTTCTTTTTTTTGTTTTTATATTTTTTTAATTGATATATTTTTATAGTTGTCATGCCATCGGGAGCATGATTACGTCTAAAGACATTTAATTGATCGTTTTTTATTCTCTTAATAGCGATAGAGGGAGCAGGCGGCAGCGTCATTCACTTTTTGTCGACTGAGGCGGGTAAACGCTACCGTCGGTCATTGCAAACGCCGACGTTGGTTTTACTTCCTCCGCGTAACATCGCGTTGTTTCACGGTTACTGAATTAAGCCATTAAAATTGTTAACATATAAAAAATGTATTTAATTAGAATTGCGAACAGGTTTCTCTTTGGTGACTCGGTGACTTGAGCCGACTTGATGAAGCGGTTCGTTCTAGTAATCGACATAAAGTTATGTTAATTTAAAACTAGTGTTTTAAAGCCGTTACCTCAGGTTCGTTCGCCAACTTCTTAACGCTTTTTATTTTCATTCATTCGGTTTGAAATTGTCAAATGCAGTTGGCGTGTTGATACGTTGGAATCAGTGGCATCAGTGGGGTTGATCGATAAAGGGGAGAAATTTATGGTTATTAAAATATCATAATTTATGAATTTAATTTCATAATTAAATTATGTAAAAGATAATATAAAGAATAACTTTTATTATTTTTTATATACGCTAATGAATAAATGCATTAATGAATATGTTCGATAATGAGGTGTCAAGTCGGGTGTATTCATTTATTTAAATATGAATGCCTTCATTCAAGCCTGCATTTTATTAATTCATTGAAAATAAATGGTCCTTAAAAGAGAAGCGATTTTATGAATTTATTCATACATAAATTGTTACGTTCACATTTTCACTCTTGCCTCGTTCATTAGCTTTTTTAATAATTTATTTAGCGTATCAGGAACCTATCTAGAAATTAATTTATAAGTTTTCTCTGTAGAATTGAAAATGATTATAGTTCAGCGAAAAAAGAATTATTAAATACTTAAAGAATTAATTCCTACATTAAAACTTTGATGATCAGAAGCATAAAGAATAAAAACTTTGATTCTTGATATCATTTGGGTATTCCAACAGAGTTTGATATTTGTAGGGTATGGAACCTTATCCGTCGTCTTTCGTCAATTCTGACTTGGAGACAAACCGGTTTCGGCAATGTAAATGATTATCTTCATAAAATAAGTTTTAATATTTAATATTTTATTGTTTTAATAATTGTAATCATTGAGCGTTTCATGATATTTAATTAATGAAACATCAACGAAATCTTCGGTGATTACAATTATTCATCATGCAAATTTTTAACTCACGTATGCGTTTTTAAACATATATAGAAGTGAGGAAAATACCGTGAAGAGATTGTAAAAATTTAATTTAGTAATAATTTACTTTAATAGAAATTATACATTTTTGCTTTTAAAATCAATGTGTTTATTCATTCATTAATTGAAATTTTCAGCAATAAGTTGGAGAATAGAGAATTAAAATAAAAAAAGTAAAAATAAAAGTAAATAATAATAATAATAAAAGAAATAATTTCGTCAGCTAAATTCACAAAATTCATCCCATTATAAACTATATATGTATTTTCTTGAATCTCCTTTTATAATTTATAAATCAAATCAAAATTCATTAAATAACTGCGTGTTCAGTTGCAAAGAATTAACTCTGTGAATGAAATTTACTACATTTCATTCAGTAATTCATTTAATTAATGTATTAACTCTGTCTATTTAGCTTATTAGTTTAGTTAGTCCATTCTGTTTAACGAACGTTTAATTCATTTACTGTATTCGCTTCATTTATCAATTTCATTAACTTCTTTTTAATTGATTTAATTCATTTAATCCGTCCAATTAATATTAATTCATTGAAAATAATCGATCGAACGATCGAATTTCCTTTAGCTAGTCAAGATTTGTAAAAGTCAAAGTGGGAAAAAAATTATGATTTACGCTCTCTATTAAAATTATTTGCAAATTTATAGCGCGTGAAATGGACTTAGGATTTCTCGTATAAAACTAATTTATTATTCATAAGAGTTTCATACATCGTGTTTAATTCCCATTTTTGAACAGCTAATTCGATGTTAAAAAAATTAATTTATATTTAATTTAATAATTTATTCAAAAAATCTTTTTGTTCTCATTTCTATTTATTATGACTTTTAGTTAAATATATTCTTATCTGAATAATTTTTTGGTTTTAAGGAATTTTTTCAAAAAATAATCAAAGATTTTGTGAATTTTTTTTTCTGGTAATTTTTAATTTTTTGTTTCGTAACTATCAGTTATTTGAACAAGCAAATGCACATAAAAGATATATTTTTGAAATTTATTATAATTATTTAAACATTTTTTAAATAATAATTTTAACAGAATTATTTAAGGTTAAGAAAAGTCCTAAGATTTTTCAAGTGTTCACATATGGTTTGTTTCTTACTGACACGTTCTCTGAAGTGTATGAAAAATTTGTATGCAAAAATAATTGAGCAAAAAATTATTCTTGTATTGAAATTTTTTCTTGGAAGAATTTCACTGGATATCATAAACTCTTTCGGTAGCTGAGATATTAAATCCATCCGCATCCTCAGGACACACGTGTGTCCATACACACATGCCATTGCTTATACATGTGTTGTTTAAATATCAGCCATTAATTACCGTTACTTCACTTAAAGTTATAAAAATTTCATTAATCTCGATAAGCAAAGACCGAAAGCAATCAACAAACAACAAACTACGTCAGTGATTTTAACTGATTTTGTAATTGCTACCTTTTCTGTTTTTCTTCACCTTCTTATACATCAACGTCTGTTTATTGTAATCATTATTATTATATCTTTTATTTTTAAGACCGCACATTCCTCAAGAACCTCCAATTTTTGCGCAGTTCAATCGGAGAAAGTTTTTTATTTTTTAAAAATTCATGTAAATTTTGTTTTCTTTTCCTTTCGTATCTTGTTGCGGCTTTGCGCTTGTTGTTGTTGCAATTGTTCATTTTTGCTTTTATTGTATAAAGAAAAGAAGATTAATCTGCTCGATTGACTTCAGGCGATGGCAACTGTAAAAGGCATGAAGTGACGTAGCCCGTTATTGTTGCTTCGATTTTTGTTGCTGTTGTTGCTGATGATTATGTTATTACGAATGCCACTGCCTGCTGTTGTTGCTGTTGCTATTGCTGATGTTGTTGTCTTGCCGTTGTTGTTGCGAGTTGTCAGTCGATTATCACTTTCCTAAACTTTTTTGATTTAAAGGAATTTTTGATAAAAACGTTTGATATTCATTCAATCCAAATCAAATTAAATTTAAATTCTACAAATTGTAAAAATCTAATTTAATTTGAAATGAAATAATGTTAATATAAAATAATATTATCAGCCAGCTTTTTTATTTATTAAAAACTCTTTAAAGATTTTACTAAAAACTTAATAAAGTTTGAATATTGTTATTTAAAAAATGGGTTCTTCAAAATCCAGGAAAGCCATTCCAAAATGGAAATATCATAAACGCTTGGATGACATTGTCTAGCTATTGAATGGTCTAACACCACCCCTCCCATTAAAATAAAAAGCGTGTAATATAAAATATATCATAAATGGTAGTAATGTATCACTTGCTATTTTTACTAACAAAAACAATGGAATCTCTGGCATATATTTGTGACATATCACACTCTTGATTATCTGAAATTCAATCCTTTTCAAGAATTTATGAGGTCTAACAAATGAAAGATTTTAACACCTAACGTAAAATTAGCTAACATCCTAGAAATATTTTTTCACAAATACCTTGTTCCTCGACTTGTTCTTTTCCCCTTCCCCCCCCCCTCAATCAATCCATGTACGCGTCATCTTTCTGGGCTTTCTGTGAATTTGCCAAATAAATGAATTGTCAAATCAACTGTTAAATAAACTGCAACTTGTACAGTTGGATGTAGAAAAGAATGAATTCACCAACCGGTTCATGTAGAGACCGGTGTCTGTATCAGAAGAGTTACTATGCGTGCGAGGATTAAGTTGGCGCGGAATGCGGCCAACTCGTAAATGTTTCAAATTAAAAGGCAGGCGTTTATGCCATACATAAAGCGTCTTAATGCACGCATTGTACGGTTGGTGGTTGAGATACTTGTGATGTAACTTGTGACGAGATGAGATGAGATACCTGCAAGAAGCAGAGAAAGACAGATTGAGAGCTAAGAGAGTAAGAGGTAGGAGTACGGGGGAAAGACTGAGAGTGATTGCATTAAGAAGATACGGATGCGTAGGTTTTACTCTTCGAATATATTTCCTTCCCGTCTTTATTTGATTTGCATTCCTCTGCTGGTGCAGCACCATCCTCTTTCACCCGTTCTTGTACTTCTTCATTATTTCGCATCATTTTTTAATTGCCTCGTCTCTCTTTTGCAAGTCTATGAAATGATTCGAGAAAAAACCATTTCTACACATTTGATGAATTTCTTTCAATTTCCGAATAGGACTACCTCTCTCTCTCTCTCACACACATCACATCAGAGTGGACTCGCGTTTACTCTGGTTCCTTCTATTCAAAATATCGGGATCTCACGAATTAACAAAAACCCTAATAAAACCAGAAAATTCTGAAATAAAAATAACGAGCTTAAAAATGTTGTAAAGCGCGAATGGCTAAACGCCAAAGAAATAACAGTTAACCACAATGACAAAAAAAACCATGCAAGAGGCAGCGATCCGTATAAATGTTGTGTTGATTGCTGCTGTCATTGACTATACGTCCGTGTACTTCTACATGCGTGTGTGCGTATATATATATATATATATATATATATATATATATATATATATATATATATATATATATATATATATATATATATATATATATATATATATATATATATATATATATATATATATATATATATATATATATATATATATATATATATATATATATATATATATATATATATATATATATATATATATATATATATATATATATATATATATATATATATATATATATATATATATATATATATATATATATATATATATATATATATATATATATATATATATATATATATATATATATATATATATATATATATATATATATATATATATATATATATATATATATATATATATATATATATATATATATATATATATATATATATATATATATATATATATATATATATATATATATATATATATATATATATATATATATATATATATATATATATATATATATATATATATATATATATATATATATATATATATATATATATATATATATATATATATATATATATATATATATATATATATATATATATATATATATATATATATATATATATATATATATATATATATATATATATATATATATATATATATATATATATATATATATATATATATATATATATATATATATATATATATATATATATATATATATATATATATATATATATATATATATATATATATATATATATATATATATATATATATATATATATATATATATATATATATATATATATATATATATATATATATATATATATAT
Organism: Physocephala rufipes; assembly: GCA_963966595.1. NCBI lineage: Eukaryota > Metazoa > Arthropoda > Insecta > Diptera > Conopidae > Physocephala > Physocephala rufipes. The sequence continues at coordinate 458,439 of OZ016503.1, read as the reverse complement.
ATATATATATATATATATATATATATATATATATATATATATATATATATATATATATATATATATATATATATATATATATATATATATATATATATATATATATATATATATATATATATATATATATATATATATATATATATATATATATATATATATATATATATATATATATATATATATATATATATATATATATATATATATATATATATATATATATATATATATATATATATATATATGTGTGTGTGTACGCGTATGTGTGCGTTCATGCGTGTGTGTTTTCAAGAGTGTCTCAATAAATTAAAAATGCGTTTTCCATTTTTCCACAAGAAACACAGAAAAGCAAAGAGAGATAATAAATAAGGAATAAAAATTATGCGGGTCCAAATATTCTTTGATTTTTATTTCTTTTTCTCCTGCTGTTGTTGTTATTTGTTTGGTGGCTTGTACCACATTCTTCGAATCGCTGTTAAATAAATGCTTCCACAGCTTCTTTTACGCAGCTGCAACACCGTTAATGCTTCATCATTCCTTGGTTCAAGAGCACAAATTCTTAAAAATTTTAAGAAATACTTCGGAGTAAGAGGGGCGATGAGGTAAGAGGGGCGATGAAGGAAGCAAGTATTAAAGGAGGGCAAGAGAAGAACCAGTTGATGAACCAGACTACAAGCCACGATGTCACTCCGGTCATATCAATTAACAAAAAGTTTGTAATCATGTACGGGTGAGGATGGAATGAGGCAACAACAATAATCATAACAATAACAACATAAGAAACTACAACAATAAAAGAAACGACAACTGCAACAGATAAAGCTACAAAATATATGTTCATAGATAAGCGCTTGATAACGAAAACGAGTTAATAAAAAAAGAAGAAATCTCAGCGAACAAATTAATTAATTAAAAGCAGGAGTCAAGGAAAAAAAAGAAAAGTCAAGGAAGCTTAAAAAATGTCTGATAATATTTTAAAAAACATGAAAAACTGAAAACATTTCCAGCGAATCTAATGAAATTTTTGAACGATTTTTGTGAGTTTTTATGAGTAAAACATAATATTCATAGAAGTCTTTGGGAGATTTTTATCTCAAAATAAAAAAACAAAAAGTGGTAAAAATGTGTGATGGACACCTTTGAAATAAACGAGGCTTGAAAGAATGTTTATTGAGAGAATAATTGTCTTTGAGAAATTTATAAATTATTAAAAATAATCGAAAATTATTAAAATACTTAGGAGGAAGAAAACTGCTAAATACAGAAAAAATAATAAAGGGCGAAATAAAAAACAACCACAAATTTGTGTGAAAAAATTTGATACAAAAAATAACAAATAAACAACAAGAACAGCAATAAAACAATTGACAAAAATACAAAAAATGAAACTATTCAGCATCGAACTAATGCCACATCAACATTACAAACGCGCGGCAACCATATCAGCAATAACTTGAGGACGGTCACGATAACATACTTTGATTTTTTTGCTTCTTATATTTGCTGAATTTTTTGTTTGTTATTTTCAGTTTTGCTTTTGGTTTGGTTTCTGTTCTTTTTTTGCATTTATCTTGTTATACTTTATGCATTTCTGTTGGACCCATCAAAAGTCAAAGAGAAGACAAGCATGACAGAGCATCAACTGTGAAGACAGACACACGACACAGCACGCGCACGCGTACGTGCACTTCACCCATGCGTTGAGACGTTAACAAAGCAACCAAAAGAATTATTACAATGAATGTTGTTGCTGCTGTTTTTTGCCTACTTTTCTTGCTTCTCTACATTTTCTGTTTTCGCAATCACTTCACTTAAATTTTTAGTTTCTTCGTTATTTTCTTATCTTTCTCTTTGCAAAATTACCTTTGCAAAATTTTAGTGAAAATAAAGAATAAAAACTTGTGGATGGAAAATAGACAAGAAGCGGATGGGCAGAAGCTAAGCAACAACCCTAAACGAAAATTGCAGAAACTTAACCGAGAAAACAGAAACTTAATCTGTACATAAAGCCAAATTAAGAAAAGGTTTACTTATGGAAAGGAGTCCACGATGATTGCATAAAAAAGGATAATTGCGAAAACCACAACCGATGACCAAAGAAATGATAATTTCATTAATTAAAAATATAATGTGATAAAATGAATTGACCAGTGCACGAAAAATATCAAAACAATATAAAAAATAATAAAAAAAAACAAAACCACAAAAGTCAACCCTCGTACAATCACAAAAAAAAAACAAACTCAACCAGAATGAAGATTGATAAAAAGGTATTAAGCAGTAAATGAAAATCACAAGAACCATAACCACAAAATCAATAGCCACTAACTGCTAGCCACACAAAATCTTAACTACTAGCGCTCACTATAAAATACCACCATCGGATTACAAACAATAAGGTACAATCGCTGCGACCACAGAACCCAAAACCACGTTCACGAATTCAATAGACTCACAAAACTGTAAATTCGAAACGAAATGCAACACGAATAAAATTCAAAAATTCGAAAATCTACAAATGTAAAAATGGCAATCTTAAACCCAAAGACGAGGCCAAAGTGGGCAGCCACAAAAAGCACAACCACCATCAAATAAAAGCTGGGAAATGGCGATCACAGTAATTGCGAACGAAGTGTAAAAACAACCGCCAGATACAAACAGATACAAATACCCTTCAACAGAATCGACAAGCCCAAAGAAATAATCAAGAACGGTAATCGTGAAAATCACAAATACAAACGCAATACAACTACAAACGAATATAGCAATAGCCACTAAATGACAACAATAAAATCAATAACTATAAAGGCAACGACCACGAAAGCAGTAAGTAAAATAAGAGCAACTAAACTTCATAAAAAAGGACATCAAAAACGATGACATCATCGAGGATGATAATCATAGTTTTAACGACAAGTCTAATATCGAACTCAATCAAGTATTAGTTAGTTTGTACGTTTGCAAGTATAAAAATGTATGTAAATAATGTTTGTAGAAAATCTACTTGTTTACATTTATTCTCAATAAGTTTTGAAAAGCAAAGACATTGCTTTTCTAGTACTTATACGTGTTCAATTTTACGTTTAGAACGCTTAAAAAAGATTTAATTGAACCATTTTCATTGCTATATAATTTATTTTACTCCGAGCGGAATCTTTTTTTGAGTACGCACTGACGGAGTGTTTCAGCATAGTAAAAACTACGGACTAGGATACAATAATAATCCATTTGATGCGGTCACTAGAAGTTATATAGTGTTCTTGTGCTATGGGCCAGTCGCTAAATGCTGTCGCTCAGTCACTACATATCAGTATTGGTGCTATCGCTCGGTCGCTACTAGGATATATAATGTTAGTGAACTATACCTTGAACATGAATTTTCAGACCGCGTTAAATAGCTTTCAGCAGTTCCTACTAACGCGACGTATTATTACATCGCTATATCACAATGGTCTTTTTGCTAAATTACGTTACTCGCTGTCAATCGAAATTTTACAACACGGTCTACCGATATCTTGAAATATTTAGATGGGTTTTCCCTCTCGCTATTGGAATTTATTTCAAGTTTTTCTGTTAAGAATCTATGTCAAATATTAAAACAATCATAAACAACATATAATAAAATAATTAATCTTGGAATGACCTCTCTGGTAAAAAATTTGCAAGAGAACCTAACCGCTGACCATATCTTAACTTTAATTGTCATATTTTGGGGTCGTTACAGCATTGAGAGGAACAAAAGACTGAAGCGACGAACCAGACGCTACTGAAAAAATTAAACCATAATAGGAAATAATTATTTAATTCTATTTTCATGGGCTCTAAACTGTAAACTAGATTAGAATTTCTATTTCGATGCCTCAATCGTTTGTGAAACGACCAAAAATGCAGAAACAACTAAACATTATTTTTATTTTATTTTAATAAAAACAAGCCAGTACAAGCAATTGAAAAAGCACCAGCAGCTGCAGCAGCTTCTGGGTATTTTGCAGCAGTAGCAGCAATTGTTCAGTCAGTCGATATAGTCTTGCATAAACAATTCATGCACGCATGCATGCACGCACGCACGCGTCAAGATTACTTACATTTTGACCTTAATTGAACGAGACTAATAAAATAAATGCCTGCCATAAAGCGTAAGTCGCAGAAGGGGCAGTTAATGCAATCGAGCAACGTCGATGGGTTGATCAGATGGTCCAGCCAGTCAATTGATTACCCAATGGATTCAAGTGATCCCCACTATCTGATCTGTAGATCCGAACGACCCAAAGTCAAACGTACGAGCATTTCTTGTGGGTATTCTTTTCCATCTTTTACCATTTTTTTCCACTTCATTAAACGTAGTCAATGAATTAGTGGTTTCGATGTTGTTGTCATAACATTATTATGCTTCCAATTCATTATTATTGTTGTTGGTTTTTAAGTTAGTGTTCGTATTTGAATATTAATACTGCTAAATGATGCATGAAAACTCGTAAATTCTCAACTACTTCAATTTTAGTTGACTGTTGCTTCATCATAATTATATATATATATATATATATATATATATATATATATATATATATATATATATATATATATATATATATATATATATATATATATATATATATATATATATATATATATATATATATATATATATATATATATATATATATATATATATATATATATATATATATATATATATATATATATATATATATATATATATATATATATATATATATATATATATATATATATATATATATATATATATATATATATATATATATATATATATATATATATATATATATATATATATATATATATATATATATATATATATATATATATATATATATATATATATATATATATATATATATAAGTGTTTGCGTGTGTGTTTATGTTTGCGTGTCTGCTTACATGCGTGGGTGCGTGCGGACCGTTTGTTGTTATTTTTATGAAATATGAGTTCTACTTTAGTTTTTTCTTGTTACCAGACTTTCTGGCGACTCAAGAGTCAACCGAGTAACCAAATCTGCACAAATACCACCAACTCGAACAGTAACAACGACAACAATAAAAAGAGTAACAACAATGGAAAAATACCAAAAAATAAAGGCGACAACAACAATATTTACTGCTACACCAACAGCAGTGTTTCCTGGATAACAACAAGAAAAGGCAACTCTCTAACCGTTACCAGAGATATTTTTCTTGTCACCATCATCATCATTATCATCAACGTCATCATCGTTATTAACCATACCACTGCCAGCAATATTATTTATTATTGTGAAAGCAACAAAATATTTTGTTATTGATGATGTCGTTTTTGGTTTTCGCTGTTATTTTGTTGCTGTTGCTTTTATTATTCTCATTTTTTAACATTACTTTTTCGGTTTTTGTTGTTGTTCGTAAGAGGCTTTTGGTATTCTGCATGACTTCTTTCTTTTAAATGTTGTTGTTTTTTTTTTTTGTCATTTCACTCGGTATTATATGTTCCTCAGCATGGCTTGAATCAACACCCACTGGAAAAACAAGAGGGAAAACAAAACACCAAATATTACAACAACGGCGGCAACACGGGGTTTACCGCAAACATATTAAAAATGAAATTTACCATAGCTGAATAAGGTATAACTTCTTAATTATTTTGGGGTTTATTTCGACTCCATTAATATTTTTACATTAAATATAATATTTTTCATCAAATTTAAAAGCAAATTTGTGACTTACATACAACAAATTTATTAATTATCTTATGAAATTAACTATAACGTTTAATAAAATCTATCCATTTTCTCTCTAATGCGTTTTACACGGAAAAGTATATTAAAAAGTTCATGCAATTTTAAATAAATTCTGGTTTGTATTTTTGGGAAAACTCCCTTTCTGAAACAAAAAAGAGCGCCGTAGGTTTTTTATTAATAATCTTATTAAATTGCCTTTATTTACTAAATATTATATTGAAAACTTTTCATAATTTTTTTGATAATTTAGTTAAAGTTTCCATAATTTGTAATTTATTAAAATTGAAAAATATATATTCTTGCTTTCTGCGATCATTAATTAAAAAATATTTCCTGAAATCTCTTACTGTCGTTAAATCTTTTTAAAAAAAGTATGTCAACCTCATTATTTTTTTTGTATAATGTCGCTAGCATGTAACTACAAGATTGATTTGATTTGAATATATTTGAATAATTTGTTTATCTTCTATATTTATTTTTTCTTTTCTTGTATTTAATAAAGTTCTATACGTTAATAAAGTTCTATAAATTTTTATACGTCAATACGCTATGTCCTATACGTTCAGATTAGTTTTTACCTCCGTTATTATTTTAATTTTTGATTGTTCTTTTTGTCGAGCGTTTCGTAGAGATTCTACGAAGAAATAAATTTATATATAGTTGGCTCTATATTGATTTTCTTTTGTCTTTTAAGTTTCTCCTTTACTAATTCTCTTGGGAACAACATCTTTCAACATGTTATTATTACATATATCCTCAGCCTTAACCTTTCACAAGATAAGAAATATAAAAATTACCTTCAGCTTCATAGCCCCTATCATTGTCACACTCTGTACTGCTAATCCCTTCACCGTTATTAACCACTGTTAATTGTGCCACAGCTTAAACAACTGTTAAAACTTCCTTGCTGCGACCTTCGTCGCAGTTACAGATTTCGTCGCCGTTGCAGCCAACGCCACTGTTATTGATTCGTTCGGTGTTACGTCGGCTTACGTTCGTGTCGCTCTTCTGTCGCTAGCTCTACCATTCGCCCCTAACGGTGTTGCAGCCTTTGCTGCTGTTATGGCCTCTATATTTGTAACGATCTGTTTAGCTCTCACACCATTTTTCATTTATATTTATTTATATTTTTTATATTCAGTATTTATATAGCATATTTTCGACTTTCTCGCTGCTAAGTTAGAGATTATTAACAGTCGCCGTATCTGTTACAGTGTCTGTCGCCGTTACAACCCTCCCCCCCCCTTGATGCTGATCCTCTGGTGTTGTTATACCCTTTGTTCTTGGTTCAGCCTCTCTCGTTGTTACATATTCAAACACCGTTACAGCCTCTGTTGCTTCATTACAACTATGTTGCTTTTATAGATCCTATCGTCCTTATAGTTTATGTCTGAGGCAGGATTTGTCGATGTCCAGTCTCGACTCGATTGTTACAGCCTTTGACATTAGAATACAATTTTAGAGCAATTTTGAGCCCCTGCATTTACTACTTTACGTATTGCATATATGCTGTAATTTCGAACAATCCCATGGTTTCCATGCATGGTCTCCCCAAAAATTGCAAACATGTTTTTAATTAATCTGGTATGTGTGATTATTATTGCCTATTATTGTATTTATAATGATTTTATCACAATGCCTTTCAGGCCCAATTAAGTAATAAAAAATTGGTTTGAATTTAATTATAAAAATCTAAATTTAAATATAACGTAATTGATTTAAACATAATTTAAATATATTTTCATTATTATGTTATTATTATTTTTGAATATAACTACTTGTTTAGGCCACCTCTCTCATAACTTCTTTGCAATTTTAAGAATAATTTTTCAAAACTATGTTTTGAAATTAATATTTTTAATTTGAAATTTAATTTTTCAAAACAAATAATTTTAAAAAGCATAATTTAGAAATATATTATTTTAAATTTTATTTTTAACTGACTTTATTACATCTTTTTCAGAAATTCAATTAAATCTTTTTTCTTACTAAAACTCGAACAGGACATATAAAAATTTATCAGGTTTAAAGATTTTCATTGAACACTTTTGTCATATTCGATGGGACGTTGGGATGTTGGTCTGCTTCTTTTTCTCTAATTATTTAAGTTTTTGGGACAATATACTTTTGAGTGCCTTCGATAATTTATTGTACATATACGGATAAAACGTTTTCATTTTTGAAAAACGGTTGAAACTAATTCATAATAAATACACTTTCTATCTTTTTTTCTCTGTGATTTAATTTGAAGGGACCTTTTCATATATATGGTAGTTACGTAGCCATCGTATGGCCATCTTTTCGATGATAGCTTGTTGCTTTGGAATTCTGTTGTTTTGGTAGCACGATTTTATACCAATATACTCCTTGTCCGCATCTTATCATATATATTCTAAAATAATTTTTGATACAATTTCATTATTTTGCGAAATCGCAAACTTTCTTTGAAACGTATGAATATGATTATTGCTATTGTAAATTATCATTTATTTGAGATATAATTTTTGACATCTGTGACAACTAAGTCATGCATTGTTCCCTCTTTTTGTTCTTCTCTTTTGCCTTATTCTTTTCTGCCCGCATATAATCCAATATGTCTTTAAATTTGGTCAATGTTTTTCATGAATTTCGCGTGCTCATATTACGTTTTTGTTGTTGTTGTTGCTGTGTAATTACCATCTATTAAAATTGAATGTTATAAAAACGCCTTAATTTTTGAGAAACCTTCCGGTTACTTTTGGTTTTTTCCGTCATTTTTTAGTCCTATTTGGGAACACGTTAATGGATGGTCATTAAATGCACGACGAGGAGGACGAATCGATTCGAAACCTGAAATTTTCAACATCTCATCATTGTTTTCTTGCGCTTTATTTCCTTTTTTTAGTTTTATCTCTGAAGAATTTCAGCCAGAAGCTTTAGCGTGTTGTCTTTACCTGCCAAACAGCACCTGCTTCCTAACAATTCAAACGAAATTTCGTTGTCTTCGATGATGAACGGGAGGTTCACTGCCCGTCAAATGAGCTGCCAGCGAAGTCATCAGAATCACAAAATATGTCTAAAATGCGTAATTTTCGTTTTTTAGTGCAGTAGACAGACACCGTTGCTTGATTTTAATGACAGTGCTTGTTGTCGCCGTTGTTGTTGTTAGTGTGTAGTTGTTGTTTATGTTCTTGTAGTGGTTTAATACTTTTACAAATGATGCTGGCTTGCTGCAGCCAATCCTTCCATACTGTCCGGTTAGTTATTGCATGAAATTTCTTCATCTTTGGAATTTTTCCTACACCGTGGTGCCATGTTTATAGCTATTTCGCCTGCAAAAGAGAAAGAGAGCCGTCGGAAAAATCGAGGTATCTAAAACGGCTGCTAAAAGTTTCTCAATTTCATCTTTAACGCACCTTCTCCTTTACAAAATGCAGCACTCCCTACGCATTCTCTGCTCTCGACATGGTTTATAGTTTGGCTAACAGTCAGTTGGGCACAACGTTAGCCGTCAGGCAGCCCGCCGTGCCCACTTCTTTGAGTTACGCCAGACATCAGACGCTTCCATTTCTTCAGTAAAAATAGCAGGAAACTATTATTAACGACTTCTCTATTCTAATACGAAGATAAAGGAAAATAGACAGAGAAGAGGAAAAAGAAAGTGTGTATTGATTTTCTACCCGCTGCTGCTTTTGTTGCCGTTCTCTATTTCAACAATAATAACATTTTTAACTTTTGTATGACAGGTTGTTTTTGTTGTTACTATTTTGTTGTTGCCACTAAATGTTGCTATTAAAATTTTACTCGTTCGAATAGCATCACAGCATCAGTACTGTAGCAACTGTTAATAATGGCAACCACCAACAGTTAGTAATAAAAATAAATTAGCAACAAAATTGAACCTTGGCGGGAAGAATCGGTTTAGCAAAAAAAAAATCCATACTCAATGATGGAAAAACAGAATTAGAATCTCTGAATGGACAAGAAAGGGTAAAGACCGGACAAATAAAACTCAAATGTAGAAATTAACGAGTTTGACGTCGACGATGGTCGACATTGCTTCAAACAAGAAACAAACGAATAAATTGATGAATCTAAAAATAGACAAACCAATAGAATGTAGAGCTCAAACGAAAATAAGCGACCGAGTAGCAAGGAAGAGAAATCTAACGAATGAACAACCAAGTAAATTACACACTCAAAGACTAACGAGTAAATAAATTGTCAAAAAATAGTGAATTAAATAACGAATAACAAATAGGGATGATATAAAACAAACAAACAAAGAAACTAAAGAATCATTAAAAGAAAAACAATCGTAAATAAACCAATGAACCAGAAGCAACGAAGAGAAATCTATCGAACGAAAAGGCGAATAAATCATGCAAGGTAAAATCTAACGATTAAGAGCCTTTCAAGCAATGAACGAACGAATAATTTTAGGAATGAAAAAGCTAGACGAAAATCTGACAAACTAGTGAACCGAAAAACAGCTTTGAATAAATCAACAATCGATAAAGTACCGAATGACTAAATAAATCAACCGCGGATTTAACAAAGCCGAATAAATGAACTTTCCAACATTAAACGAAATGTCGAATAAATTAACTATCCAAAGGATATTATTTCGAGGGTGTAAATAGTGAATAAAATAATTTAATAATAAGTTAAAACAAGCAATATATTATGAAATTTACACGCAGATACTAGACTACAAAAGGAATAAATAAACTGACGAACGGATAGTAGATAACAATAAAGCATAAATAAAGTAAAGGGCTAAATAAACAATGAAATGAAGAAACGGCGATTAAAACAATGGATGTGTTTATCTTGTTTGCAAACGCAGTCAGGGTTAAATACATGATTAACAAAGCAGGGCAAGAGTTTTGGAAGGAAAAAGCAACCAATTCAAAATCAATATTCTACAATTACGAATATATTATTTATCAATAGACGACTATAAAAATAGTAAGCGAAAACTAACGAAAGTATAGACTAAGCGGATAGATGAGAGGATATCTAGAGAAAAAGAGGAACAGGAAGAAAAGAAAAAAGGGAGGGAGATCTTCCTTGATATACGCCTAAGAATATATTTATATATATTTTTTTGACATTAATAAATATGCTAATTTTATAAAGAGCTTCATAAACTTCTGAAAACCTGGAAAGAATGAACTAATGAGAAGAAAAACCTTATCGCAAAATTATTAAAATTCAATTAAAAGAATCAAAATGGATTTTTACAATCTTCATCTATTCAACTTTTAATCGTAAACTAAGACATCCTTTTGAAGCCACCCAATAAATTGTCTCACTCAATGAAAAATAAGCACCGCATTCAGACCTACAAACAACTTACGACGAACACTACCAATCAATCGTACACAAATCACATCTATATCGGACAAAGTGACCGAAAGATAAGGACAAGATATCGGGAACACATACGTGACTATAACAAAAGGATGCGTGGAGTTAATACAAGACCTGAACTTAGTTTTGCAAATCACATGTACGGCAAATAGTGTACGCCTTCTCAAATCAATAAGACAGTAAAGTTATTACTTGTGCAGAACAAAGGATCACGTTTGGACGCTTAGATGTTCCAGAAAACATGGAAATTTATAAACAAAAAATTTTATGGTCGAATCATAAGTGAACAAATATATACCACATCAGGCACAATTTTCCGGCCCCTAAAAGTATTCTTCGAAAAAGTTAAATAAATCTATCGCAAATTCAAAATTATAGGATAAAACGTGGGGACACAAGGGTTCGAGAATTTAATCTACCTTTAGAAAAAATTTAAATGAAAACAACAAAAATGAAAAAAGAAAATATACCAACAAACAAACAAACCTGTACCGACATAACGGGCGGCGACACATGACCAGTTTAGACAACGCAGATAAACGTTTAGGATAAATATGGGAGTTTGTATGTGATTTTAATGATTTTGTTGAATTTTTGGAATTTTTATAGTTAAAAGTTTAAGGATATATTACTTTGTAAGAGTACATTTTTAAGCGTAGCTGTTTTTATTATTTCTTTTTTATTTGTTCTTTCTAATTAATGGATTAATTTAAAATATTTTCTTTTTCGGTTTTCTTTCAGCAAATGTTTAATGAATTCTTTTGGAATAAAAAAGTCGACTTAATCTTTTGTGCCTAATACAATAAATACATGATTTAAATAACAACACATGGTGGTAAGCAATCTCACTCCAACAGCAGCCGCCACAGCGCTGGCAATTAAAACAACAGCGAACAATAATAACGACTTATACGCAGTAACAATAACAACAACGGTAGCAACAACAACGACAACGGTAACATTAGTTGTACCTTCTCCCTTATCACTACCATCGTCAGAAGTCACGTTACTTACAACAAGCACCACAAAAGAACAAGCAACAGCGACAGCAGTAGCAGAAGCATCAGTAGTAGCTACAACAAATGCAACCACAAATTTGTATAACAAATTTGTACAACAACAAAAGCAACAGCAATATAAATATCAACAAAATCATCAACAGCAACGCAACAACGTGCCACAAACACCCACCGCAACAAAAACGAAATTACAATTCATGCCATTGCCAGCAGCTCGCACTACTTTGCAAACAACGAAAACAACCGCCCTAAGTGCGGCAACTAGCAATAACATAAACGTCACTCCAAGTATCCAAGCAGCGACAACAACAACAACAACAGGAGAAGTAATACTAGCGCCACTGTCAGCAGAAGCAACGAATTATATTGTAAATAATAATAATAATAATTATAACCGCATCAAAAGCAGCAATAATAACAGCATTACTATCCACAATAACAACAATAGCTATTTAAGTAATAGCACCATCATCAATAACAACAATAACTACTACCACGCTGGTACAAGTATCAACAATAACGTTAATAACAATTTAAATATGCCTGGTCGACACAGTTGGGATCCGGGTCGTCTGGGTGTTGAGCATTTAGCGGGTGCACTCAGTCCACTCTGCATTACTGATGCCAATCATGAGATTGTACGGCCAAAACCGAGAAGGTAACTACAAACAATTTCTATTAATTATTCCTTAACTTAATAATCGAAAGTTAATTTTTTTTGTATAAAGATTATTAAATTTTTCAAAATAATGAAATAAAAAACATATGCAGATTATAAAAAGAAATTCTTTTCCATTTTATGAATTTTGTTTTAATATTTTTCAATAATCGCAAATTATATTTTATTTCAAACCAAAGAAAATTCGATGTGAATATGAATTTTACTTGCTTACCGAGTTCGTGTCTTAAGTTTTTTGTTACTCTACGATAATGCTCAGCCCAAAAGCGCGCAATGAAAGCGATTTCCACAACCGCTTCAAATTAATCAAAAGATATATTTCGTCAGACAAATGTGAGGTATAATTTGAGGCCTATTATAACATTTTTGTAGCCTGCAGGAAGGAAAGGCTAATATAATGTTTGGCCATTAGCAAGTTTCTTCTCAAAAATACTGTACAGCTTTACTGTCTAATATATTTTGTTGTTTTTTTGTTAGGAATATAATTTTCTACTAACATCTAATGAAGTCATTCCGTTTATATAATTTTTATGTAAAATATGGTTTCAATGATTCCATTGTCTATTAGTATTTTAACAACAGCAAATTGTTCTTACAGTCAAATTGTTCTTATTTCTCCTCTGCACGTGTTTCGGTTAGTTACGTCACTCAAATACGGGCAGTTCTGCCTAATTTTCATAGCTTCATATTAAAATTACGGAGCTTTGAGTATAATTGAATACTCAATATAATTGAAAATTTAATTTCAATATAATTGAAATCTTTTATTTGATTTGAATTTTGTTTTTCAAGCTGAAATTTCAATCCATTCTGACGTTTAAAAATTTATTTGGTTTGATAGGTTGGAATTATATCCTAGTTTAGTTGAATTTTAAATATATTGATATTTTAACTATTATTTTTTTTAATTACGCAATGCCTTGATTAATTATATATTGGCAGTAGTAAAAAAACCGTCGAAGACTATAGAAATTAAAAACAGAAATCCCATGAAATCCAAACCGCAGTATCTGGAAAAATTAGAAAAACTTTAGGAAGATTGCCCACACCCGGTAACTAAGAAAAAAGCATAAGGGTTAACCAAAGGATCTATAAGCAATTATTCAAAGAAAATCTTGCAAAAGATTAAAACGACGACTTATAATTAAAACTTACAATTGTTTTGCCGCATTCATTAACTCTCACACTTTCGCGAATTTTTCGTCTACAAAAAATTAATTCCAATGTTGGCCGTTGAGCCATCAAAATCTGGCGGTTACTTATGCCATTGGAAATTATTATTATTTTTATGTTATATTATTACCACAATTTAATTAAAGTTAATGAATTTTTTGCACACAATGTTTTTCTTAGCCTCACTTCTTGTGAAGATTGTTATGATTTTGAAAACTTGCCGTTGTCTGAGAAAAGCAAGATACGACAACAATCAACTCATGCAATTTAATTGTTGACACTGCGCAAGTTCGCAATAATAACAATAACAACAATTTCATGGGTAACATGTACGAGTGGCGGTTTTGGAATTTATTTACTTGAAGAATGGCAAACAATACGAAAAAAACAGAAGCAATTGTTTAATTATTTTTTTATTACATTGATTCATGATTTCACTTTTTTCTTATTTTCCTGCACTTTCTTCCTCCATGTATTTTTTCTACGAATGCAAAAATGTTCAGTGAAATTATTAAGCAAATGTTTATTAATAAAACAAAAATTACTATAAAATAAAATTACGGGAAAATTATGACATAATGGCGTTAACTTAAAAAATAGATAATTGGAAAAAGTGTTGTAAATATAATTAAGTTAATGAGGATAACACCATGATAACTCTTATAACAAAAATTGAAGTTAGTCACAATCGGTCTGCTTCAAGACTGATAAATTAATGACTTTTTTATAAATACCGAGCGATTTTTAAAACCGAGAACAATATACAACCGACCAACCCTAAAATGTATTGTATAATAAGCTTATAATATTTATTTCTTATATATTTACAAAAGTACCGCACATTTAAACAATACGACATGTCTCTTGTTAAAATATTTTTTCATGGTTTTACCTCTTAATTTTTCTTTGCCTCGGAAACGTCTCTTTTGTCTTTGGGCCATAATCATTTGACAGAGTGACTGCACTCTGATGATACCGGTAACAACTACAGCAACAACAATAACAAAAAATGGCACTAACAATAACTCTAAATTTGAGAGGAAACTTCAGTGAGCAAAAAAAATCAAATAAAATTATATGTTCAGTTTTTCATTGAAACTGAAATATTACACAGGCAAACTCAAAGGCAAACGCAAAACACGAACAACAAAAGTCAAAAGACAAATATATAATATAGATTAGTACATACAATAGTAATACTCCGAATGATCAAAACTGTTGGGTAACGATATAAAATAAGCCTGGGATATATTTAACAGATTCGGGAAATACAAAAAGGTTTAGAAGTTCCCAAGAATTTTACAGTAAATAAGTATTTGTGGTTAATTCGGAGATGGATACATATCGTAGATAAACATTCTACACAATAAATTGAAATAAATTAGTAAAACCACCAAAAATATACATCACATATTATTATTATTTAACGACGGATTAACATCAGCGAGTAAATTCAGAGAATTAATGACAGATTGACTTATAAATCTAACAAATAATTAATTGTAGTCATGAATTTCTTATAATCCATATGGTTTAACTGTAACGAATATCAAATAATTCCAAACTGTTGGTCAAAGACTCGTTGAAGCAGTCCAAACGATTATTGTATGAATTAGTTATTTTAAAAAAGCAACAAAAATTCAATCGTATGTGGCTTGCGGATTTCCGCAAAGAAATAACGAGTAAGAAATAACGAGTAAGACATATTTTAGTATAATCATGAAAACCAGCGACACTTCGGCAGTTAATTATTTCAAATTCCAATTTATAGATTTTCAATAAACAGTGAGTGCTAGACTGAAAATTCTAACGATTAATAAATGCCCAAATCGTAACGATAGATTCTCGAAGGAGTAACTAACAATGTTTGACATTTGACATTTGTTAACAATTAATGAGTGTTTAATTGTAAATATAAATACTCTCTTCTGAATAACTAACTAATTTATTAGTTCAGTATTATGGTAGTAGTATTTGGTAATATGTATTATATTCACGACTAATTTATTAATTGAAAAATCTGGTTTTAAATTGACTAAATCAACCACATCAACGAGGTGCAAAAACAAAGTTTAACGACGCACTATGTGTCAGTTTCGGAATATTTCCAAATAATTAGTTAACTAATTTTCTTTGCTTTCGGCAATAATCTAAAATCTAATTTTAAATTATATGGCGTAAGTGAACGGTGAAAAAAAATTTATGAAACTGAACTGCTAGAACTTAATGATTTCGATTTCCAAAACCTACGCATTGACATACGATGTTTTCTTTACCCCAAAGAAATGGGAGTAATCCATCAAAAGTGACCACAACGAAATCGAAAAAGTCATCAAGCCTCTTGACACAATGAAACTTATCGTTGATAGAAATTCTCTAATGAGAAAAAATGAGAAATATATTTAAGGTGAATAATGTCGGATTGAAAATGAATTGAAATTGAATTGTAGTATAAACCTATTGTCTGCGTAGTCGGTAAAGCACAAAAATAATTTTTAGCTGTTGCGAGAATGATGTAGTGCTGTCATTGCGGTCAACGGAGGAACCACTACAAAGGGTTTTTATTTGGAAAAAGTTTTGGCACCGAAACTTGTGCTTATAATTTTCCCTCGAGCGTTTATTAACATTTTTAAGCAATTGAATTAATTCAATGCTAAATCATTTATTATGAAATATTTATTACTCTTTTTGGCACTAGTCAGTATTAAATTATTATCATTATTCTTACTGATGATTTTCTTTTTATTTCTTGAGTTATTTCTTTGTCTGTAATGTAGAATAAGAGATAATGTGGAAAACAAAATTAATGAACTTCTTGCGTGAAAAGTAATGAATAAAAAAAAATATTAATAAGGGAAAAGGACTCAAAGCTAAAGAAAAAATGAAGACAATTCGAAAAAGCTGTTTTAAATGATCAGGAAAATAATGATAAATATGGAGGTATGACTTCTACAAAAATAATACCAAAGAAACCCATTATAGAATCAGAAAAAAGCCACAAAAAACTTAATACAATCATAATGACCTGTAATGGCCACTGTTTTTTAGTTACGCGTATTACCTGCTATTTCTTTTACTCTTTTAGTTTATGTGAAAAAGGTTTCCATAATTAAGGCAATTAAAATTAATTTTCAGCTGAAATAAAAAAAAAGGAAATAAAATTTATAAACTTGAAAGTTTATTGTATTTCTTGTATGAAAAAATTGAAAAAACGACAACTTTTAATATAATATTAAAACTTTTAACCTTTCAATTAATCATTTTCAATCATTATTTTGTGAATAAAAAATTGAACTCCATCACGTCAAATACGTTGATACAACACTCTGGTGCTTTTGCCGCACATACCCCGTACCCTATATGAGTCATTAGTTAAATAGAATTAATCAAATTACCACAAATGAATACCGAAATGATCGAACGATTCTTACAAATTACGCATATTAATTTTTTATAAAATTTATTAATAAAAAATTATGAGTTTAAATATTTTTTTGTTATCTGAACGCGAAATTATACTAATTTTAAAAAAATATTTTACTTATTACGAGTTGAATTTGTAGCTAAAACTTCTTTTTTTCGATATTCTTTTTCTGAATGATATTTACTATTGACTGCAAAATTTTAAAATATTCTTTAGTTTTCAAACTTTCAAAACACTTATCTGTGGATTTTTTCTTTTATTATATTATTTCTTATGCTGAATTTTGCATGACCTTGTTCTGCGCTATCCAAAGCATCGTATTGAATTGCATCGTGCATTTTTGAGCTAAATTATTTATCTATTTTCTTTTTTTCCCGTAATTATTTAACTTTTTCGACAACACAAAACAATTATCAATGGTCATTGTTTTGTTTACGAACTTCTTAGATAGTTTTAACAAACAAAAAGTTTCGAGTATTTATCAAGAATGGTCTTTTTTCATTTCTTATTTGAATATTTCGTAAAAATTTCTTTATTACAATGATTTGATAAAATCACAAGGGTTTAAATTTATGACTTCGCGTATGGGACCACGAGTTCACTTCAATTTGAAATGCATGACAACGTCGACCGGCGAGGAAACGAAAAGAAAATTACGAAAACCAAAAGAAAAAAAATAAAGAAAAGAAAAATAGAAACGTAAACCGTAAACAATTAAACTTGAAAGAAAAAAAATGAAAATAGAAAACTATACGAGTAGAAGAAAAGTCATAACAGAATTGAAGAAATTTTTATGTTTAAGAAGACCGTTATTGAAATGTTTTCAAAGTGACCCGTGAGCTCGATCTTGAGCTCGAGACATAATCAAGCCGTCGATTGCAACGAGTTCAAATAGAACAAATTTTTATAAAAAATTGTAGATGAAAGAAGTCCAAATTGGCACGGAGTCTACGAAGCGTGGTAGCATTATTATAATCAAAAGCAGCAGTCGCACAGAACGGTAACACCAACAACAACTATCGATAAAACCGTCAGCAACGTCAAACGTTGCTGAAGCTGAAGTTCGAAAGCGACACAAGAAGTAAAAACGGAACGGTTTGTTTCGTTTAATTTATCTTCCTAACTCTTCAAAAGAATAGATAAAACAGCAGAAGAATATTGTAAACAAATAACAATAACGGAAAGTGAATAATGAATAGATTAAAGTTGTTGTTGTAGTTGCCGGTGCTTTTGTTTTTGTTGTCATTGCCTTTTTAGTTACCGGTGATGCACTACGTGAAGCTTACTGCAATTTGAATTAACCTTAACCGTCCCTCTCTCTTCCACACCAACTTTCATAGACAGCCACACACACACACATAACATCACCTTTTCTCTCTCGCGGGTGATCTTGCAATGATTTCTTTTTCTCTAGGGTTGTCCAGTTGCTGAAAATTTAACCGGTTCGTAAGCCGTTTTAAATATTCTTTGTAAAATATTTGTATGTACGAAATGGCAAATTTTAAAATTTCCAGTTGGGTTTCATTGTAAGGCTCTTCAAGCAGGTAAATATGAAATTGAAAGCATTCTTTTTTTCACTCAGCTCTTCATACTTTTTCCATTGAAAACCATCGATTGCAGCTAAGGAATCGGGTACCAGATTATCTCCGATTTCCTCAAAAGTAGTTTATTAAGAATGAATTTAAGTCAGATATTGTCGATTAGGCCGAAATATACATTAAACACTTTTCAAATTTCGAATATCTTTAGAGGAGGATAAAATATTGCCGTAATTCCACATTTGGCAACTCTGTTTTTTATCTTCAAATTAATATTCTTTGCACTTTAAATCTTCTTAGCATCTGAAATAATGACTTCCTCTTCCTTTTATTGTTATCTTCTTCCTCCCTTCCTCTTATTCACGTTCGTGTCCTAAGCTTATTCCCTAACCTTTTTCTTCTTCTTTTTACATTTAACATTTCTCAATTATGTGGCAACATGCGCGCATGCGTGCCTCAGACTCATTCAGAATACGATGCGGCAAAAAATCAAGAAGATACAAAAGTTACATTGATACTGGCAAAAACAACAACAACAGCAACACAACTTGCTAGCAAATTCCTTCCACAACTTGCTTCCTAGCAAATATTTACTAGGATGTATAAGAGTAATAACAATAACAATGAAAATAATAATAGCAACAACAACAACAACAACAACAATAAGCATGCGCTCAATCCGCCGAGATTGAAATAAAAACAAATTTATGCCACGCATGATGCAAGAAGTACGGCAACGCCAAAGTACAACGGCAACACCATTCAAAAACAACAACAACAGCTACAACAGCGGTAACAACAATAGAGTGTTATAGATAGGATTGATGGTGATAATTGTTGTATATTGTTTCGTTGGCACAATACTCTTCAATGCAACTTCATTCAATAACCAAAATCATAATCATACCTTAATTGTCGTTGTTGTTGTTGTTATTGTCTGATATTTAATATAGTATTGGACCATCTAATTTGCATCCATACCCGTTCAAACTATCGATTTTTATTGCAATGCTGACTGACTATCGATCTACATGTTATAAATATTTCATTCGGCTGATCCCTACTTTTTCTCTTTCCTTCCTTTTTGTTGTTTCTGTGATTGTACTTATTGAGTAGGTCGTTATAAATATAATTATTTCCATTATTATCATTATCATCGTCGCCATCATCATGATAATTATTATTAGCAAGGAATTATAAGATAATTTCAGGGAACTTCCAGCAAAGTATTTAAAAAACCGACACTATTGGCACCGTTTGCTCGCCCCTACCCCAGTCGCAGTCGTCGGCGCTGCGATTTGCTGCTAAAGTTGAAGGGCAATCGGCCAACTTTCCAACACTGGCACGCTCTTTGCTTCTAATGATGCCAATTTCGCTTTTAGTTTTTATACCTTTAATATTTAAAATAAAATAATTGTTACTTGCTTTATTCATAATTATAGCTTTTTCATTAGAAAAAAATATATTTGTTTATTTGTTATAACCAACTAAAAATTGCAATGTATTTAAATTCTTTTTTTAGATATACAGAAAAAAATTGATGAAAAATATAGACGATAAACTCGCCCCTTTCAATAAGGGGCTCGTTAGTCGTTTGTGCTATTTGCTGGTTGTACTCGCTTAATACTTGTACTCATTTCTTATTTTCATAATTTGTTGCTCATTCTTTCTAGTTGCTTTACCTAACCTCGTATATATATTCGTCGTTGGTGGCATTTAGTCCTTGAAGTCATTCGTTACTTAAATACAATCCTTTTAGGCATAGCTTATTATTTACATTTTCCGGTTACCTTATATTGCGCAGATACTTGGGATTCGTTGGTTGTACTCGTTACACATACTCCTGCATTTACGGGTTGCTTGCAACCATTCGATCCTTGAGTTCATACTTTATAACCATTATTTATTAACTTTGACTTCTCGTTACTTACTCCATAGACCGTGCTTAATATCTCGTTATTCATAGTCATCTCTTGCGGTACTTGATTGTACTTACTCGCTGCTTCCGCGAACTCAAAATTTGATAGTGACTTGAAACTGTATTCATTCCTTTAGAAAATCTGAAGAGAATTTATAGAAGAAATAATAAAAGAATAAGTTAGAGTTCTTAAAGGTTTTTGAAATTAAATTTATGGAGTCATAGATTTTGAAAAGAAATGTATGGTTCTGAAAAAATGTGGGTCTTGAAACAACAATGGAAAATAAATCTTCAAGGGCTAAAGACTAAATCACTTCGAATTTCGGTTTTTAAAATTTTAAGTTGAATATCAAAGAATGACGAATCAAAAAAAGACCAACATTTTGGGATGGAGAATGAAATATCTCTTTAGAAATGTGATTCTTTGATTTTTTTTTAAATTTATCATAAGCGGAATTCTATAAGTCCAATTTACACTTTTCATTATTTGAAAAAGCCTTTTTCCAAATACCTTTGAATGAATGCTCTCTTCATCTCTTTCTCTCTCTATCTCTATTGCTGTTTCTATCTTTCCGTCTCTTTTTCCCACCCTCGGTCATTTTCGTTTTGCCTTCTCAAGCCTTTCTTCTTGCTTTAACCCCAACAACTTCGTATTTTGTTTGAGATCGCCAGAGTAATTATCGCCATCATAGTCATCATCATCGTTGTTATATTAACATAATCATCACCATCAACATAATTATAATCATCGTCATTAATGACATAGTATAACAGCACGAAGCTATCTTTGCTGTTGCTCCTACTGCTACTGATGTTGGTTTCTAAACCTAAAGTTTCAGTTTCATTCAGTAATTCGAAGCGTATGGACGCGATTTCAGCCGCGACTTAAGCCATTCTTTTAAATCTTACCTTGGGTTTAATTTTCCCTGAGTGTTATTCAGTTCGTGGTCTTTGATTCTTTTTTCTTCTTGTAGAAAAGTGAAGCTTGAAGCTAATGAAGTTGATCAACTGAAAAGAATGGGAAGTGCCCTAGAACTTCACGAACTTATGGGTTTCTTCTTTAAAAATATTAAGGTTTTTAACCATATTTTCCCCCTTTCGTAACGCTTCGCTGATTTGATTAAAACCAACAGAGGAAAATACACGCAAATATTAAAAAGCAATAATTCAAAGAAGCGTAAATGAAAAACCAAAAGGAAAATCTTAGCGAAGAAACAGAAATAAACCCAGAAAGACACAAAAATAAGAGAAACACATTATTTATGAGAGAAATACACGAAATAAAAGAAAAATCAATTGGGCAGGCATTACCACGCCCAAAGCTAATAATTTTGCTTTTTATTAGCAAAATAATTAATTACACTGAACGAAATGTTAATGAAAATTATTGAATAATTTAATATAAAAGCAAAAACAACAAGACAGAATTAAAAACAAAAGCTCAAAATGAATGATGTGCTCGATGTGCTTGACGTGATGGTTTCTTTAACCGGAAATAGTTTCGAATTGGCCAAATACGACTTAATTATATAACGATTATGATGGTTAATGAAGAAAACGGAAATTAAATTTAATCGATGCGAAATAATCTAATTAATATTCCAAAAATAATTAATCCTGTATAAATTAAATAAGAAATAACGAGCTCGACGAACAAAAAAGCAAAAAATGTGAAAAGAACAAAGAAAAATTTCAAACAAAATAAAAAATGTATAATAAAAATCTAAAGAGAAAAAAAATTTTTTCGAAAATATTGAGTTTAGTGATTGTGCAATAATTTTATTTTATTATAAACTTGAAAACATTTTGTTTAGATTTTCAAACATATATCGCTTTAATTTAATCTAATTAATTTTAATTTACTCTAATAAATTATCATAATTTACAATAAAAAAAAATTAAAGAGATCTTTCTCCTTTCCTTCCAAATTGAAATGAATTTGTCATCCAAAAAATATTCTTTAATTTTATCGATTTGATTATTATTAAAATGTACTGCACTAAAGATTGCTCCTGCAGTCTTTGTCGCGAACTGCGCGATTTCAAATTAAAGAAACCTGTCAAACAATCCAAGTCTCCAAAGCGGCCGGCACCATGCCCTCCGTCAAATTCAATATTCGGGCGATTCAATGAAAATTTTATTCTTCGCCGACGCGGTGGAACTTTATCTTTAAAAACATTTCAACCGCAATCCCTCAAAAACAGCGAGATGTGTCAGCAAAGGCCGCACACGCAATCGGAGTCGCCGTCACAACTACCGCTACTGCAAGCAGCACCAGCCGCAACAGCCGCTTCGCCATCACAATCACTAACCGCAATGCCACCGACAACACCTTCACCGACGCCTATGTACCTGCAACCAGTGTCTAACAGTGACATCAACAGTCTGCCACCCACACCCACAGATTCACCATCAATGATGGCAGGGCTTAACCCAGCAACAACCGCGAACCATAAAGTCATTATCTATTTTGGCGATTCAACTGTAAATCGTGGCAAGCATAATATTGGCGAGACGGCCAACGATGTCGTGTTGGCCACACAATTGCTAGAAGAGATTGTTATGAAGCAACAAAGCGGTCGTGGCTGTAGCATTTCTAGCGCCTTCAGGGGCAACAACAACAACAACCACAACAATAAAGACAGTTGCAGTCAAAGTAATTTTAGCTGCAATGACGAGGACGATGGTTTTGGCGTTGGTCTGTTGCCTTCATACATTGAAAGTGTACGAAATGGAGTCATCAACATTAGAATCGAGGGCAACTACCGGAGGGCTAGTGCCCTAGTGAAAACGGTGGCCAACCCAACGCGTGCCACCGTCCGAGACGACGGCTCAACAGGTGAAATGAATGCCCAAAGTCAAATAGAGCGCGATGGAGTTGGGGAAGAGGATGGTAATCGGGGTGATCGTGGCATTAGTCGGAGTGGTTGTGGTGATGGTGGGGATAATGGTGGAAATTGCGGCGGCAGCATTGATGGCGGTGTTAGCGGTAGCAGCCTCAGTAACACAATAGATTGGAGTTTCGTGCAGGAGTGGCGAACACGGTACTGAATGGTTTCTAAAATTTTTTGAAAAATTTTTCTTTTTTCTGCATGATATTTGAGATATGAATCAGTCTTAAAGTAAGGGGTGGGGTAGTGATCCTTGAATGGTAATCAGTTTGACCTTAAACTACCAAAAAAGGAAAAAATGACGATAAAAATAGCCATTAGGTCATACACGTTTGAGTATTTCTAAAGTACATAATTTTATTAGATTCGTGGGTAGCGGTAATTTTTATTTTGATGTTATTGTTGTGCAAAAATATTCATCTGATTTTTTTCTTTTTGAGGTCATTGACGGTACACTAAACAGTTGACCACACTGTATATTTTAATGATGGCCAAAGCAATTTCTGAAAGACAAAAATACCTAAAAATTGATTTTAATGTTGTGAACGAACATAACCAATGAGTTTTTATCATTTTCTATTAAATTTTTTTTCTATTTTTCTTTTCTTGATGTTGTCTTGCTTGAGTTTGTTGTAGTGCCTTTAAGGTGAAGACTTTTTTCGAAATCGAAAACACAAAACAGTGTAATAAATTTGCTTAAAATATATTCCTTGTGAACACAAATTATCTTTTTTATCTTTACTCGCGGGAATATCACACGCCACTTCTTTCAAATTGAAATTTTCTACTGGGAGATGGCTGGCTTTGCTGATTTCAAACGCGATTTATAAATTACAAGCGATCCCCAGATACTATCAATTAAATTAAATTATACCCTGACGATTTCTTTGCTTAAAAATATTTCTTGAAATAAGGGACAATTTCTCATAGTTTTCATTGCGCACACGATGTGCTTCCGGCTTCATAGCTTCGGAAACATTACAGGTCGGTAATCTGTGGGTATTACGATTTGAATGAAATAGAAATAGAAATTTTAAAAATTAAAGAAAAATTAAAAAGAATCATATGAATTTTATGTACTTTTTTCGAATAATTATGCTAGTTTTTACAAATGATATTATTAAAATTCTTAATGAACAATTTCATAACTGATGAGACCATACTTTGCAGTCTGTTTGTTGCACGTTATTACCCCTTTATTAATCGTTCTTCTTCTCAAACCTCTCATTTTCCTTGATTAAGTTGAGGACAATCGTAAAAAGGCTTTATTATACTATCTTATTCATCTACGGAGCTTATGAACATGCGACTTAAGGACGCAACAATCTCAAGCTTCTCAAGAGATGTCTAATTAACTTCTGAAAAACTCACTCTGGCGTAATTTCCACTTTCTTTTTTGAACTCTGTATTGTCTTATTTCGTATCGTTATGCCCTTCGTGGTGAAGAGTTCTCGTAATGCTTAGAATATATAAACAATAGATTATTATTAGTTTTTTCCTAGCGTTCTTGCCAGATGTCTCTTATTGTTTTCACCTTGTTGTGATTGTTGTTGCTGCAGATAATGGTGCTGTTGGTAATAAAGTCCTAAGCCGCGAAGAATGGTTTTCATCTGTCGTTACCTACTTGCAGATTTGCAGATGACAAGAAACGGTAATTGGCTACGGTGGTAACCCAATTATGAGCAAACGATATGCAAGACAAGAGACGACAATATTCGTAACATCAACAAAGAAGTATCAAGCCAATAAAGCCTTGAACAACGACAGTAATAACGAAAATAATAAGTAGAAGAAGAAGGGAGTAATGCTAAGAAGAGAATCAAATCAGAAGGGGCAGGAGGGAAGACAAGTGATTAAGAAAAGAATGGGTTTTTTGAAAAATTGTTTCGAGTGAGAAAAGAGTGGCGAATAAAATCGTTTTCCACATATCTTTTATGCTCATCCTAGGGTTAATTTTCCTCTCAAAAAATTGCATTAAAAATTTTCTTATATTAATAAAGAAATAGAGAAAGAAAGAGAGAGAGCAAAATGTCATTAAAAATTGAACTCATTAAGGAGGGCAAAAAAATTGAAATGTCAAGAACTATAACTACTCTCTTACATTGGGGGACCGTGAAGGGGGCCAGAACAGATACAACAGTCTACTTAGTGCTTGCGTGGGACCATCATGTCGTGGTTTAACGCATGGGGATGGATCGCTCTATGTGATTCAATGTGGATTTGCACTCTAAAATGACTATCGTGACCTTCAGAACAGAATATGCTTAGATATAATAATCTTGATTATGCCTCGCTCTAACCAAGAAGAAAGCTCAAGTCCTTACACATGTATTGAAATTAGTGTTAGGAACTATCGACTGATTTCAACTATCCATAGTTAGTAACTGAATGATTCTAACTATCGAATGATTTTTTCATTCATTCATTCATTCATTTACTCCACCTATTCGTGTTCAACTCATGTAAATATTTAAATTAATTGATAGTTTTTAGTAATTAATAATTCTTGGTGACAGATTCATTCTTTCAATGATTTCTGAATTACTATCTGAACTTACTACTACTACTACTTACTACTGAATTTCTGAAGACCTATCAAACATAACTATCCAATGAATGAATAATTTACAACTATCGAATAATTCGATAGTTTTTATTCGACAATTCCCAACACTAATTCATATTGTTACTGATTGACGAGGTATAAACCACATGTGGGACTCTGGGAAGTGTGTGCTCACCATGGAATTACCATGGAACCAAAAGTATAAATGTGTCCATATAAAGCTATTTACGGAATATGCTTTGAGGTCGCTTCCGTCAAGCCAATTACTATGTATATTCCCAACACTCTTTGTAGTTACTTCGAATTTCAGAACGCAATGATTTCGCATTTTAGAACCTTAAATTTTCGTAAATTTAAATCTGCACTCACTCTCTTTTATATTGCAGACCTGCTGGCAACCTGCGTTCTGATTTACCGCATTTCAGCCAGCCACAACCACCTGTGACCATTCAGAGTACTACGGCCAATAGTACCGCTGTCACTGCTGCAACTGTCTCTTCACCAACATCCCCTCATTTATTAATTTCAGCTGCATCTAGCAGTCATCAAACTACATCTTCCGGACGTATACAAAGTCCAGCGGTTGTCACGCCAGCTCCACGTGTTCCCAAAGAGTTGGCTCAAAGGCCAGGTCATTTGAATACAACTACTAATAACACTATGAATGGTGCAACCTCAGTGGTCACAACGCCAGCTGTTGGTTCGTGTACAATCCATACAGACTTCAAGAATTATACACCTGCTCAAAACAAAATTGCCAATACCGCTGTCACCAACTTACATCCAAGCGTTCTACACCATCCCCCTGGCGTCAGCGTCGCAGTTGCATCGAAACCTGTTGCGCAACGTTCTATTGCTGCGCCGGCCCGTCTTACTGCGCAGAGTATCCCCATTAAATCACAAGCGCCTATGTTAAGCGGTTCAATTGTGGCTCAGTCCAGAAAGGGCAACGATCATCATACCGTTTTGAATGATTCCGGCTTTCAATCCAATGGTAGTCCGGCATCTAACACCAGCGGGCACAACAAATCAAACGTCGTGACCACTACTCGTACGCATCACCATGAATTTCGTGCATTACAACGTGTTCAGGAATGTCATAGTTCCTCTGATGAAAATCGATCATCTGGTCATGCCAGTATGTCGGATACCGGCGGTCATGGCAGTTCTTCGCCTGGAATGGGTGTCACATTGGGGCCTTTGCCAGAGGATCGCTTAGCTGCTGGTGTCACCAATCGAAGCACTCGTTCCCGTGCTAGTAGTAATCATGTGCGTCCACGACATCGCGCTACACCCGCAGTCAAGGTACCATGGGGCGGCAGCGGTCTGGATGATATAAAGCTAGCTATCCAACAGTTAACGATGCGGTCTCAGACTAGTACCAGCACTTACAGTAGCCTAAGCGCTGGATCTGAGAGTTCAGAACCAGCTCGACGTTTAGGACGTTATTCATCAATGGAGACAGTGAACACTAACGTTACGAACGCCGACGAATTTGTGTGGGTCGATTCGCACAATCGACTTGTTGAATTGCAGCATCCACCCTGGAGTCAGCATTGTATAATGCGTGCTATACGTAATAGCCGCTGCAAAGAGCATGCGGACCGCATTTCTGTGGAAACTGTGCCCCGACTTGGATACTTGCTCCAACGTGCATTGGTTCGTATAGCTCGTGAGGTGCAACGTTTGTCCTCTCCTTTGGGACTTTGCTCCAAGCAGGAGGTAGCGGGTGCATTTAAAATTGTTTTGTGTCCCGCGCTGGCGGACTCATGCATCAAAGCGTGTCTACGGGCGGCTGCTATGTTTGCTGTATCAGGAGATAGTGCTCTGAAGCAGAGTAAATCGTCCCGTGCTGGCCTGCAGTTACCAGTCGGCCGCTTTCACCGCTGGATGGCCGACGCCCGATTGGGGAAATTTATACATGAGTATTCCGCTGTATATTTATGCGCTGGCATGGAAAATCTCCTAGAAGAAATTCTTCTACAAAGCCTTTCTGCTACTGACACGACTGCTGCAACACAACTTAGTGCTGCCGCTCTGGAACATGCTATTGCTAGTTCTGGAGATATGTGGGGGCTTTTGCAACCATACGCACATTTAAATGCCGGTCGCATAGCTACGGGAGCCCTAACAATGCCACGTTGGGCTAGTCAATCATCGATTGGCTCAGGTTCCCATCAGAGTAACGGGGCAAGCTCTGGGGGAGGAAGTAGCTTAGAACCTTGCCTATTGACTACTTGCGTAGGTAGTATTAATGAACTGAAAGACTTAGCATTACGCGCACAACAAAAGTTCCAGCACACTGCGCTTTCAAATTCCGCCCTTTCAGCTCTTTTCTATTTTATGCGTTGTTCGCAATTAGAACACAGTGAAGTTGGCTCCCAAAACAATACCAGGGGCTCCGGCAGCGGAAGTGGAGGTAACCAAGGTAACAATGCCAACGTGCAAGAGCTTTGCTATGAGCGCGCTTACGTTGTTTTGCCGCCACTCGTAGAGTGGCTGCGTGTTGCATCCGCACATGCAGAATACCGCAGCGCCATCATGATTGACAAAGACGACATAATGCAATCAGCACGTTTATTACTGCCCGGCGTTGATTGCCCTGTACGGTCAATTGGTCACGATGAAGAGCTGCCCACCAAGAAGACGTCTATACATTTTGCGCATCCTCCAGCATCTGGTAGTATAACCCCTTGTGCAGTCAGTGAGGATAGCAGCGAGTTGGGTCGACGGGCTACCTTAACCTTGGCTTTCAAGTTAATGCTTACCGGCCGAGCTGAGCTTCTGGCACAAGCTTCCAACTTGCTGCCACAGGCTACACGCTATGATACGCTTAATCACACTGGGCTTACGGCCCTTATGATAGCCAGCATACGCAACGATGAGGTCGTCATACAAGCTCTACTCGATGCTGGATGTGACCCGAATATAGAAGTTCCTTGCGTAGGACATCCCGGGTGTCCAGCTATTCACCCGGATACTCAACACTGGACCGCAGTTACTTTCGCCGCCAGCCGCAGTAATTACTTAGCATTGCGAGTGCTACTCGATCGCGGTGGGAAGGTCGAAGGCGGAGCACGACTCAGTGAAGACAAATTGACACTGACGCCTTTACAAGTCGCTTGTGGTTCCGGAAATGTAGAGGTTGTGTCCTTACTTCTGGCGCATGGCGCAAATGCTTTTCTCTCAACACAGCAGAAGGACTCTATGTGTTTTGCCGGTTCAGCACAACGTGGATGCTACTGTGCCATTTCTGTAGCAGCGGCTCATGGTCAAAGGGCATGTCTACGCAAAGTCCTATCACATCCGATGTCTCCGGGATCACGTGATGTGCTCTCCCTAGAAGAAATGTTAGCCGAGGGAGATTTAAACAATGGTCGTTCAGGGTGTTCCAGTGGCGAACGTCAAGCACCAGCAAACGCAGACATCCCACTCTCTCTAAACAAGATGCAAATAAAGAGTCTGCAGGAAGCGATGTATCAGAGTGCAGAGAATAACCATTTGGGTAAGTTTTTCTTTCACTCTCTTACCACTGCGCACAATTTATCCACCCTCTCTTTCAGATATCACTATCGAACTTCGTTCATTGGGAGTTCCTTGGACACTTCACTGTTGGATGCATGCTTTGGCTGCCGCACATGAGCTGCGCCTTGATGCTGTAATCGATCAGCTTCTGCAAGACTTCCTGCAGGTGTGCCCCGACGATTACAGTGCGCAGTTCGTAAGTGAATGTTTACCACTGCTCTTCAATATTTTCCGCTACAGTAAGAACGAAGGCACCACATTGCTATTGGCTGACATATTTGCCACTTGTTTTGGGTGGGAATCAATTAAATCGATTAAGGAGCCAGTGCTACAACCTATCAGTGCTTCACGCATCGATCCCAAGTTTGTCAATAACCCCGAATTGAGCGATGTAACCTTTAGGTAAGGTTCAGAATATCCTTTATATTCGACACGATAATTTTGGTGATATAGACATATATGTTATGATAGATAATTCTTTTCTCATGATGTTTGATTTTTAAGAGTCGAGGGCAAGATTTTTTATGGCCATAAAATAGTGCTCGTTACCGCCTCGCCACGTTTTCAAAATATGCTTAGTTCGAAATTAAGTGACGGTAATCCCCCGACGGTGCAAATCAACGACATACGCTACCACATCTTCCAGTTGGTTATGCAATTCCTTTACAGCGGTGGCTGTCAGTCGCTGGAGGTGGCACATTCCGATGTGCTGGAATTAATGGCCGCGGCGAGCTTCTTCCAACTGGAGGCCCTTTTACGCTACACAGAAGCCCGCTGTTCTGAGATGATTGATATCGATAACGTTGTCGCCATGTATATTCATGCGAAAGTATGAAAGCATATAGCATAGAAAGAGGTTATGGTGAATATTTTCCTTATCTTGTCCTTGTAGGTCTATAACGCTAACAAGCTACTCGAATACTGCCAAGGTTTTCTCTTACAAAATATGGTCGCCCTTCTAACATACGATGACTCTGTAAAACGTTTGCTTTTCGCCAAGAAAATACCAAATCACGATGTTCTCTCTGGTCTACTGGTCACTCTGCAGCAACGTATCAAAAATCGCAAATCCAGCGTCGGTGGCGGCGGCAGCGGCGCCTCTGGCAATTTTCGTCAGCAGTTGAGCTCACCATCGCATTCGATGAGCATGGCCGGTTTGCATGCGAGCGGATTAATTGGTGGTTCCTTAGGAGCTCTAAAAAAATAATCAAATCATAATTCGCAATATTTTCATTCGTCGAACAGAAGGAAAACTTAAATTAGTTCAAAAAGTCCTTTCATTATGCGCGTGTATGTGTTTGTGCATGGAATTTTGTTTTTATTGAAACAAATAGTAAATTCTAGCAAAAATAGCTTCCTATACAACGTAGTTCTTTTATTATTATATAATTTTATGTTTTATTTTATTTTTTATCTGGCGGCTGTAGCCGATTGTATTCAGTAATAATTGGTAATTCTTCAATATTTTCCATAGTTATGAAATTCCATAGAAAAGGAATTTCTTAAATATAAGAGGATAATGTCTTTATTAGACACTTGAAATGTAATTTTCCTTTAAAATATTTGTTGCTTCTCCAGTGTATAAAACTATTTTGCATGTAATTTCGTAATTTGCTCAGCGTGGTCGTGTAATATTTCTATTTTCAATCAATATTTTTCAATTTTTATTTTTTTTATTTTCTAATTTCAAATGTGAAATCTAATAAAGCTTTCTTAATTATTTTTTGTTAAAATGACGTCGGCGCATTTAAAACTCTGTTATAGCACTTTTCTGAACAAGGAAAATTTTCATGGCGATAACTAAAACCCACGGTACCTTCAATTGTGATCATTCATACCAAGAGCCAAAGTTTAGCATTTAATTGCCCCCGCAAGCTGAGAGATTCAGTTTTGGGCACAGGTGGGTAGCTGGAAAAAGAAGGTGTGATACGAATACGCCCATTTCAAGTTATCAAAATAGTCTACGAAGATAAAGATATATAAATTAATGGAAATATAAAACGTATAACGTATAAATGCATAAAGATATAATATTGTATAAAATAATAATATTACATATATTTAGTCGCAATATTGATAAAATATTTCTTTAAACTTCAATACTATTGAACAACTTGAAATTGGGCCGCCTTTTTGTCCAAAACTCGTCAACGGTCAAAGTATTCTTTTCCGTAAAGACATCCCTAAAACTATGCTGCATTTATTTTACTCAGTTCATGTTTGCTAAAATTCAGCGGTAAGATAAGCTCCTTTCCTTGTTTATGAAAATGAAATTGCAAGGAGAAATTATATATATTCACAAGGGCTACTATATTTATCTCAGAAAATATCAATTTTGAAACATAAAAATCAGGTAAGTTCAAGTTTTGAGGTTATCGTACAATTAATTCATTTCATTTGACATTTCGCCGATCGCCAAGTTTATTTTATTACTGCTGTTGGTCGTTATTTCCTACTCCTTTTTGATCATCGTGAGTCCTTAGTTTGGGTAAATCAGCAGCAAGTTGTGCTACTTTTGAAATTTCTTCGGGAATGTGACTACCAACTGGAACAAATCCTTTCTCATTAGCCTTGTAGTGTACCGAAACCTCTTCACCATTATCACCGATGAAACCATAAGAACCGGTTACTTCTAAATGTTGATCCTTAGAGCCGGGATTTACGATAACAGCTTGTTCTTCTCGAAAAGTACCATCCGCACCGCGGAAACTGAATGAATATGAGCCATCATCCTTTTTCTCATTATCAGATTCAATAATATGTATAAATTTCGAGGACTCTTTCTCGGTTGAGGTTGGTACTGCATCATCAGTGTACAATGCCTTGTCAAGGGCGGGAGCTGCCCTGAGTAGGGTAACGAAAGTAAGCAAAAAGAAGAGCGAAAGCTGTGGAAAAAGTAACCATAATTAGAGTAAATCACGTATTAAAAGATAATATCGAAATTAACGTAAATAAATCAATATGAGTTGCATAATTTCGAACGGTTATATTTATTGATTTAAAATTTATCACGTATAGCCAAAGTAAATAACAACAAGATTGCCAACTTCGGCCTGGCCGACAATCATATATCCTACACCCATAATGTAAATGTATAGCTTAAATCCAATAACCTGTGGGGACTGCCAGTTTTAAAATACAATTCTATCTTCAACTTTCCTCTCCAAACTGTCGAACTGAGCTATAAGCACCGATAAACGTGCATCGCCTCGAAGAAGTAGGCGTGGATCTCGCTCGATTAACTCCACCTTTAACATCAAGCCGCCTATGGAGTCAGAGAAAATATGTAAAAGACATCTTGGGGACACCGTTCTCACTTCGTTGAAACCATAGTTACCAGCGGGCGGATCGCACCCACTATTGAATATATTCTTGCCATTAAGGACGATTTCAAATGCAAAATTCTACCTTTAAATAAAATTGAAAGGTTTGCGTTTTCAATGAAATCAGTCCAGAAAGGTAGAAATATTCTTGCCAAATATCATCCTCATTTAATTGCAATTTTTCATTGCTGCAAGAATATGCTTCATCCTAAACGCTTTTCTTTATTCGGAAACGTAATTGCAACCACAAAATTTCTCTAGGGTCTGAGAAAATGAGTTTTCTACATTAATTAATTCCTATTTACAACGAAAGGAATCGCTTATCACATGGTGCCCATTTTCAATACCAAACAATTTATGATTGCGTGGAATATTCGTGCCAAATTTCATGCTGTACCTCTTTCCGCTGTCTGCAATATTGAATTCCACACACAGACCGACAGACAGACGGACGGACATGGCAGTAATTCTGAACTAGAATATGCACACTCTTCTTTAACTAACACTCGTCCTTTAACGCGTAGCGTATAAAGCGTAGGGTATAAAAATTAATTTAGTGTTAAAATTCACAATGTTTTATAACGCGGTGAATAACGCGGTGAGCAGGAAGTAAGTTCCCAAATAGTATTGAAATTTAAGCTGAAAACTAAGATTAGTCTATTATTGAATACTATATATAATACTACTCATGCAATAGAAATATCTGATTTTTTCTTCTAAGTTTTGTCTCTTCCACTTCTTTGTAAAATAATGGGAATAAATTTGAGAAAAATTTAGATTTCTAAAAGATTTGCGTTAATTAAATTTCAACATTTGATTATTTATTAAATTCCCACTAGGGATTATCTCTAAAGTTTGATACGGATCTCGAGATTAAATTTGAAAGGAATTTAATACCGGGAATTTACTAAAATATTTATTATTTATTACTTCCTAACTAGAGATGATCTACTGATTCCTACAATTGATTTGGAGAAGCATGCAAAAATGAGTAAAATTTTATAGAATTTAAAACTTATTTTTAATAAAAGATTTTTAATATTCACTCCAAATTAACGGTTAATATTTTTGCAAAATGTAGAATTAATCAAAAAATTAATCTTAATTAATCTCAAAGTATCAAATGCTTTAAAACCTAATCGTAACTTTTTAGGATGATTCAGATGGCGTCAAAATTTGATCCGATTTAAACTTTTAAAAATAATTTTGTTGTGATATTTGCACTTACATATTTAAACATTTCAATGCTCGGTTTAAAATGCAACAAATTATAAACGAATGTCAAACGCGACTGAATTTAGATTCCTTAAAATTCCAGGCTTTTATATCGGATCAAGCATGCATGATGTATATAAATTGTTGTAAAGAGGAAACAACTCTCTTTTAAGTGGGAGACCAATTGAGAAACTGGTTTAAACAGAAGACAAATATCGAACCGTCATTTAATTCCAGAAAAAACAGTTCTTTTTAATGCCCTTTCCTTGAAATGGATTGCTCTTTCTTTTATAATTCACATTTCTTTTGGGAAACTTAAGACTTTATTTAATATTTGAACTCATCTGAAATGTGTTTTTTAATTTATTCTGACTCTGTCTCTCTTTGCCTTCTCTACTTTTAATTCTTTCTTTTTTCATCATCATGTATTTACTTTTTTCTTCATGATTGTTTTCGGCGACCTGGTTTTTTTTCAAAACTGTACAACGTTATTTAATATTTGAACTGCTGGCTTTAAAAATATTCGATTAAAAGTGCAACTCATTTACCGGAAGAATAAGAAGATGCAGCGGTTACTGCATCACTAAATCACTTATCACTAAAGAATTTAAAATTCGGCTGAATAACAATCCTCATTTGGTTAAGAATTTTATTTTTAGCATCAAGTTCTTAATCATAAAAATTTTGGTTAAACTGCTTAAGAGAATCAAAAACCCACACAGTTTTGCTTCGCCTGCTCGCCCTCACGCAGAACGAATAAATACCGAGTCATATAAAAAGACTTCGCGTTTCAATAAACATGAGGTGATGACGCCCGTATAATGCCAATATTTTGAGCTACGCTCTATCAATTGTCCAGACCATCATGTGAAAAAAAATTATCATTTCAGCTTGCACTTGTTCTGATGATAATTTCCTAATTAATTGTTCGAGCTGCAAGAACCCGGATAAACCGTTATCCGGTTTTGAAATGTGCACTAATCGATCAATTGACCGAAGTCATACCGAAAGAGCGACCAAAATTGGGAAAAAGGGTATCATTAATGATACACAACTATATATCACTAATATAGCCTGGACTTTGCGCCGACTACCAACTGTTTCGGTCACTGCAGAACTCTTTTGATAGCACAAAGTTTGACGCATTGAATCGTCGCTCGATTATGAAGTTGCAGGTCAACCGGACAAAAGGTTAAATATATTAATGTTCGATATGTCCATGATTTAAACTGATTTCCCACAAAGAACATTTTGATTCTCAATGGTGCCAAAAACCGAAAGGCCTTTTCATGAAAGGGGTAAGTTCACTTACTTCTTCCGTTTGTAGTTCCTACCGATTGCGATTATTTACTCTGTGGAATAAATAATTGCTCTTGAACGCCTGTAGATGACGATATAAAATTTGTTACGGAATGGTGGAATGATAGCATTGGCAGAACGGAACCAATGACATGCCTAATATTTAAGACATAAAATTGTATGTTTGAATTTTTCGATCTGTATTGAATTTTGAATCTGAAATTTTATAGCTAAGACGGCGGTGTTGTACATTATAAATCCGCAAAACGGGTGTGACACGCCTACCGTTATACTATACTGACACGCCCGCGGTTTATTGATTTCAAGTCGTTAAATTTCTATACGGATGTAGGGTACACGAGCTTCGGCCAGGCCGAAGGATTGCACATCCCGCTTTTTAAGGTTTTTTGCTTTTTATAATTTTAAGATATTAAACATTTTTATGAAGTAATTATCTCCAGATACCTGGACATTTATTACGGGATTTTTTGGACTAAGAGATTTTTGAGACTTGGATTTTTAAGACTAAAATTTTAAAGTATTGCAGTTTTATCTTTAAATGCATAAAGTAAATGCCTGTTTTCTTTTCAGTCCTTCGGTAGGATGCGAGCGATTTAATTATAGAGTTATTAATGTATTATATTAACGGTACTAAAAGATTAAAGGATTATAAAATAAAGAATTAAATTTTAATTTATTTAAACTTATAATTTTGTTCATTTGTTATCAAGATTAAATTTAAATTAATGGGAAATCCTCTATTTTTGGGAATAACTTTACTACTAAGCACATTTTGACAGTATATATGTATATGTAAACGATATATATTTTGCGAAGTCAATAGAATGTGCTTCAGCGAACATTTTTTGGAAAATAAAAAAAAACGTTTTATTACATAAGGTTGTTGGCAACAACTCATCATCAAATCAGATCACTCTACTCAATAAAAACTTATATTACTCTAGAACCGCCCACACACATACACCTAATTTTTATGGATATCGCAGTGGTACTTGTTTTTGTGGTTCTTTTGTTGTTGTTTTTGTTATTCGTATTCGCAGTTTATTGATATATATCTATATGTACATATTTGAGGTTTAATAATATCTCAAAAAGCGTTTCCCTTCCATTTCATTTCTATTTATTTTACCCTGGTAATGCATGATCCTCCATGAAAAGTATCGAACAGATTGCTAAGAAGACTTATTTGGACTTTCACATAATCCGTTCGTTTATATAAATCGTAAATATGCACGTAGTGTAGATTGGTTGTAGATCCATAGAATAGTATTCAAAAATAGATTTTTGTGTTCAAATGTAAACAATTGAAAAATGATATTAAATTCAAACGAAATGATTTGAATTGAACCGAAATGAACAGAATTGAGAATTTTTCATTATCTTTGTTGTTGTTTGGAAATTCGTTGTTGTTGTTTTGGATGAAATCATTGTTTGCATTTACTGTTGTTGTTATTATTATATTGAATATATATCCAGCTGGTAGTAGCTAGCTAGATTTGGCAAGCAGATCCATGTCCAAATTTAGAACGGAATTAATAAAAATTTATTTCATTTCATCCGCCATCACAAGAAATTAAAAAAATTGACTCATATCAAATGTTTCGTAAAAATTTTATAACGTTAAACCAACAAGATATATACTCGTTGTTTTAATAAGTAAATAAATAAATAAATAAATAAATAAATAAATAAATAAATAAATAAATATATATATATATATATATATATATATATATATATATATATATATATATATATATATATATATATATATATATATATATATATATATATATATATATATATATATATATATATATATATATATATATATATATATATATATATATATATATATATATATATATATATATATATATATATATATATATATATATATATATATATATATATATATATATATATATATATATATATATATATATATATATATATATATATATATATATATATATATATATATATATATATATATATATATATATATATATATATATATATATATATATATATATATATATATATATATATATATATATATATATATATATATATATATATATATATATATATATATATATATATATATATATATATATATATATATATATATATATATATATATATATATATATATATATATATATATATATATATATATATATATATGTTCATACATATGTATATACACAAATGTGTAATAGAAATTGTAAAACAATGTTCATAGAAAAATAAATAAACATCTGTCGTTTTTAACAAAATAATTCTTAAATATGTTGAGCCAACGTTTTCATAATGAAAGTAATAAATTATTATTTGGCGTAATTCAAATAAGAAACGGCATTAATATTCACCATTAATTAATTCGTAATTATTTCTTTGGAAAGTATTCAACATTTTTGCAGGTTATTTTAATTGCTTTCGTTGTCCTCTATAGAGCTCTATAAATCTACTAAATTAAGATTGCCTACAACTTAATTGACTTGCAGTAGCTGCTACTTTGGTTGCTGCTCCTGGCCGCAGTAGCTCAACATCTGCACACCAACATTCTGATGGTTGGCATCCACCCAAACAATTAAATATTACTAAATTTATCAAAACCATTTTTACTAGAAATAAAGCGATGACGGCGCAATTCGACTTGAGGGTAGCTCATAAATTGCTCTGCGGCAAACTTTTGAATGGAGTATAAGTTTAATGAAAATGTTCAAAATTTCAATGTTTCTTCAAAATGCGTCAATGTTTCTTAATGCAAAGCTATCATCATCACCACCGACCATATCAGTCCATTAGGCGAAGGATTTTCTGATTTTGTGATTTTATCATTTATTTCATCATTTATCCATACTATTTTTCTGTTAGCTTGTGAGCTATTTGGTCTCATTGTTTTATGTTATTATAGTTTTGCGAAGCTTTTTAATTTCACATCTAGAATTGATTTATGATGTATTCAAACGATATCGTAACGGTAGAATCGATTTGGGTCACCTACATTTCATTTTAGTTCTAAAATATTTATTTTCATTTTGAGCAAAACTAATATTCATACTTCATATACATTCCTTTGTATTCGAAATGAATTCTGTGCCGTCCGGGAATAAAGAAATGTGATTTATTGCAATATTTGTCAAGGAGTTGCTCATTGATCTCATATTTTATCATTAATTAAGAAAAGGAATTTGAAAATTATAACAATTTGACCACGACCATACCATAACCACATTATTATGCCATAAAATTAAGTTCATTAATCTTTTCAGTAATTAACGCATCATTAAATGTATGCAACGAACGCAGAAATGGTCCGCAAAAATTGCGCCGCATTGTTTTATTTTAAATATTTAGAAAAATTTTAAAATTTCAACGCGGACATAATTTAATGTTTTTATGCATGTAAAGAATTTACGATACATAAATATTACTAAGATTATATCGTAGCATTTTACAAAATAAAATTTATCATTTCATATGATTTAAGTACCAGCCGTATTTAAGGAAATCCTTAAGAAGTTTTTCAAAAATATCCGCAAAAACGTATTATTATATGCTAAAAAATTCAAAGACTTATCATGCAACGGATAAGTCAGTACATATGCGTTAGTATTTATTTCTCCATTTGTCCAATACTAATATTTTGCAAATACATTCTTCGATATACGTTCCTTAAAAATTCCGTCTTTCTCTGCGACATTTAAGTCCTTTTTGTCACAGAAGTTCAGCAGTAAATAATTAATAATTATATAATGTCAGATCAGTTTATTCAGTTTGAAATTATTCGGTTATGGTTACGGTGTACAAATATCATTTATAATTTTAAGTAACAAAATTTCCAATATAATTTGCAAGGTTTAACTAAAGTTGATACAAAATTCATATTTGGCCAAAGGGTTAGAGGGTAAATGTTCAAAGGGTTTCGTATATACTTCACCACACTTGCATTTACGGTATCTTCCAACAAAGTGTCGCTATCCCAGAAATAATTATAAAATATAACTCGAAAGCTGTGATATATATTATAAAACTCACCGCAGAAACAAACTCTAGCTTTTAATTTACCACCATTTGGAGTCATGTTGAATTAGTTTCCAGTCCATACGCCTTTTTCCCTTTCCTGTCGACTCAAATAAAGCGCCAGTAAGCGGAAAAAGACAAATCAACTGGCATAACCATGACGCAATATAAATATTATATCTATGAAGTCAATTATTATTAAACATAAAATAATTTTACAGAAACTACCAAACAGCAATTAAGCAAAATAACGCTGATTAATGGCTATTCAAAGCTTAGTAAAGACGAAAAGCAATTACATATTCTAAGTCAATAAGTAATAGAATATCAATAATAATCAATAATCAATAATAATCAATAGCAATATTTAGCGTGTTTTATTAATTATTATAAATTTAATTAATATAAATAATTACCTTAAAATGTGTTCGATTGCATTTTTGCAAATATTAGATTGCAATGCGATTGCAAATTTTAGATTGCAAGTACAATTTCGACTACTTTTAAATTACATTATTGACATTTAGTTATTCAGTTAATGGTAATTTATTTTTAAAAGTTCATCTATAAAGTGAACAATATTAAAAATGAACACTATATTTTATTTGGTATTTGAACAAAAAATTAAGTAGATATCTTCGTAAATGAAAGATCTGAAATTTATCTTATAATATTGAGCGCTTTTTTATGGGTTCTGAATGATAAGCTCGGAGACCGGTTTCTCTTACCATCTTAACCATCTTAAATGCAAGACAAAGCAACCGAGTCACAATTGGCAAAACAGTGTTTGATATAAAACATTTTATTAAATTGAATTTTGTTTCAAACGAAAATTTAACATTGTAGAATGCTGTTGTTTTCTAAAATGTTGCTATAATTTTTTTCGTTTATTAACAATGATTACCATAAATTTAGTGTTCCATCAACAATAAAATTAAAAACAAAGTTGGAATTATTACAATTTGAAATAAAATATTCCAGTCAATTTTTGAGATAATTTTTCCAATTTTCATGTTTTCATTTAATTTTTCTTTTCGGCGAAATTTTTTTTGTTCCTTACTTTACTAATTATTCTGTAATTTTTTCTTATGTGAATGAGCATGCGTTGGCATAGCGATCTGTGAATGAAGATGTTTTCTCTTTTTTCATTTCTCTCAAAACGCCACACAATGGCCAAGGAATAGAATCCGTGAGTCAAAAATCTGCGACTTGTGAATATACTAATATTTCGTTTGACAGAAATGTTTTGCTAAATTTTTTTTTCGTTCCCTACTTGAGAGAAAATTCATAATAACGACTGGATTACCATAAGTATTTTTTTACCCCATAGGCCCTAAAAAAGGGATTTTTTTGTGTCTCATTGTGTATGATTAAACATCTCCGCCGGTATTTTAAATCACGATGTACGTTTTTTCTTCTACGTTTAAGATATGCGCTATTGCCGCCGTTCTTTAACGCATCAACGATTTCCTGCTACACAAGGAGTGACATTATTTTGAGGTCTTTATACGTATTTTTTTTCTTTTTTTTTTTTTTTTTTTTTTTTGGTGATTCCTGAACTGGTGATTCCTGAACGTAATGTAGAGCATATTGCAATGCGTATAATAAATACACATAACAATGAATAAGGAGTAAATAATAATTATCATTAGGATATAAGAAAATAATACGAAGAGAAAAAATGCGAAGGAATGGTACGGTAAATGAATATAATTTGTATTTCCGCAACTCTTCTCTTTCAACTTTCATTCATTTTTACCGTAATTTTGTAGTATTACATGTAATAGATAAATATGTATTTACCCCACTTTATAACTGATTTTTTAGTTTCCTTTACATATGCCTCTCTTTTAGCTTTCGGTTTTGGTTTAAATGCGCCAACTATATTATTGCGCTATCTTCAAAGTGTCAAGTAGAGTTTGATGCTGCCACGGGCTTCCATTTAATAAACGTGACAGCAATGACGTTTATAAATTAAGTTTTTTTATTTAAAAAATTGTAAATTAATTTAATTTTTGAATTTATTATTTTTATGTTTTTGCTACAAAAAAATTCATAATAATTATCTTCAGAGCGTAGTGACACACATATTAGTGTACAGCAATTTAACAGCTGACAATCTAACGACTGACAGTGACTTAATACGCGCTGCTGCTCATTTCTGTCACAAAAAATTTAATTTAAGAAATTAAAATGAAGAAAAATAGAAAAGAATATATTTAAAATAGTGAAACAAAAAAGCTCTTTAAAAAACTAATGATATAATACAGAAACACGAAACAAACTAAAGAAAAAACGTATAATTTGAAAGACAACAATTATTTAAACAAAGCGAAAGTT
The DNA here is from genome assembly GCA_963966595.1 of Physocephala rufipes. Lineage (NCBI taxonomy): Eukaryota > Metazoa > Arthropoda > Insecta > Diptera > Conopidae > Physocephala > Physocephala rufipes. Next base: position 416,368 of record OZ016503.1, on the reverse strand, counting down.
TTAAAAAAATAGGACAAACAAAGGAATAAATTTACGAATAGAATTAACAAATTAAAGAGCTCATTTAAATGCTACGTCATGTTTTAATAATTTAATTAAAATTACTTAACATTACATTTATTAGGCCAAAGGATCGAGCAAGCGGAACCCGAACGAGTAAACTAAAAGCTAACTTATCTAGCGAACGAGCGCAATAACCAATTAACAAACACATTGAAACTAACGAAGGAAAGGACTAGCGAGAAATTTAGAAATAATAGGAAACAACTGTCGGGTTGGAGCTTAACACAAGTGAGGATGGTAATGCTAACAAAGGACCGGAACGGGAAGGAAAGAGGGTGGGAGGACGGAAGAGGATGGAAATGCTAGAAGTTGGCAGAAAGGAATTTAAAAATACAAAAATCTAACGATCAGGATATAACTGATAAAATATTATTCTATATTAAGAAGTTAACTAGAACAAACTACTAAAGATTTAATGGACCAATAAACTAACAACAGTCAAGCAGAATGAACGAATGTGACTGACGCCACATGATTTCTTGATGATTTTCTTACGTTTGGCAGCGAACTTGATGGTGACGGAAAGAATGAATGAAATTAAAACAAGAAAAGAATTATTCGTAAGGCGTGAATTATATTAAATTATTACATTTGCTGCCAGTCCGTTAAAAAGCATTTCCGAAATGCATTCATTTTGAGGAAATTATTTATAGAATCCAAAATATTTTTATTGACGAAAACTGCGCCGCAGAGATTGGCTTTAATTGGCTTCGTGCGGTTGGAAGAAATTTCGAAAAAATATTGCTAGTTTCTACTAGAGATACGAAACCTAAACATCATTTCAAAACTGTATTGCATTCATTTAGATGAAAAAAAATCTAAATTTAGTTTAATGCTTTGTCGAGGGCAAAAAATAAAGAGGAGGAAAGCGTAAACGGTGGAGTCATAGGCATCAATGGACCAGGGCAGTTGGTCTATCCATCTGGCAAAAGTATTTTCTCAAGTAAACCAAGAAAGAACCGAACAAAAAACTGGATTCTATTTTCAGCATTTTTTATTGTTTTCTTCATTCGTTCTTCTTCAAAAAAAAGTGTTGGGGAGAGGGAAATTTTAGAAAATCTCGAAATGATTATTTCGAAAATCACAAGAGTTCTAATAAGTAAACGGGAGGGAAAACCACACGTAAAGTGAAGGGGTCATGACTTTACGCAATGATTGTAAATGTTTGCATGATTGTTTCCTCCAATCATTCTTTAATGCATTCAGTCAATCGAGCATCAGGAGCCAACAATTAATATTGTTGTTGTTGTTATTACTGTTATTGTTATTTACAGTGTTGGTATAATTGATAGTTCTCCCGCTAAATTCCTTTAGTTCGTTGTTTCGCTGGCTCCCGTTTCCGTGTCTTCTTTTTAAGAATCAATATTATTATTTGGGCATGAGTTCAAGCATTTCGCCAGGCACGACTATTTAACTAGACACGAACCCAACCCCATGCTTTCGCTGGCTAATACTTCCCATCACGTATATGCTGCTGCTACGGCGCGAACTATGGCCGCCTCTGAATATTTCAGGAAAAAATCTATTTTGGTAACAATAAATAAACATCCTTGGCGAGCATCACCATAAGCAACACTATTACCAGCAACAATATCGCTAGTGTCAGTAATCAGTCGAATTTCTTTTCGTCGAATTCCGTTTTTTTAGAAATTAATTCTAAACAAACAAATTTTCTCAAAATTTCTTTAACATTTCCTCATCATGTTATCTTCTTCTTCCTTGCTATAACAATAAGCGAATGCACAGGAGATGGATAGAGGCAGTGTTATAACTAAGCGAATGTACATTTTGATTTCTATATTTTCGAACATTGGGCGATCGACCAATTCGAGCCCATCAATTCATCTTCCTGTCTGTTTGAATGATGAAGATAAGTTTAATTTTCAGCTACTAACTCCATTCAATTTCATCTACAATTCTATCAAGTGATGTATATTTTTCCACAATGTCAATCAATATCTGGCGAATTTATCAAACCATCAATTCCTGTTACTTGGCTCAATAAGTCGCTATCTGATGGAATCAATAAAAGCTACTGATTCTTTTTGACTTCATCAAACTGTCAATACATATAGTTTTCATTAATTTCATTAACTATTTGATAGCTTTCAACAAAATCAATAAATCCTTGTGACAATTTTAAAACGTCATTCATCAAAAGTATCCAGCAATTGTATCTCCCAGATAGTATCTGTCGATTGACCCTTGTAAATACGCCTATGTAGTCTATCAGTTAATTCATTTTATCTTATAAAATCAATCTATTCTTTTCGAATTTTCAATGAACCAAACGATTATTTTATGCCTACGATTATTTGATCATGTTCTTTTGATTCTATCAATCAAATCGATTCACGAATAAATAATCAACAAAATGCTCCAATTGAGATTTCTTGATCCTAGCCAAGTTCATTAAAACCCTTTCGAGGGTACTCAATTTTTATTATACATGGCATACTTGAATAAAAGTCAGTCGCCTTATGCCTTAAAGAGACAACATCTGTTTAAAAACAATCGCAAGGAAGTAAAATTTTTAAAAACACAATCTTTTTCTTTTTTTCAAAATTTACTTTGATAATTATTTTGCTATTCATTTTATTTAAATTGCCGGCATTAGTTCCTGAATTACGCTTAAATTACGTAGAACAAACAAAAAAAATATAAAAAAAGAACATGGGGAAAACCAGGAAAGAGGAAAGAAGTATAAAAATAGGCGTAGATGCAACAATAACGACCAGCCCATACGAGCACTTTTATTATTATTGTTAATATTATTATTATTATATTAAGCACGAAAATACCAACCACAACAACAACACCATTGGCCACAGTGACAGCTAAACTAAGTGTCATAAAAATGACCATTTCATCTTCGCGCTTCTGTCCCCTGGCAAACAATAATTTAGCAGCGCCAGTATTGGACAAACTTTCTAAAAATAATTAAATAATTTTTTCTTGACAATTTCTCGACCATTTTTGTTATGTTTTGTTTCCTATAATTTTTTTAGGCTTTTTATACTTTTTTTAACATTCAAAAACGAGCAACGTGGCAACACTCATTCACCAACGCCAAAATTCAACGCCTTCGTTCTTTTCCCTCATTTTCTTTTTCTCTTTGAATTTCTTTCAGAATATTTTATATATTTTTTATTATTTAATGCATTTACTAGCTATTTCACTATGTGTATCACTTTGATATTGGCCATTTGCCAACTGGCTGTCATTTCAATTTTGACATTTGTTCATTGCTTCATGTGTTTGTGTCTTATGCGCGACGCGTCTCACAACGCGACGTACGCCATACGACATTCACGCGTGGTTTTAACGTGTGTGGAGACTTTGGTTAAGAAAATATGTTCACATGCGTATGTGTGCGTATGTGGGCTTCTGTATGCAGACACATATGCTCCTGCATAGCTAGCCGCTACTGTTGTTGGGATTTTTGTCAATGTTGTTTTTGGAATTTTGACAGATTTGCACACAATTTTTGATGAAAGAAAAACGCATGACATTTAAAAAAAGGCAATTTTGTTGTTGATTTTAAAAAATGCTCGATATTTCTTGTAAACTTTGTTACAAACAAAAATTAAAGAAGACAAAATAAAGCAAGAAAGATAACAATAACATAAAGGGAAAGCAGAAAATAATAACAGAAAAGGAAATTATTTTAAAATAAAATGGATTTAAAGTTTCTGGAAACCTTTTTATTAGAATAAAATCTTATTATATTATTTTTTTTTATTAGAATAAAGTCTTATTATATTAATTTTCATTATTGCTTAATAAATTTAAATTCTAAAGTGAAAATTTCAAAAATTAATTTTAATTATATGTAATAAAATAGTAAAATAAAATAGTAAAATGCGTAACTAAATCTAAGCATGAAATAAATAATAGACTTAATTCTAATCATGTCTGATCTAATTTTGTAATATCGAGGTCTAAACATTTGTGATCGCAGCTTACGATTACGATTCAGGGTTTAATTTAGACAAAATTTTCACATATATATCGGTTCAAATAAAAATTGTATCACTTCTCTAAAACTGGAGTGGAAGAGGATTATCCAAGACCTAAATTGAAATGAATTGACACCAATACTCACTATTTCGTGACATATTAGGAGTGTCTGAAATTATTTTAAAAAATTTAATCTTTAAATTTTGCTGAAGAAATAGTTAATATAATTTAATATCAAACAGTTTTTCGTTAAATTAGTAGAAAATTCCCTAAAATTTTAATTCAGACCATATTAATTTTCCTCTCTTTCTTTGTGTGTTTGCTACGGTAATATTTGTTAAAAATCATTTTCATTAAAAAATTTTTCTTTTATTTCTCTGCTTTTTGAAAACTTCTTTTAATTTATATTAATAAATTTTTTTTGAACTGATTTTTTATATCCTTGAAAACAGCCGAAATTTATTTGCGCGCCTTTGAATTTTTTACAATAAAAAACAAAAATATGAAAAGGAATATAAAAAGTTAAAAAAAAGAATATAAAAAAAACATTTTTTAAACAATTTCAAGCAGATGTTACAATATAATTTTGAAATTTCAACTTTTAGTGATACCTAAAGAAACACTCTCATAATTCTTTTCGAGTAAACAAACGCATAAAAATATTTCATTATCTTTCATAAAAAAAATTTCGAAATTCAACAAAATTGGAATTAATAAAAATTTTCGTTTCGTTTTGCTTCGTTTGTTTTTTAAAAGAACGATTAACATGAAATGTCTTCAATCAACAGCAAACATTTGAGAGAAAGAACAACAATTATATAATTAACAGGCTCGTATATTTACTCGGACAGATATATTTTCTCATATTATTTGCTTAAAATAAAACTAAATATTTGGTAAAATAAAACGTTGGCATTTTTAGTAACAAAAAAATTGAAGATGAAAGGTCTAAGCTAAAAATAGCATAACTATCGATTGAAATAGCCAGATTCTCAGAAACTTTTGGGAAAGAATTTTGGCAGATATTAAAACTTATTTCATCTTAAGTATTTTCTTAAATTTGAAAACATCGGTTGCGAAATAATCCCTTAACGATTCTGGATATGACTCATTTTTATTATTTCTTTCTAATAATCAGATTTTAAAAATGGATTTGAGTGAGATAATATAAATACTGGTTTACTCATATTTGTATTATCAATTAATTAATTTCTCTTCCCGGAAGACTTTCTAAAATTGGAAACAAAAGAAATATTAACAAATATTTTAATTCACATAATTTTTACATATAAAGTAATTAAGTATTTCGGCAGCAGATTTCATGGAATCTACAAAACTGTAGCAGCACGATAAGAATATCTCCATGACGGAAATTTTAAAAGATAATATAAAATTAGTTTCCTAAAAATCTAAATATGATTTTACTGTTAGCACAAGCGCTAATCAATAGAAATTAACCCGACTTGATATTTATATACTACTTCTATTAATAAACGAAGAAAAATCTTGTGACAAAGAAACATAAAATAAATCAATATTTTTCAATGTTGATAAAAGTGTAATTTAATCTTCGAATTACCTTAAATTTTAAAAATTCCTGCAAAACTACCCAAAAATACATTAAGAATAGCCATAACAAATCATTACAAATTCTTATATAAAATCGAAAGAGTAAGATAGAAAACTTAATTAAAAGATATCGAAAAGAATATAAGAGAATGCGAATGTTAAAATTTGAACAAAAATTGAAGGAGTTTGTAATTTTGTTATAGGTGCAGTAATTGAATTTATTGCGTAATATGTTTTAAAAACAGATATAAAATCTATTAAGTGATCTATTGAAAAAATTTCCAAATATCCGAATTCACTGTAACCCGTTTGATAAAACTGTGAGAACGATAAATCAATTTATTCACTGAAATATTATTAATTAAGTTAAGAAGAGATCAGTAGGCAGTATATGATGTAAGTAGAAGAAGTGCTTGTTATGGGAAAATAATTTCAAATATTGTAATTAAATCTATTGTTGCTATTGAGTAATGTTTCTGCAACAACAACATAATATTGTGCTATGAAAAGCGTTCAATCATTTTTATGTGTCGGTAGTTTACAAGTAAGACAGATAGTTCGATTAATTGCTCAATTAGTGCAAGTATCAGATGATGTAGATAGAAAACCTAATAAACTAGCCATCCCATGATAGAAGAAATCAGAGTTACATCATGAATATGATATTCTCTTAAATATGGTGTTTCTTAAAAAACCAGTGGCACAAATAGGTAATCAAATCTAGTCAGTTCATTTTTACAAAAAATATAGAACAGTGCTAGCTTTTTTAAAAACACAAGATTCATCCAACTAAACCAACTTAATTTCATAGAACAAATTTTTATGAATTTAATAATTATATTCATATTGAATTAGAAAAGCATGTTTATAAATAGAATAATTATAAAAAAGAATTCTATTCTAGATAAAATTTTTATAATATAAGATTTATTTTTAATAGACTGAACACATTATTCAATAAAGTATTTAATTTTTTGTAGAATTTAATCTAACGGCCTTTTCGAAGGCTTCTTTAAAATTCTTTTAGAACTTTATTAACAACACTCTGTCGTCGAAAGATATAATAATATTTTCGAAATAAAATTTCGAATGTAAAAAAAAGGATCAAAAAACATTCAAACGGGAATTAGTCTAATCAAGTTAAATATGTTTAACTATCAAAAATAATTTTGTATTAAGTTTTGGTATGTTTTGGTAAGTTTATGCACATTATGCTACATTTGTTATAATAAATTTATAAATAATTATAATTTTCTTAAAACTTCTTCATTAAATTAATAAAGGCAATAAATAATACATACATTTTTCGATATTTTTATCAAAAATTTTCGTTTCCAAAATCACAAAATTATGAACATTTCCAAAATAACTTCACCTACGAAATTTTAAAACTATTCAACAAAACACAGTGTTTTACAATATTTCTTCTTTTTCAAGTCAATGATACTCGTGGATTTTGTGAAAATTTTGTTAAAATATAGAACTGTTCAAATAATTCTTCGTTGCTCGGGTATTTGTCGAAATTTTTTTCGAAACGTTGTGAATACTTAAACGCGCCGCAACGCACTGCACCCACACTCCATGATTTCAGAACGGTCCGAATCGATGGGTCGATGGTGCTTTCCAAGCGTTAAGACCCCCAACCGCCACCTCACCTACCTCATTGCTTACCTTCACCACTGCCGCACCAATAGCAGATTCATGTGGAAAAATATACGAAAAAACTAGAAAAAATAGTTTTCCTAGAAAGAGAAATAAGAACAAAAGAAAACAGATTTTTCACTAAAAATATTTTCACAATAACGTAAGTTTATTATAAAGCCTACGTTGAAGTGAAAGAGAAAGAAAATAGAAATAGAGGGAACGGTAGATGTAGAAAAAAAGAGAGTGCAATCTGGGAAATATGAAAAATGAGACAAGCACATAAGAGTAAGGGAAAAAACAGATCATCATCATTGTTTATAATTTTCAGCGATGGAAAAGAAAAAGAGTTGGATAACAATAACAAAAACAACAATAGCCACATCATAGGGCCGTTACGTATGGATCAATCGATTGCCGAGGATCATTTCTCGGCACCCTGAAATGTTCTAGGACAGACATAAAAGAAGGTGGCAAAACCAACGAACAAAGTCATAGCCCGCCGCATTTGTGAAACATCACGATGTGGGATGGGTGGGGGCAGTGAAGGAGGAGAGAAAAATTGAAGGAAGTGAAGAAATGATGTAGGACATACACACATACATGCATATACGCGTAGCGCATGTGTATATAAATACCACGTATAAGATAGAGATACACATATACTTTACTATTGATCGCTTCCGATCAGAACTCGCCAATACCAAAATAGATAAAGCTTCTTTTTTTGCTTTCAATGTTCATTTTTTCCTCTAAATTCTTACTCGGATTCTTATTTTTTTTAATATTTATATTATTAATTATTTTTGTATTATTTTTACAAGAATAAACGAGATTGGAAAGAGAAGGAATGAGAGGAAAAACCCAAACAAATTTTCATATATTATTTTCATAATTAAATTTTAAAATTTTTGTTTATACAATTTTTTTAGTAATAATTTTTTATGATTATGGATAAAGGGATAAATAGATAAGTTTAATCTCGAAATTCATCCACTCACAGTCGCGGAATCGTCCATTTGGCAACATTGATTTCAGGCGGCACGTTGGCGTGCGGATACATTGGCTATGCGTTTCGGTTAGTGTTAGTGTGCTGTTGTTGGCAAGAGTGAATGAAAAGTGACTATTCACCTTCTTCTGGATAATTCTAATATATCTATTTTTATTTCGTTATGTTGTTGATGTGCCGTTTTTTTGTTGTTGTTGTTGTTTCTAATTTTCGGATCGTTGCTTTCAAAGAACGAGAATACAATAAATTCTTATTTTTATTTTCTGAAACAATAAAAGAGATCCAAATTCAAAGGAATGGGTGTTTTTTTTTTTTGGGGGGGGCCGGTATATTAGCCAATAAATATTATACTCGTACACATATAATTCCTTGTGTTTAGAAGTTCGATATCGTATTTTCCGACTGACTCGCGATATATAAATCCCTCCTACCAAAAGGACTCGTGATTTTTTTAATATATTTAATATTTTGTTATCCATAAAACTATTGATTTTAAACAACACCATTAACAACAACTAAAACACCGCCACACCCATTCAGAACTCACAACAAAAAATAAGTAAGAAAAGATACGCCATTGCTTTCACTTCCTTCGCTCGTCTCGTTTGTTTATCAAGAATAGCGATATTCTATAACGTCTTAGCAACAAAAAACGATATCGCTAGATAATTATTGCTAGAAGTGACTTTATACAATGTTTGCCAGTCGCTAATATTCCCGTAATTCCAACATTTTCACTATAGGCAAACAAGAATGTTAACTTCGGCCTGCAAGAAGCTTATATACCCTACAACCCTACCCTACAACCGTAACATAAACGTATAGCCTGATCCTAATAATAAGTGGATGGAACACGCATCTTTTAATACTACACTTTCCTATTCTTGATTAGTTTATATCTACTAACTCATCCTCAACTCGAATTTTCGTCAAAGAAGTCCATACATGATTAAGAGGGCTATAAAATTGCGGTTTGCAATCTTATAATGAAACTGCGAAATCGGCCTTTAAAATGGGATTTTGCATGAAAGGTAGGCATGACACTTGTCCGAATTAACCCATACTCATAAAATTTCATGTCGTGATTTTCACAGCCAGACAAACACACACATATTTGTTATATTTCAATCGTGATTTCCACAGGCAGGCAGACACACAGGCAAACAGACGGATAGACAGACGCGCTGGTTAGGATTCAGGAAGTTAAAACTAAATGGGCTCAGGAGCATATTCCGTCTCTTTTAATGCATTACAAACGGAAGAAATAAGTAAATATACCCTACCCCTTAGGGTGTAAGGTATAAAAATGTTGAGTGGTCAAACATTTCGCTAATCTGACTCCAGATTATGGAATTGAAGATTTAGGAACAATATTTGCTAATAATTGAAAATTTTTTAGCGTTTCTCCACTTCCAGTGGGTTTGGTTCTCCACTCGCAGTAAAGTCTCCCACTGTCGCAAATCATAAATTGAGTCAGGCAAGACAATACTTTCTCGACAAAAAGACGCTGGCGTCAGGACTCGATAAAATTTAACATATTTAATATGCTCCAAAGGTTCAAATAGTCTCGTCTCGTCTCGTCTTTCCGTACGAGGAACCAGCCAGTATCCCGCTATTTATTGTGCTTCCAATTGAGCATCAAAGGACTGCACAAAACATTCTAGAGACACCAAGCCATGGAATGACAATATTGCTATAAATTAATATATATGTACTGCTTTCTAAAAATTATATGAAACTACCCCCTAGGAGCCGCCAAATATATGTGAAAAATATTTATGACGGCCACCTCGTTTTGTAGTTGCAATATTTTTATACGCTTTGTATGACTACTCCGCATCCTGTGTTAACATTATGAATATTATGCGGTCATAAAAAAAGTTGCCCAGATAGTTGAATAAAATTTATTTCAAGGCTGGGTATTAGCCAACGTTGGGCACCAACAACACTTCTATCAGATCCAAACCATCATTTCCAGATCAATTAAATATTGCCTCTATCTGGACAGCACTAGACTGACTCTCCCCAGTCAGAGTTTTGTGGTGTGTGGACTGGAGACCAGCCGTTGAAATAAAAAAATTGAATATGTCTAGTAGTTTAATTTGAATCGCTGAAACTTCGAATGTCACCATGTTTCTCGTGGTGGATTGTAGTGGTTCAAGTAGAGAATATTATTTTAATGGTGCGAATTTGAGGATTATAAAGGACAAACCCAGCGCAAGCGCTTTTACGATTTTAAATGGGAAGGCGTGGGTGGGGCTACATTAAGCTACGACAAGTCACTTAAAATTAATAAAAGGCTATAATGCAGGGTAAAACTGAATTGGAAATACAGTAGAAAAATATTTAAACTGTTGTGATTCAGGTGGTCTTCCGAAGGGAAGCTAAGGATATTGTGAGAGGTAATGAAATATTTCTCTGCTCTGTAAGACAAAAATGTTAGTAAATGTAAACAGAATTCATTCATTTCATAAATTCGTTCGAAATTAGGCTAAATTTGTATGTACCGGGTGGACATCCAAGTATGGGCCGCATTATTAGCAATTGCCTTAAAGTCAGTTAGTAGCACTTGCAATTAAAGTTAGTAGCATTTGCATTCATCATCGATTCCAATATGACACTACTCGGAATGTACTGATTTGGAGATGCCTCTGCTCCTTACGACCTTACGGTGGTGTCAAACTATGCCGCAATTTCCGAAACAACGAATCAGTTGTGATGAATATAGAGGAATGTCTACCTTAATTGTCGATTTAAAATCTCTCTCCACTCATCATTATATATTACGGAAAATAATAGACACGCAAATATTCCAAAAACATTTGTTCAAAAAAATAGTGAATTAAATTTGCAAATTTATGTGTTATTGATATGTAATTGTTTTTTATTCCTGTGATTGTGAAAAGAAAATGGAAACACAAAAATATGAAAACAAGAGAATGCATCAGTATTTTATGCTTATTTGTAATATATTTCCAACGGGAATTCACATTTATTACCTCTAGATTAAGGTATTTTTGGAAGATTTCATAATTTTCGTTGCCACATAGGCGCCTAATTAATATAATGTTTGCCCAAAATGTTTTTATGAGGTGATCATTGCGAATATTTTTTTCTTCATCTGAAGGCTTTGGGGCCTGGGATAGGCCGTGGAATTTATTCTTCGTTTGATCGAATGGCGCGTTCTAAGTGAAAAGCTGAAATTAACAAAAATTATTGAAGCGTGATGTGAACGATGTCAATTTCACTTCCATTGAATTATAACTAGAAGTTTAATCAATTTGAAATTCATTTCTCCATTCTATGCTTTACCGTTCTATGTAGATTATAATTAATGCCTTCCACAAGCAAATAATCCCCAAAATAGTCAATACAGACACCTTTAGAAATTCACGCGTTCCGCCATTATTCTGCTGTAATTGTGAATGCACAATTAAAGAAATCTGTTTATTTCAGCATTTAAGAAATCAGCAATCAACAGGGAAAATTAAAAACAGTGTTAAACGCACGCGATCGTAATTTTATACTCCTTAAAGTATAAAGACGTCATAACCAGCGTAATTTTATTTATAAGATACACAAGTATCCATCGAACAACATCATCTAATACATTCACGAAATTCAGGAGTTATTATTCAGCCAGTATAACCTCGAAACAGAGCTAGGCTCTATTATTCCTTGGAAACTACGACTGGACCATAAGGAATAATGGCCGGTGTTTTATTTGAAGATATTTTTAATGTCAAGGATATGGATCCCGAGGGTAAAAAATTCGATCGAGTTTCCCGTTTACATTGCGAATCTGAATCGTTCAAAATGGACCTCATTCTGGATATAAATTGTTGGTTATATCCTATGGAGCTGGGTGATAAGTTTCGCTTGGTATTGGCGACCACACTGCGCGAGGATGGCTGTCCTGACAGTGGCGAATACAATCCATTAGAACAGGAGGGTACGCGTGCTGACAGTTTTGAATATGTTATGTATGGAAAAATTTATCGCATCGAGGGCGATGAGGCACATAACGAGGCCTCGTCTCGTCTCTCGGCGTATGTCTCATTTGGTGGGTTGCTGATGCGTTTACAGGGAGATGCCAACAATTTACACGGCTTTGAAGTGGATCAGCAGATGTATTTATTGATGAAAAAACTTGCATTTTAGATCTTTCGGAAGTTTGTTCATGGTAAATAAGTTTTTTGTTAAACTGCATGGTGCAAATTACTGTCGCCTTCCGAAGGAATTTAAGGAAGCTATACTTAAATGTGAACTCAAGAAAAATTTAAGTCAAATGTTTTTATACTTGAAAGATAACTATAAATATTTAAATTTAGTTTTGTTAACTACTAAAAGATTTAACCTAAATCAATAAAGGTGGCGTAAGGTTACAAAGTGACTACATTTCTTGAATTCTTTAAATATATTAAGTATCATAAACTATAATTGAAGAACAGATGATGTAAATTGAAGAATATACCAATGAAAACCTAGTATTAATACCCTCGATGTTAATAACTGTCTCCGGAAAAGCCGGTGTTGGAACAGGTTCAGTCTAGACAAGTCATTAATTTTTTTTGTAATTTCCCTTAGTGCTTTTGTCCCTAACCATAACCAAAAAAATGTCTCCTCTCCCATGTTTGCGGAGTTGGAACCTCTTGAAATTTGAACTAAAACCGTGTATTTCCCCAACTAGGAACTTCGATGATATCAGTACCCCTACAAAGTTAGTAATAATGTCTATAATTTATGTAAATTACCTTTTTATCGAAATCTTTAGTTTCATAAATAAACGCAATATTAAATTTTTAGTACAATTTTTTTTAGAAAAAATTAAGGAAAATCTAATTAATACGTATAATTTTTCCAAAGGTAAGGTAGCACGCATTCTAAGCTTTATGAAAAAACTATTCCATTAAAATCGGGGCTTGTGGAGTACTTGCTGCGAAACGCAGTGTTAAACGTAAGTATAAATTATTAATTTTTACTATTTTTGTGCTCCGCTGTGCCTTTCAAGCAACAAGCATTGGTGAGACATTTGTTTGTTACTGGAATTACTTCAATGGAATAAACGGCTACTCGTTTATTCATGGAATCATCAAATTGGAAATCAAATTGTGATTAATTGAAGATATAACAGCTTATTTAAAAAATGTAAATATATTGGAACAAAATATAAATCCAACAAAAGGTAAAATCAGCAGTATTAATCGAAGTAAATTCACGCAATTTTTCTTAAAACTGTTATAATAGTGGATAAGCGCCGCAAGTCGAAAATTAAAAAAGGGCGGTTTTTCTTAAAACTAAAATTTTCTCAAAAATTTGTCATCTGTGGTGCTTATCTGAATTTGAAGTTCTCATTTATTTACAGAAGCTAGTGCTTCACCTCTTTGCTAGACAAAATTCTCGCTAATTGTATTTATATCGCATAAGACACAATCGAAGGATCTAAATTTTGATAGTCCTTCCTCTACAACATAATTGCTGCAACCTGTTATCCTCCCTTTACCCTAGATCAGGAAAAAATTACTCTTGCGAGAAATAATGCAGATGACAAAGGCGATGTTCATAACAAAAAGCCAAGCCAAGGGAAGAGCTAATGTATTTTATGCAAATAAGCTTGATAAGTTCCTTATTTTCAAGCCCAATTTCAAGTGCGTGTATTTTTATACCTAGAGAGCGTCGGACGCACGTTCGTATATATCCGTCAGAGATAGAGACGGAGTACTTCTCACTATCCACGTGCATTTGCAATGTAAAATGGTACAAATTTAGTTGGAATTTGGTACATATTTCTCAAGAAATACCCGCAATAAGAACCATGGATTTCGAGTAGAGGACGAAATTTCAAAAATCAAATGGTAGGTAGATATGGTTGAGTTGTATTGATGGATATGGTTGAGAATTGTAATATGTTTTTCCATTAATTTTACATGATTGCTAAAAAATAGTTAAAAAATAAATAAACATATATACCTCTCAATTTATTCAAAATACAATAATATTATTACTTTATTAGAAAAGCGTCTAAATCTGGTATATGTCCACGTCCATCTTCGTCTATATCTCGAATTATCGATACAAACATACTCGAGAAGCGTCTGCTTCATAGTTTATCGTAATTTTGTTAATCCGTCCCCTCTGTGAGCGTACTCTCGGGCACAATTTTTAGAACTTTGCGATGCTCCTAAACAGGGATTTCAGGGCATCGCATTTCTGTCTAGAGCATGTGTTCCATGGGCACATCGTTTGGTGATCCAATTTCACATGAAGTAGCGATGGCTATTTGGTGGTCCAATCTCACTTGAAATACCGGTGTCTTATCAGCAGTACACAGCTAAGAACTAGAGAGTTAATATTAATAGAACTAGAGTCAATATGAATAACTGTTAACAGAATTAATTGTTTACACAATGTACTCATGAAAAGTCATACGTGGCATGGTAAACAACGCATCCATATGCAAAACTCCTATACGTGAGTTTCGGGCGTGTAAAATTATTTCGTTGATTTGCTACAATTTATTGTGGGCAAAAATTCATCTTTCCATCTCGTTATCACTAAATAAGGTATACCTAATCAATTAGAGGATCGAGTAAGGGAACAGCCCTACATATTAGAAAAATAGAAATGGTCACTTCTATTTGCTGACCATAATGAGCGTAATTGCTTTCTTTATATTCCCGCACAATTAAGTACTCCAATAATTAAATACCTTCCTGTACGTGGGGTTAATCATATATTTATTGTGAATGAGCAAAAGTTTGATAGCTTTATACTCAGCTGTCAATTCTCGAGTTTCGACTAATGGGCTTGGATTGGTGAATATTTTGATCCTGGATTAATAATTACTTTAGATAGTTTTATAACGCTGCTATCTGATGGCGCGTATTCTCCCAGGATTTCCCACTGTCTGAACGTGGCTGCTTTTAAATCTTATAGTGCCTTTCATTACAATGGAAAACTCTGTGTCAAAAAAGCAAAACCAAATAAAAATATTTCAATTTAACGAGGAGCAATCGGCAAAAGTAGGCGCAGCATTGCAAGCGTTGGCAGATGAAATTGTTCCTCCAGATAAGGACTCAATCGATCATAAATGTAACAACGAAGTTATCGAATTATACGATTCTGATGAAGAGAGAGCAAATAATAAATGTAATGAGTATGTGAATATTTACGCTGTGCACAGGGGTCGAGTGGAACCCCAGTTGCTCGATGTCTGCAATAATTATCCAACACTTCACAAGAGCTCCGAACTCGGTTCTGGGACTTACATAACATTAACCGATATTACTGCTGATCAAATCGAGGTACGGGAGATTAGTACTGGTCATTTGCTTAGTGACGCGTTAAACAAAGGAAGTTATAGTCCAAATACTTGGACGTATGAAAGCACGTATCTGGAAGGAAATGAATCTCAACACATCGAATGTGCAGTCCCCGTAGGGGAGTTTACTGAGGAACCCGAATTAGAAGTACAAATGAATGCGCAACGTGTACAAATCTGCCCACAAGCACAAGAGGAAGAAGAAGAAATAACTGGCGACAACAGTAAACTAACAGAATATACAACATGTATAGATTCTGTCTCTACCAACATGACTGATTGCTTATCTGAAGACAGTGACCTAGAATGCTATGATTCAAGACCAGACGACATCATAAATTTAATAGATTCCGAAATTGAAGAAGATCAGGACGATGATGGCTTGGCAAAATCTCAAAACACGGACCAAAGCAACTGCTCTAATAATCATACGAATCGTACCTGGGCAGATTGTTACCTAAGTTATAGCTGTCCACAATGTGGAATTTATTGTGGTAATTTATCTAGTTGGAAACTTCACACTGACACCGAGCATAACTTCGGTACACTAGAAGCGCTTAATATGAAAACAATAATAGATAAAACGGGTCGCATTTGTTTCCAGTGTCGTGATTGTTCGCAAAAGTTTGCAATCAATACATTCTACAAAATACAAAATCATCGAATTAATCATATGCCCAATAAAAGCTATATGCATTGTCGTTTGTGCAACAAATCATTTACTGATAAAGCGGCAGTGCGGCGTCATCTTCGTATATCTCACCGTGACGAAAGGCTTGAAGATTTCCAAAAACAAGAACAATCAGATGTCGTAAAATATATTCGAATATCGTGCCCTATATGCAATAAACAATTTGCTGATCGAAAGCAGTGGCACGCACATTTGCAAAACATTCATGATTACACCAACAGGAACATGGCAGATGTGACTCTTATATCCTTTGATGTTTACGTTTGCAGAAAATGTGACTTGAAAATACGTAAACGATCTATTATGGATCATATGCTAACACATGAGAAGTATAAATCTTTTGCATGCACATATTGCAATAACTACGAGGGAGCTCGACTGAATATAGTAATGTCGCATGTGCAACGCGTTCATCTCAAGATGTCGAAACGTCTCATTAAATGTCAGTTCTGTGAGGCTACGTTTAACACAGATAGTCCACATAGGACGCATATGCGAAGGTGTCATAAAGCGCAGCGGAAAGGTTGTGCGGTTTGTAATAAACAATTCTACAATGCATCGTTATTGCTATCCCACATGAATTTTGAGAATCATCATCAACTCAAGTGAATCCTTAACCTTAGGAACATCAATTATTATCTTCTTAATTCTCGTTTCTTTATGTGTACGTACATGTATATATATTTTAACATGCTCTTTATATAGTTTGTTTCATATTAGTGTTAACATAATTACAAATTAGTTACCTATGATTAGATTTGAATTAGTTATGATTGGTTAAAAGATCAAATACGCTGAATTGAAATGATTTAAGTATAGCTGATTAAATTTACATTAATAAAGGAAATGGTATAGGCATAGTTTTTACACCTATACGTTTAAGGGATAGCTTTTGGGAATTGATTGTTTTAATGAAAGCTTTACTATAAATGGAAATTGTCATTTTTAAACGATTGCTTCGACATCAAATAAAATAAAAGGTAATAGACCTCTAAAATTTGCGTAGAATGCTTATCATTTTGTCTGTAAAAAAGCCTCTGGCCAGAAAATGTTTATTGGGCTGCTGTCATTCTCTGCCGTTTTTTTTTTTGAAACTTCTGAAGTTTGCTTATTATGTGAAAGCGTTTCTCCACAGAAATATACGATTAAGATTTAATTTAGATTTGACTTTAATATACTCCACCATCTTCAACTAAGGTCATAACGAGCGCCTAATTAATTTTAATTAGGCGCTCTAATTACGAAAGGTTTTTTCCAATTTTCGCCTTTATAAAAAACTTAAAACTTGGTAAGGGCAAAAATTAACTCCAGGTTAATTTGCTTTCAATATAAATATGTTCTTTCTAAGTATTGGCGAAATATGTACATTTCATATATACGTATTTCTGGATCCTTGTAGCGTATTCCGTATCGAACCATATCGTACAGGAAAGGAGTAAAATTAATGCGATTAATAACAAAACATGATAATAATATTATTAAAAGAAGCAATTAAAATTGTCGGTGTGGGGCCGAATCTGTGTGGGGCACAGTCAATTGATGTATGTATGGGATAGGGTTCCTAAAACATTCGAATGGCGTAAAGTTGAAAGTTAAAAAATCTTGCGTGAATAAGTAATATATATCTCTGGTGATGAACCATTTGTTTATTGAACCAATTTCTACCAACTAAAACCAGGTAAATTGAATCAATATGGCCTCAATTATTATTATTTATAAAACGTTGATTAAATTTCGCATTTCACTTCTTCATATGAAATCGATCGCAAATGGTTTTTAATTTTTTCTGATTGCAAAAGGCTTTAAATTTTTTACGTCCTGGATCAGCAGAGCTGTTATTAATTTCGATTTTGTACACAAATGGATTCTAAGCAACTGTGGTAAAGATATTAAGGAATTGGTACCGCTGAATCGGATGTTGAAAGGGAAACAGAAAAGATTTAGAATCAGACGAAGGTTACGAAGGCACTTCTAGTCAATATAAATAATTAAAAATACAGCTAATTACCAGAAAGCAACTGAAGCCCTATTTTTATAAGAAAGAAGACCTTCAGAAAATATATTCACGGAATTTCTTCATCTGGTGATAATAAAACCTAAAATTTGTGTTTTTTAATTTTTCAAGTTCGCTTAACAATTGAAATCTTTAGTTTGTGATATTTATTAAATATAAACTCTTAAAACCTTACAAAATATTCTACGCTGGCAATACTTCTAGGTTGACAATTGTATACTTGGCGATTGTAGAAATAAAAAGCCACAGTCATTCTGTTTTTGATCTCTCATAAGCAAACTGAAAGCGCAAGCGAGATGAAAACACTCGATACTGAAACACAACAGACGAAAATAACAAAAAAATATTGAACCAAGAGTAGAAGCAGTGCGTTAACAGAATTTTGCGAAGTTTATTCTTTATTGGATCCAATTAATGGTTAATTAAGTGATGAATACAAGAAAAGAGAATAATAATTAATAGGGATATACAATAATTAACTAAAGTGAGAAAAGAATTTACATAAATCCCTCCCATCGAGTAAAAGTGCAATTTATATTTTGAAATTAAGAAATTTAATACATTTTGCTGTCGAAGCTGAATCAGTGATAGGGTTTATCTGGGTATGCTGTTCGGGGGTTGAGTACAGCAATACCAACGGTGATACTAAATCAAATTCAGGATTCTAATTAAAAAAACAACGAAAAGTCTATGAGCAAAAGACTTCTTTGGGAAAACACCCTACTAAAGTTGTAACGAAAAAGATTTGGCATGCAGCTCTTGGTCTCGATAACACCGTCTCGCGAAATGGATAATTTTAATTTCGTTACATGTGGAGCACAGTACAATGATGGTAAGTTTTGTTTCTACTCTTCCCCTTCCTTTTTGTTTCATGCAAACAGTTGCTTAATAATATTAGTGCTTTTGGTTTTGGTTGCCTGTATATATTTATCGCTTTATTATTGATTTGATAGAAGACTAATGTAAGTAAACATTTGTTAATTTTTCCGCAATGGTGGTGTTTCATGAATTTCTTATTTGTTTCTTCTTTATCTCTTTCCCGCTTTACATTTGGTTACCTAATGATACTGGGTTGGGGTAAATATATGTGCTTAAGTACAGGGTGCTAAATAACAATGTACTGACGGTAAATACTGTTTTGTTTTAAAAATGAAGGTTGAAAAAAATAAAAAAAATTTAAAAATATGTTATTTATTGATATATATTTGCTTTATGTTGCAAACAAATAGAAATTCGGGGCGAAAATTTTGACCGAACTGTCAAAATAGCAAACTGTCAAATAACTGTCAAATAACTGTCAAAATAAAAAAATTTCATATAGGGAAAATTGAAAACGGGACGAATGGAAAGACTGCGACGTAGGCAACTTCTTGTAGTATGCAAAATTTTGGTCAGCTTAGATGAAGTTTCTCCAAGTGAAAGGTTTCTTGCATTAGTTTCTTCCGCTGGCTGGCTGCTTCGTTTACAATACATAAAAATATTTTCGTTCTCGGCTGAAATGCACTAATAAGCACAAACATAATTTGTTTATTTCGAGTCGAGCGAATTTTTATCTGCTGCTTATATAGAAACTCATAATGCTATAAACACAACCTCGCGACAGTTGTCGCGTCGACAAATCAAAACTCTGCTGGCGCTGAAGTTAGCAGAGAACATGTCTGTAATTTCAATACAATTTTATTAATTGCTAATGTCATTTAAAGTAAACAAACGGAGAAAAGAAGAACAAGACGAGCGACAACAATAAAAGTAGAAAATTGTCTACTACTGTCGTTGTCGTACGCGTCAGCAGCGCGACAATTTTGTTTTTTCTCAATTCCCATAAGACTCCATGTATTTTTGACAAGTCGCGGCGGTGTACGACAACTTGTCGCGAGGTTGTGTTTATAACATAAAGAGGAGAAAATATACGAAAAAAAGGGAAACGAAACATCGCATGTATTTCGTTTTCCATGCTAAGGCACATAATTTATGAAAATCAAATTAGTCTTTTCGTGATTGCCATCATTATGTTCAACTCCTACTGTTGTTTCCTCTAGGGAAGTAGCCAAACTATTTTGTACAAAACTGCGCAAATTCAAACCTGTTATCTCCAGAATGTTTCCCAACAATTACAGAAGATATATTTTAGACCTGATATAATTACCCATGTGCCACTTTAACAGTAAACAGCCTTTAACAGTAAAAATCTGAGAGAATTCAAGTAATTTGAAATGTTTACAGGAATCCTAAGGAGGAGGAAAGGGGGAAGGTATCTTCCTCCGATTGTACAGTTTAGTGACTGATTAGCAGAAATTACTTTAGACCTTACATTCGATTACTTAGGTCCATTGTGAACAGAAACTATTTGTTGTACCCAACGACCCAAATTAGTGCAAAAACAAGAGCTCTTTAGTCATATGATATGACATCTCATCCTTCCATCGTTGATCGACTTTAGGGAGATAAAATTAATCGGCCTAAGGGGCTTTATTTTTGGGCTTTGCCGGACTAAAGAGCTCTTGTCTTTGCACTAATTAGGGTCGTTGGGTACAGTAAATAGATTTGTTCACAATGGACTCAAGATTTCGAATGTTAGGTAAAAAGTAAGATTTCCACCTAAACATTGGTTCAACA
Organism: Physocephala rufipes; assembly: GCA_963966595.1. Classification (NCBI taxonomy): domain Eukaryota; kingdom Metazoa; phylum Arthropoda; class Insecta; order Diptera; family Conopidae; genus Physocephala; species Physocephala rufipes. The sequence continues at coordinate 395,484 of OZ016503.1, read as the reverse complement.
ACTTAATCTACTGTGATTACGTGGGTCCTGCAGATAACATGCATAGTTTAATATACAGAGCACGATTCATCGTTTCGTATCTTATCAGTTTGATAATAATAGCGGTAACTCATATAACAAGTACTCAATTGTAAAGGTACCAAATAAACAGATAATTTAACTTTAGTAAACAGTTTACTTTAAAAAAATAAACGAAAGACTTCAATTTAGAATTCTCTTTTTCTTGATAAAACAATATACGTACTATAACTTTTCTCTTTTTTGAGAAAAATTGAAAACGAAGCTTAGAGCAATAAGAAAAACAACAACTATAGGAATAGCAATAACAACAACAGCTTTTTATAATAAATAAACAATATTTCATAACGAAAAATGTTTCTACTGTACTTTACTTTTGAATATTTCTTATCAGCTTTTTGTGGCCTCTATTTCGTTGCTCGTGTTTTACTTTTATTACAATTTCGTTGCTTTGATTAGTTCTACTTTGTTTTTCCCACTAAAAAGTTGATGTTTTTATATAAAATTTTCATATATGGAACATTATTCTGCTCTTTTAAGTTAGCTCGAGAATAAATGACACGTAATTTGTTTATAAATAAAGCTATAAATGAAAAGTGCCAAATTAAATTACGTCGTAAAGACGTGACTTTATATCTTGTATGGAATTTGAAAGGATTTTAATTGAAAAGTGATTAAAATTGTTACAAAAGATACTTTATTAGTAATAAAAAATTAATTTCGTAAGTATTTGTAGAAATTATAAACAAAAAAGAATTAATATAATAATGTGCCAGGAATTATTTTCGTAAATTGTCGTAATTAAGTTAAGAGAAAAGCTGGCAATGGCATCCATCAAAAAGGTGATAACGCTATAGTATTTCGTAACGTTCAATTAATCGGAGATTTAATAAAAAACACTGGAAATGAACTAAAAGAAATAAAAACAAGTAAGGGTGCTATCTTCGGCCTGGCCGAAACCTGAATACCCTACACCTACAGAATATAACCCTATTCCTAGTAGAGACAGTGATCATACCCACTTATTGCAAAGTAATTTAGTTGGTGGTGGTTCAGTTCCAGGATAAAACTCTGTCATCAAATACGCTCGACAAACGTTGATACTGAGCTTCGTATGTGCATATATTCATATTGTTATCAAAAGTAGGCGTGGTTCCCATCCGATTTCGCCCAATACTAATCTGTTACTATAACAGAATATTTGTGACAAATTTTACGACTATATATCTTTTCGTTCTTTCGTAATCGTGATTTCAACTGATACAGACAGACAAACGGACGGAGAGGGCTAAATCAACTCAGAAGATTGTTTTGAGCCAGAATATATATACTTTTCCATACCTGCCAAATATTTACATACAAACTTAATATACCCTAAATCTTTGGAGTGTAGGGTAAAAAATCTTATGAATGACAAATAAAATTGTCAGAATCTTCAAAATTGTAATTTGCATGGAACCTTCTCATCCACATGCGCCGTCATTTCTGCTATGAAAGTAATTTTAAATATGCCATTAAATATTACTATTAAAAATTATAATTTTTATCATCTGATTCCAAAAGTGCCGAAGGAATTTAGGAGAAAAAATAAAGTTTCCTTTAGTTTCAGTCATTCGATTGATTATTTTCGTTGGTGAAAACTATTAAATTCTTTCGTATAGGATTAATAAATCTATAATATATAAATACAAAATTAAAAAGAGTCGTTTGAAAAAGAATTTGCATAAAAAATGTAGTACTTATGCTATTTTTATCCTGACCGCGATGAATTGAAAAAACTTATAATATACTTGAAACTCGTTGCATCGTATGAGAAAATTACAAAGAAAACCATGAAGATTGAGCGCGTTGCTTTGTTGTACGGTTGATGGTATTGGCTAAGGTGATACTGATTGTTTTACAGATGGTAGTGGTGGTGTCATTGCTTGAATGGAATTCAGTTGAAGAATGATTTGAATTCGAAGAAATTGTTACATAACTTCTACGTTGCATAACTTTCTTCTCTTACCTTGCTCTCTTCCACTCTTATCGCTCCAATACGTAGTCACTCTACAAATTCTTCTGTTAAGATAAATTTACTTAAAAAATTGATTTCAAGGAACTGGATTCATAAAAACGAATTATAGAGTTTGATGGTTATATTGGTATAGTTGACGACGAGAATACTGTACTAATGGTTTCCTAAATAGCCACTGAATGCTTAACTACAAATACCCTGAGGGAGGATGAGAAAGTTTCGGCAGTTATCTTTGCTTTCAAACCAAGTGGTAACTGTCGCAACGAGTGATACTGTAAACATTACCGAATACACTTCAGACAGTTATATACTGATTCAATAGCAAATCGAAGCACAGCAGTTAATCTAAAAATGATGGGTTTTAATTAATGTTTGATAAATTTTTCTACTTAAAATCATATCTCAATGGGGTGCAAATATTTTTACTTCTACCGCTGACAATTTCCGATATTGCCTTGACTACAATTTATTTATACGAGGGTCAATAAGATGGAAGTTTTTTGCGTGCCAGAAAATGAAAACAGTATGCAATTATTGTTTGTAAGGAGCTTAACCGAATGAGTGTTGAGGAGTTTTTATTATGAGCAATTTTTTGGGGGTTATTGTCATTGATCGTTGATAGCCGCTCTTATTGCTTAATCCGTCATTAGAGTCCGAGATTGTTGAGATTCAAAAAAGACATTGACCTTTCGGTTAAAATAGAACACATGAGTTAGTTACAAGTCGAGCCCCTTTTAAACCAAAAAGGAGTCTGGCAGAAGACTGAGTGGGTTTTTAGATTTTACTGATTGATTTCTAAGAATTTCACTAAATTCTAAAGACTAAATCAATTACTAAAGACTAAATCAAACATAAAAGACTTTTAAATTGATTTTCCAGATTTCAAAATCTAGAATTTAAGAGCTTAGGTATCTGTAGGTTTTACTAATAACTAAAACTAAGACGAACATTTGCTTTTATTACGTTGCCAAAGTTGGGTTCTAAAATGGATTATTTTCCAAAGAAGTTTAGTAATTAATTTAGCACTGTGCCCTCCTCTTTCTCTTTTCTCCATTCTAACTAAATTCAAGTGTGTCTATGTTAACTGGTTGCCGGTTGCCGGTTACCGGTTGTTGTTGTTATTTCTGCACAATTTTTCAATTTCAGTTTTTTCAACTCCCGTGTCCTTTGGTGTATCCAGCTGATATTCTTAGGATAATTTTGGATACTTTGAAGTCGATGTGGGTGTTGTCATGTTTAGGTTTATTGTTCTTGTTGTTTGTTTTTTGTTATTTGGTTAGACATTGCTGTTCTTGTAGCTTTAATCATTCCTCTTTATTGTTTTTGTTGGCATCTACTTTTATTGCTTTTGTTTTTTAATGCTGTTGTTGTCGCTGAGCTGTTGTGATTATCTCATGGTGGTTGCAAGCGGCAACATTTAATCAAAGATGACGACGTGTCTTTATAGCTTCATTAGTGCACGCCTTCAAAGACTAACTATTCAACTTTTATGTTGCTGTTATTGTTGTTGGTGTTGCTGTTGCTCTTATGCTTTGTTGTTTTTTCGCGTTGCGTTGTCTTAACGTTTTGTTGCTGTTTCTTTCAATCATTTAACGTACAAGAAGTTCTTAACAATTCTTCACAGTCTTGAGGCACGTTCAAGAATCAAGGATTATTTTTACACTTCTTGCAGTTTTTTGGCTTTTTAAACTTTTATTTTGCTTAAACTCACGTACGAAACATTAAATAAATTGTTAGCTACGTGTTACGTTATTGTTACTGTAATGCTATCGTATTTCTCGTTATTGTCGCGGTTATCGTTGCTTTTGCTGCAATATGCTCGCTCTCAACGTGGTCATAAATTTTTGCCATTTATTTTCAAACGACTTCGTTGTTATTGTTCTTCCAGCTAATCTTTTTTTTCGTTTTTTAGAAGAATGAACGAACAAAAATTCTACTCCCATCCACCCACCTTTGCTTAATGGTGTTTTAAATTGAGCCGATCCTGTACTTTGAGACGTCACCAACTCCGCAGAATCCACCCATCCATCCATAATTCTTTCGATCCTACACGATCGATTAATCGCCAAAGCGTTAATGGCTTGTTCAGCGATTTTCATCTTTTTGCAAACTTCTCGGTGTTTTTGCTCTCTCTAGTATTCGGTTGTTTGTAACTGTTCTGGTATCCATTTCTGGCTAGTCATCATAATCTTCAACATTATTTTCCCCCCACTAAACGACGTGTTTGTTGTGTGTCGTTGGGGTTATATTATTAACTGATCTGAGATGAACTTCCTTTTATTACTGATGACGTTGTCGTTATTTTTGTTTTTTTTAGTTGTATTTCCTTTTTGTTTCTTGTGTAAATGGTATGTAAATCATGAAATTTCTATAACTTTATTATCGTCGGGACTTTTAATTATATTGTAGTTGATATTATATTTCGGTTATAGTCAGATCATAAAATAAAAATGGGCAGTTTACAAATTTTATTGTGTACAAGCATAAGGTAGGAATTTATTGTCGCCATTATTTTTATTTGCGTGCGCGTAACAAAAAAGGATCATATATAAATTATAAAATATTGCATAATCTGCATTTCTTTAATTTATTACAGTTGAACTTTCTTCATTTTGTGAACTATGCTATTATTTATTGCTGCAGAACGTATTAATATTCAGGAAAATCACAAGTAAAAAATCAAATCAAATGCTATAAAAGCTATAAAACGAAAGATTTAAGAGACGAACGCGTCTACTCTCGTACGACTGCGGTGGAAGAGTGAACGTATTTACAGCTTCGATCGTTTTTCGTTACGTATCATAAAATTAAAATAACTAATTGCTACATGAAAGTTTAAAAGACAATTTTATAGATTTTATGGAATAGATTGACCAAACATGATATATGTGCATTCAATATATTCTCAGTATCGGGTGATTTACCAATAGCTTAGACTGGGCGCCAATATGTTGGACATAAATATAATATTTCATTTAGTTATTGTCATAGTTTGCTAGTCATATCTTACTAGCAACAGTTGAAATAAGTAATGCCTTAGAAATACATGTGAATCGAACGTTTTCAGAGACCCATAGCGAGAACAGCTCAAACCTCGTAAGAGGACAAAGTAGTAAAGAAGAGTAATAAAGAAGATTGTGAAGTTAACACCGGGTTTTTAAAAAACTAACTCTTTTTAGAGCTCTGTATAGCTCTCGTCGATATATTCGGAACGCACCTAAATTGATAAAGAGTTACAATAAAGTACCTGCAAAAGCCCACGATTAGAAAGAAAAAACCAGAAAACAACCATAAGTCAAATATATTGATTGTAGGGTATGAAGTTAATTTGCAAAACTTTTCAGAACTCTTTGGAGGCTATCCTCCAATATCCAAACATATTTCAAATTTTTTTTTTCAAATTTCGAAATTTCTTCAGATGGTGTAAATAGTATATTTTTTAAATGCTGGTGTAAAAATGAAACTACGAAACTGCAAAATAAAATACTAGATGACGTTATCGAACTTTAAAATCAATAATGGCTTGTTTAGAAAGTAATTTCGTTTTTTCCTAATAGTAATTATTTTCCCGTAGCCAATTCTATGCTTAAATTGCACTGACATATTTTTATTTTAAGAGATGAGATAAGAATATTTTTTGCCTTAGAGTTTTGCTCTGTGCAATAACTCTTGTTTTCTGCCCTCTTAAATAAAACATCGAAAGCAAAATTTTAATTTTACATTTTACTTATGAAAATAAAATTAGCCGATTTGAAATGTAGAAATGAATTTACAATTTTTTTATTATTTCGATGGAGCTGATAAAGTTAAAATAAATAAATAAATAAATAAAAGAATTGATTTGGAAACCGCCAAAAAATTAGTCGTGGAATTAAAGAAAGATACGCAAGATGAACGAGACGTTCGGGTATATGAAATAAGCATATAAATCTATCGCACTCGACTAAAAATAATTGCAATTTTCACCAAAAAAAGAAAAGGGAATTACTTTCCGAATAATCCTATAAATCAATTGCATTATAGGATAAATCTTGAGGTAATCTATAATATAGCATGAAAAGAGAACAATATACCAGATACTGAGATTGTTAATCAATTATCCCCTTGAAAAAAATTTTAAACTTTCCTCTTCGTAATTCCCTTTCTTCTGGCGAGATTCGTTATCATTAACGTTTGCCAATTTGACATTTTAATTACTTCTTCAAGTTTCCAAAATGTGTATATGGTCTACAAGACAATATTTATTCACTTTCTCTTCATTCTGCTTCGTTTCATAAAAATTTGTCAAACAAAAGAAAATGAACTACAATAAAACAACGCGATACAAAAACCAACACAAATGAAATTCAATAAATTTGACTATCAAATTTTGTTTTATTTCTGCTGAATTCGTGCAATTAAAAATTATTCTGAATCCATTTTTGCACACTTCTGTGCCGTGTATCGAATTATTTCGAATTCTTCCGAGTTTCTCATTTTTCTACAGTTTGCTGTTTTTAAGCCCTACATCCGAAGGGATAGAGTATACTCACTTACTTCTTCCGTTTGTAACGCATTAAAGGAGGCGTGACAGGTATAGAAGAATATATATATATTTCTGATCAGAATAACCTCCTGAGTCAGGACATCTAGACATGTCCTGTCTGTGTGTCTGTCTGTGAAAATCACGATGCTGTTAAACGGAGGGAGGTATGAAATTTGGTACGAACATATAGTGTCATCATAGGCTGTCTGGGAATGGCAAATGAGGCAAATCGCAGCAGTGTCGCTCGTTTTTTATACACAATGCCCTTTGAAGGCCGATTTCTCAGCTTCTTTATAAATTTATAGGCTGGAGTTTAATAGCCGGGATATTGGGATTAGATGTTACCACTCCACAAAAATGTAGGAGACTCGCCTCATTATCATATGTTGACGTTTTTGACAAAGGTTATGTTGAAGATGAGTTAGATATAAATTAATCAAGAATAGATAAATGTAATATCAAAATGGGTGTGCACCGCCCACTGATTATTAGGATCGGACTGTGAAATTAAATTACGGCTGTAGGGTGTAGGGTGTATACAAGCTACGACTGGGCCGAAGTTAACGTTCTTACTTGCTTACAATAGTTTCCTCTGTCTTTATCACTGTTTTTGTAGTGATGGTTTGTTGTCATATTTGTCGTGGTATTGGATGTTGTTGTAGTAACTTTCGTTGTTCTTGTCGTTGTGAAAATTAAACACAATGCGCAGAAATAAATAAAATTATAACATTTCATGAATTCGTACATTCTAGTCGCTTTGCATAAATCGGGATATCATCGATTGATCACACGGTTGGTTAGTTAGTTGATTCGATCTTACAGTAGGCTCGATGGTTTCATCGATCGCTGATTAATAGTTCAGTGGATTGCTCGTTCGACGGACGTGTGATCAGTCGGTTATAGTATAATATTTGAAGAGTTCATTAATTGATCGGTTGTTCTATCGAATCATCTGGTCAATAGATCATCTTAATTATGAACCGTTGTAGTCGTCATCATCATCCTAATCATCATCATATTGTTCGATGAAAATGAATTTCAAATGAATTGATCGTAACTGAACTGAATTGAATTGAATTCATACATAAGCAATTTTTGTTATTGTCATTGTTGTTTCTGCAGCTGCTATCATCTGCTGCCACTGTTATTGCTGTTATCTGCAACGAAATGCTTTTAATTTAAACATTACAAAGCTTAAGCTCGTGCTTCAATTAATATCGTATTTTTTCGTTTGTTATTGCCATTAGGCTTACTGGTGCTTCTGTTGTTTACTCCATTTACCCTCTTCCTGCCTCAAGTTGACCCCGCTTTCACTCTTCACTCCACCCTTTAGTGATTCCCCTTAAATTGATCGGCATCTTCTTTATGGTTCAGTTTGGTTTCTTTTTGTTGTTAGTGCTTTAGTGGGGTGATTGCTACCCATAGTTGTTGATTGTCTTGTTGTTGTTGCTGTTTTTTTTTTGTTCTCGAACTACTACGAGTATTGTATTTACTTTGGTTTTTCATTTCATCGCATTTTTAAATTAAATTGCAAACTCGTCGTTTAATATATTTTTTCCTTAAAATTTTGCTGGCTTTTGTTTTGCGGTTCATTTGTTGAAATATGAATTGTGTATGAGTATACATGAAAGAACATTTGAGTGTACGTGTATGAGTGTGTTTGTATATGTTTTAGCATGTCAAAGCAGAAGGCAGTCAGAAACAGTATTTCACGGTCGATTTAAAGCGCCCGTTCATTGACGGAGGGCACGTTCTTCTCCGCTTCAGTTACTCATTCAGTTGAGTAAATAATAATTAAAAAATAAACTTAATAAGAAACAACATTTTCTTATGAAAAATTGTCAAGCTTTTTTATTTTTTTCTCAGTTTTTTCGTGCAAAGTTCTGAAAGTATTTTAGTGGAAGAGTTTGGTTAATTTTGAAATTAATGAAAAATTTCATTGAACACAAAAATTATTCTTTCTGATGGAAAATGTAGATTTTTTGGAAAAATCAAATAAGTTATTAAGATCAATAATGTTCAAAGCAAGTAGAAAATAAAAACTAACGTTATTTATAAGGAAGATGAAAAAATGGCATAAAAAACAGAAAAATGGCGAAAACTGAGGAAGGAAAAACATATAAAGCTAAAAGCTTTTAATAAAAATTAAAACAATAAAAATTAAACAATAAATAAAACAATAAGGAATGTAAGAGCATTAATAAATAAAAAGAAAAAGTATATAACGTTTTAATTAAAAAATTGTAAATGAAAATATGAAGCGAAGCAATTTTAAGACATAAATAAAATAGAAAGGAATAAAAAGCTAGAAAAGCAAAAGAAAGAATCAAAATTCAATAAAGATCCAGAAAGGAAAAAGTAGAATGAAAGTAATGTGTTAGTAAAAATATAATAATAATATTGTTAAAAGAAAAAAAAGAAAAATCTTAAAAAATCATGAAAAATTAAGAATTTTGTATCTGTTTCGGAGCTTTCTGCGAAGAACATTGTTGATGTTGATGTTTTGTTGCATAATTTTCTTAGAAGAAAATTCTTTGAAATTTCTCAAGAAATTTCTTTACTGTTCTTTATAAATTTCTTTATTTTCTTATTTCTTATTCCTTTTACTTCTCTTGCTTTTTCAATATTCCTTCAGTCTGTTGTTCGTTTTTATCTATAGGCAATACATGCGCCGCATTTTATTGCCACGTTGAGAAATTTTGAAGCTCTTGAAATTATTGTAGTTGTAGTTGTTATTGTTTCCTTTTTCTTACAGTTATTATTTACGTTGCTTCATTAATTGCTTTACTTTTTTTGCCCTTTCGTCCGGATTTCATCCTAGCAATCGTCAGTTTCACCAATGCGTCGTTTGACGCTGTACGCTATCGATGAAGCGTTGCTCTCCATTGCCCAGCTTTGGTCGGCTCAGCGTTGAGCGACAACAACGTTCAACGATGACGACTAACGTAGTAACAGTTTGCGCGTTATGATTGAAGTTAGCAACAGAAAAGGGAAAACAATCAGTCGCTTTGTTTATTATTATCGTCATTCGGACGAAACGAATGGAGTGGCAGAAGAGAGACCAATAGCGACCATATTAACAGCAAAAGTAACAACAGCAACAACATTAATAATAAAAGCAGAAGCCATCGCTAACATCTGCGTTCCATATGCTTTTGTGATGAATGGTTTGACGACTGTTTCGGCTATTTTTGTCGCTGGTTTCCTTAGTCGTTGTTGCCACTGTTGTCGTTGTTGTTGTTGTTTGTGCCGCTGGTTGTTGTTTGACCTATGATTTCGATTCAATCGTCGCTGGTTTCATATTTCTTTATTGTATTCTTTGTTGGTTTTTTACTGCGCTCTCTAAGACTATGTGTCTTGTTTGTGTGGTGTTTGTGTGTGTGTGTGCCCGTTCGTTTGTTTTTGCTTTGGTCTTAAAATGCTGATAAAGACAGCTTTGTTTATTGTTGTTGGTGATTCTCGTTGGTGACGCTTCTGCTAATCGTTAAGTACTTCACTTTTTCCATTTAAATTTTATTCGACAGTTTGTTAATGCTTTTGCGTTTGCTGCTGCAGCGGTGGCCGTTGTTGTTATTGTTGTTGTAATACACCCTCACCATTTCTCAGATTTTTCGAGAGCCCTTACACGCATATATATATATATATATATATATATATATATATATATATATATATATATATATATATATATATATATATATATATATATATATATATATATATATATATATATATATATATATATATATATATATATATATATATATATATATATATATATATATATATATATATATATATATATATATATATATATATATATATATATATATATATATATATATATATATATATATATATATATATATATATATATATATATATATATATATATATATATATATATATATATATATATATATATATATATATATATATATATATATATATATATATATATATATATATATATATATATATATATATATATATATATATATATATATATATATATATATATATATATATATATATATATATATATATATATATATATATATATATATATATATATATATATATATATATATATATATATATATATATATATATATATATATATATATACAGATTTTTTTCTGAAAAGCAACTCTAACTGCGCTCATTCGTCGATGCAATAATTCGTCGATGATGACGTTTTTGTAACGTTGAGGAAAATTGAAAATTGTCGGTATTCGTAGCAATATCAGTCGTTCCTTTCAATCTGTCGCGTGTGGTTTGTATTTATCAGAACAACAACAGCCTAAGAACGTTTGTTTAATTTTTTAATTTTCTCAAAACAAAAAGTAATAATCGAATATCCATTTACTGAAATTTAGTGTTTCAGCATTAAAAAGTTGTTTCGTTTAAAATAATTATTTAAGTTAAATTCTTTTTATTAAAGGTATTTATTTAAAATTAATCACATCATTAAATATAATTGATTTATTGTTGTTATTGCAACAACATCTTTGCGTGATAATGAGTAAAACACAAAATGCGAAAAAGAGGAAACAAAAAATAAAAAACACGATAATGAATATAATCAGACTCTTTCTTAAATCTTCAGAAGTTGTCAAAAACTAAATCTGATGCTTTACTATAACCAAGAGGTTGGATTTTATGGCAATACAAGGTGGAATGCTTCAACAAACGGCTAGCCGTTTCCGATTTATTTGTTAAACTTCATAAAGCTCTCTATGAAATGTGTTCTTTTAGCCCAAGCGATTATAATCGAAATTAAAGGTACAGTCTTTAGATGATATAGCTGTCGGAAAATGAAATACTAACTTTTTACGCGCGACCTTTCTTAATCCTTATAGGCAGATCCTTTTTTAGATGGAAGTAAAAAGAAAATAAATAATAGTATAGAAAATAACAAATTAAAAAATATATAAAAATGTAGACATTTTTTGCGACAAATACATAAATGTTAAAAATTAACTCAAATTAACTTAATTAAATTATTTTCAATCGTTCTTAGTTATACATTCACTGGAAGCAATTCTCAAAAAGCTCCTGATGGAGAATTATTTTAGGAAATTATTTTAAAACAAAAGAAAATATATATATGAATATTATTTGCAACAATAACTACCCTCGATATATAATTCTCCGATGATATGGTTTTCACGAATTCATATCAAAATTTCAGTTATATATATTATAGATATTTCCGAATGCCCTTCCTCCCCTCGTCATTACCAATACGTTAAAAAAATTATTAGACAAGTTGAATTTTGAAGACTTCGTTTTCGTTTATCAGCACACATTTTCGGGTTTTTTCATGCTTCTTAGAGAGAAAAAGACGAACGATACGAAGGCTTTTGGAATTGTCATGCCGAGATAATTCATTTTTTCTTTATCAATTTGTTATCGCTTCATTTAAAGAAATGCCGCTGAAAATGCCTGCTTTGTTTTCCCCTCTGTAGACTTTGAAATGATATTTAGTACTCGTTTGTTTTGTTGTCAGCTTATTTGCCGCTCTGAGAGATTCATTATCATTTTACTTTTGTATCGCCTAAGTTTTATAAGGTCCTCTTTGCGACAGACAAGACATACTTTTGTCTTATCATTAGTAGTGATACATTAATGTTTGTTTTATCAGTGTCTTTTTGATTGCCTCCTCTTTCGTTATTCGTTATCATTGAATAAGCAAACACTTTTTAGTTTTGTCAATGCATTCAGACGTTCTAAACACCTCCGTTTATTTAGGTTTTACGTTGTAACGAAAGACTTAAGATACAAACTTGTTATAATTGAAATGTAACAGTGTTTTGTCGTAATTGCTATTGCTATTGTTTTGTGTTTTTTAGGTTTGTTTGGTTTTCCACTTAATGCCATTATTTTCCATTGACCGATTAAAACGTGTCTTTTCGTGCTTATTTTTATCTTATTTGTTCTCATAAAAAATTTATTAATATCTAGTGGTTTTGTATGTGTGTAAATTAATTTTTATATTGTATATATGCGTGGTTGTTGGTCTTTCCATAGTTGTACCAGCTATACTCTGTATATGTGCATCTGTTTGCGGGAAGTGTTGAATTTTGAAAAAACCTTCACTTAATTTTAAATAACAATTTCATTTATTCAGCTGTTTTGTAGAATTTTAGAGAACCATTTTGTACTTTTTGATGTTTGATGTTAACGTCAATATTTTTAATTTTTACTTAGATTAGTGCTTTGTATAATTTATCAAGAACAGTAAGTGACGAAATTCAGTAATGTTTACTTTTTTTAAAATATTTTGATTTTATTAATCTTTTAAATCTTTAAATCCTAAAAATACTTATTGGTGATCGTCAATGAGACGACAAATTCCAATGATTATAGCTAAATTAGTGACGAAAGCCGCAGGCGAGTAGGCGAGAAAGTTCTTTTGAAGGTTGGACTTTTAGAAGTTTAGTCTCCTCGAAAATAAAACATTATTGAGGTTAGTAACCTAGAAAAAAAAATTAATTTTACTCGAAGCTTTTCGAAGGGTAGTTTTCGTTAGACTTAATGATTTAGAAAAAAATAATTTTAGTACAGTTGGATCAGAATAATTTGAAAAGCATTTCAAATTTTTCAGATTGTAATCCTTGTTGAAGTTAATGAGTTAGAGACTAACAGGATAATTGGATCAGGAGAAAACTAAAAAGTGAGCTTTAGTGAGTTTTAGAAATGTTTAAGAGCGAATATTTTAGCACTGTTGCGTCGTAACATTTAAAGAAGAAACAAGTTCTAAAATAAATTCAATTTATATAATTTTTAAAATATTTTTTCCAAAAGTTTTTTTCATTTAATCGGTATTTTTTAGAAAACAATTATAGTTTCTTAATCGGATCATTTATAAGTTTTTCGATTTGTGATAGTTTTTCTTGTCATTTTTCCCCTTTTCGGAAAAACTAAGGGTGCAAAAGTGTATGGCAAATACTTTTCAATTTTTCGACAGCTCCACTAATATTTTTAATGTCTCTCTCCCCCTCGCCCTCGCTCTATATCAGTATCTCTCCGCTGGGATTATTGTTTCCACCTTCCTTAATTTCTGTCTCACTTCGTTGCGTTCTTGTCGTTTGTCGCTATTTTAAATGTAATTATCGTTGATCGTGCTTTTCTGAATTTGTGGATACTTATGACCGTATTTATTTCTCTCAGTGTTCCCTTTTTCTTTGTCATTTGTTGTCGTTTATTGCCGTCATTAACTGAACACACCACTTTACTGTATTCTCTACTATACCTTACTATATATTTTGTTATTTTCTTGTTTTCTTCCAGCTTATTCAATCATTCATTCAATTCTTTTCTTCTAAACTAATTACTCACAATTTAGACAAAAAAAATAATCAGAAACTTAATATTCATATACAAAAACAATAGCTCTGGGACGTATAAGCTTGTTGTTGGAACTAAAAAACCCAAAAAATTAATTAATTAAATGCGACGAATAACAAATTGAAATGGTGTTGGTTGGTATTGAGTGCATTGCTGGTTCATAGGTTTTTAGCTGTGCTACTTTATTTAGCAATGCAGAAAATAACAACATTCGAGGCAACTAAATTTAATTAAATTAAGATTAAACTGAAGCGAAAAATTAGAAAAACCAGTAGTTAATTAATTCTAAATTAAATTCTCTTAACATGATCTAAAAGAATAAGACAAAGATCACTAAAAAATAAAACATAAATAAAAAAGGACTTGAAAATTATTGGTGTTGGTTTTATAAAAAAGTATATATATTTTAAAATTAATAATAAAATTTAAAAATAAATAAATCTCTTAAATAAAAAACAACAAAATGGTGCGCAGTCGTCGTTCTATATCTAAGGAAGATGCCAGCTCGGTTTTGGCCGACAGTGGGATATCGCTATCCTCTCCTTCCGGTGCTTCATTGCAACCTGAGGAGGAAGAAGAAATGATCGAGAAGCTATGTGTTAGCGATGATGGTGATGATGATGATGACGAAGAAAATGACATTAAGAATAACAACACCTCTACAGAGCCGAGGGAAAAACATGTGGAAGAGTTAGAGGGGAAAGAGGATGAAGAAAAGGAGACGAAAAAGGTGCTAAAGGCAAAGAATGCTATTGAGACGGATAATCATGGTGCAAACACCGATACAAAGGATGCTGTCAACATTGCTATCCCATCCAACTGCTGCAATGCCTCGGAAGGAGACCTGCTAGGCTGTACCAGCCCGATCTCTTCTGCCACCAAACGACGACGTACAACTTCAGTAGTTAAAGAAATCCAGCACAACTCCACTACAACCTCCACTAAATCTCCAAAAGCAAAAACCAAAGCAATACAAGCTCCAGTGAAATCAGCAAAAGAAGTAAAAACAACAAAAACAGCAAGAAAGGCACATCGCAAATCATATGAGTGCGATGTTTGTCATAAGCAATTTGGCGGCAACACCGATCTTCGGCGTCATCTGCTCATACACACTGACGAGCGACCGTACCAGTGCAGTATCTGCGGCAAAAGCTACCGCCAACTTGTTAATCTTAAGAATCACACGAAAAGCGTACACGACACGCAACGTCAGTTCCGCTGTAAGCTCTGTCCAAAATCGTTTGCTCTAAAAGAGCGCCTTCGTCTTCACATGCGCATTCATTCTGGCGAGAAACCATACGCATGCCAACAATGTGACAAGAAGTTTGCACGCGGAGGTCAAGTGAGTTGCGAATTCTGAAGATAATTGAAGAGACTTCGTTATTGGTTAGACTTTGATTAAACAAACTAACTCTCTGTCATTTTTGTTTGTTTCAGTTACAACAACATTTGGTCACACACGATGGTGGCGCTGATGTGAAGAGTGTTCATTGTAGTCAATGTTCTGCCGCCTTCTCGAGTGCTGCTAATCTTAGGCTCCATATGAGGCGGCATGAAGAGGGTCCAAATTTTCTTTGCCATATTTGTAATGAGCTCTTCCTCAATGACGTAATGCTGCGAGCGCACGTCAACACGAAGCATTTCAAATTGAAACAGTTTGATTGCGATGTTTGCAAGGAAACGATCAAAGACGATGATCCAGTTGCACATATGAAAACTCACAGCAATGCAAAGACCCACGTTTGTGAAGTGTGCAATTCGTTGTTTACGCAAAAGTCGCAGTACAATGTTCATATGCGGATGCATACGGGCGAGAGACCATATCAGTGCCGAGTAAGTGGAGTTATTAAAATACACAATTATATAAGGAAAATAGAGTAATAGACTACATAGGAATTATATGTTATTAGCAAAAAATTTTTAACGAAAGATTTCAAAACTATAAAATAAATTTCAAAAAAATAAATTTTGAATACCAGTCAAGTCAATCAATAAATGTTTCGAATATTTAAACGAAATATTTTTACTAATGTCGAAAATAACTTATTTACCATAAATTTAGCTAATTTAAAGATCATTTAATTTGCAAAAATTATGTGAATGTCAAACACGATAATAAAAGACTTAAGCAGCGAACCTAAAAATTCGACTTAGCAGAAGGAAAAAGATAAATATTAAAAAAATGCTAATTTATAATTATATATAAAATGGTCACATTATTAGTTGATAAATGTTGTTTGTTAAATATTCCGATATTGAAATATTTAAAACTTGATCGTGGGAAAAATTACGGTCAAACGAGGAACTTGAATTTAAAAAAATTGTGACAATATTAAATTAAAATTATAATCAAAACATATACATAAAACTAATAAATAAAACACCGTTGATTTATACTCATTTAAATGTTGAATTTTGTGGCATGAGGAAAATTAAAAATCAGAATCAGAAGATTGTGTAAATTTTTGTGTACGCGGAAGATATGGATTTTATTATGTTGTATATTTTTAGTATATTTATATCTTTTTCTTCATTCTTGTCTTCTCTGCAGATTTGCTGGCAATCTTTTGCTCACTCAAGCGTTCTTAAGCTTCATATTCGAAAGCATACCGGTGAAAAACCCTTTAAATGTTTACTGTGCAAGAATGATGTAGCCTTCTCGCAACTTGCCCACCTCAAGACGCACATGAGGAAGATTCATAAGAAAGAGAATCCATACATGTGTGAAGGCTGTCAACAATTTTTCAAGGTAAAGATTGATCTTCAGGCTCATTTAGAGGCGAGCACTCAGTGCGCTGCTACAACTAACGAGCGTCTACGGAACGATAGTAATGGTGCTGGCTCTGGTGCTGGTAATATTAATGGTGGAAGTGGTGGTAGTGGTAATGGAAATGATTCACTCACCTCTGAAGCGGCACAACTGTCGCATCTACGCTTTATGATCGCTCTGTTACTCAAGAAGATCTCATCAGAGCAAAAGCTCAATCAGTTGGGCTATGAGAAACGCCTGATCGATAACGTGATCATCGCTTCACTAAAGCTAGGCAGTCGTAAATTCTACGATGATCACAAAATGAGCGAAATCGATCGCCTGCGTTTGAATGTGCGGGAATTCCTAGAGTGGATTGTGCCGGCACAACTAATGGACACGTTCAAGCAGGAACAACTGGCTGTAGAGAAAATACTCGATAAGATCGTAACGATGTACATGAAACAAGTAAAGAATAAGTAAAACTAAAAAACATAGCAGAGTATAGATGATAAACTCAATGAAGAAGAGCTGATCAGAGTAAGGACATGAAGATATAGATGAGCAGCTACAAGGCTGAAACCCGTGTGCCATAAACTAATTTATTCTTTAAATTAGTTGTACGTACGTGCAAGAACCGATAGTTGTTTATGTCGCAGTATAATTAATTGACCTCTGGCCTAGCCTTAACCTCGCTTGGCTGATATTAATCTTACCAGATTCGATAGCGTTCGTATTCGATTTGATTTATCTGTTTTTTCAATCCTAAACTTGCCATTAGATCTAGTAACGTCGAAGCGCTTGGATGATCAATCATTCTCACGCTGAAATATACGCCCACCTTCCTTTGAAAATATTTACCAAAAAAGCTTATCCAAAGATTAAGTAGATTGTAATGATAATAATTTCTCAGCTAACTTAGTTATAACGTTAATGGATTCATAAATTTTGAACATTTCAAATGTTACTTTAAATTGTTTTTTAAATATTAGTTTTTTCCCCCTAAAATCTTTTCTATTGCGTTTAATTTACTTTGAATTTGAATCCTCACTTAGTTTAGCATTTTTTAACTTCCTTGAATTTCCTTATCTTATATATTAGAATATTTTTATCATTTCTTTGACTACTTTTCTATTGATTTTTTCTCATTATATGATTAATATTCTCCTAAAAAATTTTCAAAGTACCATATTCGATTTTAAATTCATATTTCTCACCTTCATATTTGTTAAGAAAATATTTTTAAAACTAATTTGGTTTTGTTAAACTAAATTTACAGAAATACTTTTTGTTTCCTAATGTTAATTTTTACTACTTTTATATTTCTTATAGCATAGTTTCAGTTTTTAATTTCCTTTAGTTTGCCTTTTAATTTGGACTTTTTTGTTCAACCTTTAATATTTTTCTCAGTTTTAGGTTTTTTTTTATGAACTAGTCATAAATTGATGATTATGATTATGATGTTAACGACAAATATTATTATATAAAAAAATGAATTTAAATAAGGGTTTCAAATTCAATTTTAGCAGCTCTTGTTCTTGAAGAAAGCCTACTAAAATTCATTTTTCTATATTCTCTTGCCATAAACCGTTTGACGTTTAATCATTTGTAAAAGATCGCTTTTGATTATAACTTCAATTTTATATAAAATAGTTTTTAAAATGCAAAATCACTGAATTCAATTAAATAATTCTTGGGAAAAATATAAGCCACGAACCGTTGTTTTAATAATGAAATATTTTTGTGAAATTGGGGCTAAAATTAATGATAAGTGTGTGTGCAAAAAGTAATGAAATGAAAATCTGAAACGACCATTAGACAGATCTGAATTATCGACAATTGCAAAACGAAAGAATTCTATATTAAAGCATGGATTCATTTGGGTGCAAGGTTAATTACGTTAGGGCATTGTACACATGACTCAACATCTTCTGTACCAATGGTCAATACGTTCAGAATGTTTACTATCGGTGCTGACGGGTGTGGGAGAATATCCCGTGTTGGCTGTCCTCGATTTTGTTTTGAGCACCAATTTAGCGTGTAAGAGTATTGATAATCAGTTGCATCGTTTGCAGAAACTAAAGGCATACCACAAATTAGTGGTGCGACTCTAAGCGAGTATAATCCAAACTTGCAAAAGCAATAGAAAAACTAAACTTTCCGAGAATATTCATCAATATTACGCACTTTTTTCACACCTGTCGTCAATTTCTGTATTTCTTAGAATTATTAAAGAAATATAAATGTCTTCAGTTGAAATGATTGCACGTCTCCAGAACAAAGAGATATGGTACATTACGCTGTCACATTGGAACAAACGTTATTTTAAGAGACTAATTTTGAACTTTACCTTGACAGTGGCCTCGACTTGTCGATTGCAAAGTAATTTTAATAAAGCGAAATTTCTCATTAATCGAAAAAAAGTTTTGAAAAGTGCAGCATTCGTGTCATCATTTGCTCCGGCGTTACTTCCTCCCCGCTTGATTATTTTTTTTATAATCATTGAAATATCCTGTTTGTTAATTTAAAAAATAATGAAAGGAGATGCTTAATTCTATCATTCTAATCTTTTTTTATTCAAGAATTAATCGTTATTGGTACTAGAATCGGATCTCTGTGTGTATTAATCGTATCCATTGAACGCAATTTACTATTTTGCAATTTATTTCACTGCCCGACCACAACAGATACGTGCGTTCCTCATTGTCTGTTCATCAGATTCTGACGAAAAAACAAGTGCGTGCATGGAGAAATTTTCGCTCGCTTTCAATCAATTCATTTAACATATAGTCGTAGTTAAAACAGAATTTTTGAGTGACAGCAACAAATATAAAACACATAATATAAAACAAAAAAAAGCGTAAAATCATAAAAAATAAGCCGGAGTTCAAAATAACGAAATGTCAGAATAAAATTAAATATTAAAATTGAACACGCAATCGTGCAACATATTGCCATTCAATCAACATGATTGTGAAGCATTGGCATTAATTTGGCCGGGATATGCAATGAACGGGCAGAAAGAGGGGGAGAGGGGCAAAGCACAATCAACGGTGCAAAAGGAAAACGGTACAAAAAGACAATACTGTGCAAAACAGGCAGCAGAATTGTGCTTGACCGAGACTGCAAATTATTTGTGTCTAGACACTTTGATGGTGCTGGGAAACAACGGATCGATTCCCAAGGAATGCGTCGGATGCGATGAATGTAGGAAACCAAGAGCGTGCAATGATTTCAGTTGGGTCTTTCCCCATCATCCTGGAGTTGTTAATCGAGGTGTTTTTATCTTTCTATAGCTTTTTGAAGTCCTCGCTATGACTTACCCCACCACACTGTTAGATATCCTTCAGTTGATTCTTTTAATTTAGCTTCTGTTCGTTCCAGCAAAATTGAAATTCCATCAAAACTCAGCATCATCACGTCTATCAGAATCATCAACGCTGCGGTCGCTGTGGTAGACATGGTCGCCATGATCGCCATGATCGCCGATGGAATCCTCATCATTCTCATCACAATCTGCCGATACTCAATTGATGAGTTTTATTGATTTGATCACATTACATCAAACAATTGCTATCGTTACCGGCAAGGAATTGTTGTTTTATTTGTGTTCTTTGTCTACTTCGTCAGTGACTTCAGTGATTGCTAACTTCGTGTTGGTCGTCGGTTGTCTGTCAGTTATTTGCTGCGCTTCAAGGACATTGCGGCAACATCAAAACGGCTTATGTAACTAAGCTGAAGGAGGGAGATGCTGTTGTCGCTAATATCACCGCGATCACCACGATCACAGCGGTCATTTGAGTCGCTGTCATCGGCTTGCCGTATTTGTCAGTCGGAACACTAAATCATCAGATGTTATTGCCGCTGTCATCAGTTCTGTTTATGTTGTTGCTGTGGTTTTACTTGTTACCGTTTTGACTTTTAGTTCGTGCTGCCACGACTGTTGAATTTGACGCGAGTATATTTTGTTAATATTTTCTTTGTAATCTCCGTCGTTGTTTTTACTGTTGTTCTTGTTATGTTTGTTTATCGTTTGTTTAAGCAATTTGTGCAGTGGTGGGTTTTTTGTTGAAGCGTCAGCACGCTGAAAACTATAGGCTTCGAACATCTGCATGAATAACAATCGCATGCTAGACTTTGTGTCATGATTTGGTTCCACTGTGTTATTTTGCTTTGTTGCTTTCTTCTTTTTCCTTACCTTCCTCCTCTTTTGATTTGTCTTAGTCTTACTATTACCATAAACGGCCTTTAGAAGCATTCGTCTTTCGTCTCCTGCCTCGACCGGCTGTATCAAATGATGGTCCCTATGTTTAGTTTTTGTGATTTATTTCTAGCAGCGTTATTTTATGCGAGACGTTGTTAGAAGTTAAGTCACTATCAATGTTACGCTCATGTTTATTTTTGCCAGCGTTACATCGTAGCGGTTGAACCAACTTATTACTTATTGTAGTTGGTGTTGTTGCTGTTGTTCAACCTGTTGGTTTTATCCATATTTGTTGAGTACAAGTATTTTTGCTGTCAATGAGTTCCTCAAACAGTTTGTCATATTTTGTCTTGTTCTTTTTACTTTTTCGAAGCGAGTGACTAAACTGATCTCTCTATGTATTCCAACAAAGAAAAGAAATTTATGGCTATGGGAAAAATACTGTCTCTATGCTAGGCGATATTTCTCGTAATAGATTAAAGAAATTTATCTCCTTTAAAGTAAAAAGATTACGATTTACTAAATTGTGCCTTTAGAGGAATCCCAGTGACTTCTTCAAATTTTATTCTTCTTTAATTTATTACTTAACTCTGAAATTTTAGTGTCTATTTAAAATATTTAATTTTTAATTTCCATGTTCAGCATTTTGAAACAAATTAATATAAAATGTTTGTTATTTTTGACCATAGGACCATACTCCTCTATTTTTAAATCATCAGTTTTTTGTACTAAAACCATTTCAACGACTTCTGAATTTGTTTTTTCGTAGGTCAGGTTTGTGTCTTAAGTCTTTTATATTTAAGGTTCTTTTAAAATCGCTCTTCGTTTGATGCGCGATTTAAAGGCGTTTGAGGCGGACTAAGGGTCAGTGAACGGATTAGAAAGTGTTGTTTATACGCGTTATTATTTTATGAGTCCTTATTTTTTCCTAATATGATAATACGAGCATGTCATGGCTATTACTCACTCATCCATGGTAATCCTATTTTTTTCTCCCATGAATGATTTATTTCCTATTCTTTTAATACTTATTTTTCGATTTAATGATTCTATCTAGTTTTCTTTAGTTTTGTTCGAGCATTAATGTTTCCTTCGGCCTGAACGGGGTTAATGCAAAAAAGCCTAACCCAGAAGAAACCGGGCAATATATATTGTATATTATTATGATAGAGAATATGTGCTGGATTTCGTGGTCCACACTAAACTGCTGTGAATGCCAGGGTCAACAATAGCAACAGAAATTGCTAAGGCGGTAGTAAGAGTAGTTTGAAATAAATACAGAAGCTACAATCCTGGCATTGTTTTTAGCTGATGGCTGCCTTCTTGCCAGTAGCACAAATGATAAAGAAGATCTAAGTTAAGAAAGTATTGAAAAAATTAAATAAATGAAAACAAAAAAAGGAGAAAGATACAATTTAAAGCTACTTTAGAGTAACAAAAAAAGAAAAAAATTTTAGCTTTAAATCTGATGCTTCTGCTGCTTTTGCATCCTCTGAAGTCGTTCTTGTTGTTTCCAGTAGTAATGTGCAGATTTGTTATGTTAGGTTTCCTTTTCTATTTTCAGTCTTTTTGTTGTACCTTACGGTCTGCAGATTCTCGTAAAGAAGAGAATTCAAAGACGTGACAAGGTGAAAATATTTTTCCTTAGACTTAACTACTTAGACGTAACTTTTTTGCATCTGATGATGGAGTGTGACGATAAGACTAAGAATGTTTTTTTAAAACGACGAGTCTTTGCCTTTACCCTTACCTTTGCTTTGTTTTTGTGTTTGGTTCTTCCTTTATTGAATATATTCTCTTTTATTCTTTTGTTATTGATTTTTTCTTTTGCTAGACTTCTGCTTTTTTGTGATAAATTTTATTGTCATTTTATTTTATTGATGTTTTTGTTATTATATTTATTTGCTTTACTAGAAGAACGACAAAGTTTGCGGCGAGGTATCGTTACGTGCAGATGATTAAGAAGCTTAAAAAAGTTGTTATAGCCAACCAGTCTGTGGGTTAGAAGTGATGTTTTTTGTGAGAAATCCTCAAAAAGTAAAGAGTCGAGTCAATTCAAAAATATAATGTAAAAAGAAAAAGAAAAATAATATTTAAGAAACCAATAGAGATTTGTTTTAGTTCTAACCAACAGAACCCGGGTTATTTTATGATTGCTATGCTTTTGTTTTTATGGTTTCTAGGGAGGTGTAATCCTTACTGCTACTGTTCTTGGCGATCCTGTTGCAGTTGCTGCTGCTTTATCGCGCGTTTTTTGTGATGTTTGAGAACTAAAAGTCAATATATGCACATCGATAGCGATGAAAATTTTGAATGGATTGTGTTTTGCTTCTTCTTGTTATTTACCTTATTTAACTCAATGAAGGCATTTGTTTTTATTTGCTCATTTGTTTGTTTCAAAATAGACAAAAAAGAGAGTATAGAATTATGAGGGAAAGAACGTGCTTACATAAAAAGTTGGAAGGAAACCAAGATTGGTAATTACCGCTAAATGAACCGTTACTTCTGTTTCTGGCTTACGAGGTCTTTCCCATTTAGGATGAGACTGATTGAAATTAACAACTGATTGCAGCGTCACCTATTGAGTCATATATTTAATTTGGATTGACACCATTCTATCAATAGTAACCTTATGAAAAACCGTCCATTGCGTCATCTATAAGGCAGTGGGCGAATACCAAGCTTTGTTTTAAGTTGGATATAACTGCTCAAGAAGCATTTGTATTGATGAAAAACGTTTACGGCGATCAGTGTCTATCTCGTGCACAAACACCTTGCTGGTTTGCCTGATTTCGTGATGGTCGTGAGGACGTTGTAGTCGACGAACGCGCACTGAAGCCGAAAACCTCGAGGAATAAAGAAGACTTTGAGAAAGTCAGCCAAATTCTCCGATCTGACTGTTCTGTGTCCGCGAGACTTATTGAGATGACTGGCATTCATAAGATTGTGGTCAATCGCATTTTTGTTCCACATTTGATTTGTTCCACATTCTCTCACAGAGAAGCAAAAAGACATGGAAGTGAGCCATTATAAAGATGTAAAATCTGCAAAAAAGGACTTCGTATTCTTGTCATCCGTCATAACTCGCGATGAAGCGTGGTGCTTTGCGAACCAAAAGGCAGACATGAGCCGAAACAACAGACAAATGGCTGACAAATGAGCCGAAAGGGAGAAAAGTGCGGAAGCAGTAGTGTCCAATCAAATCTATGCTTACCGTTTGCTTCGCTTCCAAGGGCATTATCCATGTTTTTTTAGGAGGGAGCAGTTTTTCAGGAGGGGCGTTTTTTCGAATAAATAGGATGGAAGAAATGTACTGTAAGGCGTCTCGTTCTCGCTCCTTTCTGTTCTTATTTGGGCTAGTTTCTTATTTTTTCCTCTATTGCATTTTTTGTTCTTGTCTTGTCTTCTTTACTTGTTCTTCTACTGGTGCTCTTTGATGTTTTGTCAGCTCAAATTGTATTGAAGTTTGAAGTTTGTTGCTTGAGTCTTTCGTTTTTAATCGCTTTTAGACAAAATGAAAATGATTTTTATAGACCATCAATTCTACTGCTTTTACTGATTCGCCTCATGTTTGGCGATGCGGGAGTGTTATTTTTTATGCGTGTGTATGTGCATTTACGTTATTTCTATATTGCAATGGTAAAAAATATCTAAGAAGTATCACAGAAATTTCTGCTCTTTCTAACGATGGTATGATTTTTTGTAATAAATAATAAATGCCAGTAATATAGGAAATAAAATTGAAGCAGAAAATGAAAGTATAATATTTTACTTTATATTCCTTTGCGTTCATTTTATTATTTATTTTGGGAAAGAAAAAGCAAATTAGTATTATTTCATTCATAAAAAGCTATTTTATCTTAACCAAGATTGACTACCAGGATTGCTTTCTAAATGGTTTTACAGATTTAATTGACTTGACTTTAACAAATTCCGCAAAAGTAATTTGACGAAAAACGTTCTGCTTCATATTTGATGTCCTCAATTTCGATTATTGTGCGTCCTAAAGAGCAAAGATCCTTCCAATTATATCATCAGTCTCATTCCTTTTGGAATAATTTCTTCTGTTTAACGAGGTCGATTCTAAATCTTTGATGGGCCTTGATTTCCTTTCAAAATATATTAATTAATAAAAAATAATTTAACGATTATTTTTTTACCATGATAGTGGGTAGCGATCTGATGTTCGTCCTGGCGACAAAGTACTGCTTGGTGTATTTTATAAAAGTATAAAGTTATTGGCATGATTTAAAAGAATAGTTAATTAATTATTTAATCGTCAATCTGTTTTTCGTACATGGAATTACGTTCGTTCATTCATTCGGGCTCTTCCTCACTCTTTTCCTTCCCTTTCTTATGTATAATTTTTTTCATTATTTCAGGTATATTATATTTCTTATTCTTTGTTGTATGAGATTATTTGTTATTCTTTGTTATATTATCGGTTTTACTTCATTTGTACTTTTTTAATATATTCTTATCACGTTTTCGTTTTATGATGATTAGTTTTGTCCTTTTCGATCGAGATAAATCTAATGGATCTCAATATGAATCCTCCTTCGATTGAATTAATTTTTCTTTGTTTCTTCTTCGTTTTCTTCTTAGTACGGTCCATCATAAGGGCCCATTCTTAAGGGAAGAATGCATTATGCAATCTGCCATGCTATTTCATCTACATATTCTGTCGGCCAAAAACATCATCAGCATAAATTTTAGTAATTACATGGATATTGCTTCTATGAATGAGAGAAAAAAAAGCAGAGCCTAAAAGAAGAATGAAATCAAGCAAATAAAAAGTAAGTGAAAACGACATCGAAAACGTCTTGAAAAATATTTTATTAATTTAAGTTTTGTATGCAAAATCAAAAATGTTGCTGACCGTTATCGGTTCTGACCGGCCCCGGCCTTTTACGTCATTATTTCTCACTGCCACTGCCGTTGTTTTACGCGTCGATATTGTTGTTGTTTGTTGTTTTGGTGGCAGTGATCGTGAGTTTGTGTATGCTGGATCTGTTATTGTTCTTATTCTGATACTCGTGGTAAGTGACCCATCTCTCCTTCCGTCTACTCCTTTTTCCTCTTGTTCTTTCCTGTTTCTCATATTGTATAAGAGTGTGAGGGTTTATCATTATCATGCATTCTTTTGCTCACTCACGTTTATGAGTTTACATTTATGCGCTTTACATCATAAACGTACGTCGCATAATGTTGCAATGCCGTAAAGTCATCGTATCATTGTCTTTTTTGCAAAATTTTTATATTCTTTATATTTCCTTATGACGCTATTATTATTATTATTAATTTTTAATGTTATTGTTATTGTTATTAAATTTTATGTAACGCGGAAATCATGCCTGCGGCTCAAGTTCGAAAGGCGTAAAAACTGTTATTGAATAATTTTGGTTTTTGGTTGCTTCGCGCTTGATAGCGACTTTCTGTATTTGTTACTTGCTGCTGCTGTAGTTGCTGCTACGCTTGAATTGCTTAAATTGAAAATAAAAAGGAGAAAAAGAGAAAAATGCATAAACACAACGTCTTAAAGTCATTAAGACTGAGCCATCATAGGTTGCTTTACGTTTTTAATCTTTGAACTTTATTCAGTCAACCATTACCAAATAAAATTTTTTATTTTTTATCAAATAAAGTTTTCTAAAATATTAAAAATTAATTGAATCCGTTTTTACATAATAATTAATAATATTTTATGGAGTAATAAATTTGAAAATCAATTTAAATTAACTAAGAATATGTTTAACAGCACAATTAACAGCATCGTCATCACCAACGTCATCACAGCTATCAAACTCGTCATCAATGTCGCCTTAATTATTGGTTATCGCCACTTAAGCGTCATGTGTGCGAACTATAAAACAAAAAAGATCACGTATGTATAGTTGTCAGTAAGAGCTGACATTATTGATATCCCATCCTCATCCATCTTATTTATTATAATAATAATAAAAATGTAATAATAATAATAACGTATAATGTAATTATATATTTTAACCATAATTAAAAATGTCGTATTTATATATTTTAATCATAAATCACATTTACATATTTAATTACATTATTTGGTCAAAATCGTGCATACATTTGGTAAGAGGAAATTTAATAAGCCCCAATGGATTTCTAATGGTTTCAGCCCTTGCCAAAAAGTATATATATTCAGACTGAATCACCTCCTATGTTGATTTAGCAGTATCCGAATACCTGTCTGAATGTCTGTCTATTGAAATCACGATTACAAGAGAACTCAAAGAAATGTCATCGTGGCGTGCTTACACTCTGCTAAATTGTGTTACATTGAAAATGGGCGAAATCAGTCTATTTCGACGCCTACTTTTTATGAAATAAAATTGCGAATTTCAAGCTGGAGTTTGATGACCGAGATGGGAGGGTTGGACATCATAAATCCATCGCAAAGTAGCGTGCCCACTATTACACTATACCATGTGCAGGCTCTTTTGCGAAGAACTGTGTTGAAGATGGATTAGTAAATCTCGATTAACCAAACACAGAGAAATGCAGTATTAAAAGGGACGTGCACCACTGATTATTAGGACCAAACTGCGAGCTTTTATTATGGATGCATAGTAAATAAGCATCGTCCGGGCCGATGTTATTTGCTATAATTAAACAAAAAGATAATTATCCCTCATCTTTCTTCCTCATTATCTTCGTCTTCTGTTTCCTTTTCTGTCTAAGAGAATTAATTTTGCTTATTTTTAAAAAAATATTTCTACGAGAATTGATTTTGCTTATTTTTAAAAAATCTTGAATGCACTTACAGCGCTCCAACAAACACTAATAAACGAAAATTGCAGGAAGACACATATATCTATCTATATCTATCTATATATATCTATATCTATCTATATCTATCTGTATCTATCTTTATCTATCTTTATCTATCTATATCTATCTATATCAATCTATATCTATCTATATCTATCTATATCTATATATCTATCTATATCTATCTATATCTATCTATATCTATCTATATCTATATATATCTATCTATATCTATCTATATCTATCTATATCTATCTATATCTATCTATATCTATCTATATCTATCTATATCTATCTATATCTATCTATATCTATCTATATCTATCTATATCTATCTATATCTATCTATATCTATCTATATCTATCTATATCTATCTATATCTATCTATATCTATCTATATCTATCTATATCTATCTATATCTATCTATATCTATCTATATCTATCTATATCTATCTATATCTATCTATATCTATCTATATCTATCTATATCTATCTATATCTATCTATATCTATCTATATCTATCTATATCTATCTATATCTATCCATATCTATCCATATCTATCTATATCTATCTATATCTATCTATATCTATCTATATCTATCTATATCTAGCTATATCTATCTATATCTATCTATATCTATCTATATCTATCTATATCTATCTATATCTATCTATATCTATCTATATCTATCTATATCTATCTATATCTATCTATATCTATCTATATCTATCTATATCTATCTATATCTATCTATATCTATCTATATCTATCT